>JAHHUM010000068.1:0-300685 GCA_036173005.1 Crenichthys baileyi | reverse complement strand
ACCTCGAAGGTCTTTTGTAACTCGGTATTGAAGCCTCTCCATCTAGGGAGGACAGGAGTAATAAACATTTATGAAGAGTGACAGAGGGTGTCAGGCAGGGAGAACAATCAGTCATGGACAGAAGCATGAGGAGAACGGGACAGCTATAGATTAATTCTAACAGCCGCTCGCATATGCATTCTATCTTCCAATCTCACAAAGTGCTCATTGTTCTGTCATTTCTGAACTTTACATATCAGTCAGCATAAACCTACAGACAGAAATGGAAAAGTTTACATTAAATCAAATGTGCAAGTGCAGCAACCTGGCAGAGAAGCCACACAATATAAGGAAGAATAAAGGTTCAGGTATTTTTGGCAGAAAAAGCAAGCATTTAATTTAAGTCTTAGAAATTAGAAAGTGCTCCGGATAAAACCGATAGCTTAGGTGAAAAGAAGTCCGTCAATCACTTCTTTCTTAATAATTTCTTAAGTTGAAATTTTAGAAAAATAAAAAGAAGGCCAGAGTAAACTGACTTTTCATTTAAAATTTGAAACAAAAACATTCAAAAGAAAAGAAACTGAAACTGCCAAAAGCTGTAGAAGAGCAATTATGTTATGTCTAAAACGCTGAACTCAGGCATATGCATTCCACAATTTCCACAAAAGAAAAAAGCAGTGAAAGTACAGTGTCCAGCTCTTTATGTCGATCTTTAGGTCGACATGTTTAATGAGGAGGATCTAGAAAACTGTTGTCAGAGAAGCGCTCGCAGACTTTAAATTCTGCTAGCAGTTATGGAGATTTTATTTCTGCTCTAGTTCTGACCAGCATATTTACTCTGATGAGCATGAGAGTCGCTGTGTACTTTCTACAGGTGTGCAGTGGTTGTGTGAAACGTAGCGGCAGTGAACGGAAGCACCTGAAAGTCTTACTTTCCATGTTTCACTTGTTTGGTTTTAATTAAACTCCAAAGCATCCTTCCGAGAACACTGCAAACTACTCACCCCTGAGTCTAAAGGTCTGTCTACAGATTTTTTCACAAGATTTGATCCTGCACTAAAAAGTCACTTCAAGTTAAATACTATAAATATTCTGTCATTCATTTGGCTCAGATGCTGAGAAACAGCTGGCCACAGATAATTAATTAATGTGGCTTAATGACAAACTTTCTTTCCAAAGGCAGTGATGTCACAGTCCCACAAGGGTGCAAACCGAATCCTTAGCAGAGAGGGCAGATCTAAAAGAACAGGTTTGAGCTGCCAAGGGAGGGAGTTTGAGTGCAAGCAGAAGGAGTAAAGCTGGTTGGTTGAACTGAAACCGGAATCATGAGTCAGATGTCTCCATGAGTGCAAATGCTGGCGGCTGCCTAGTGCACAATTAAATTAAGATAGCAGACTCACATTAAACCTGATGGACTCAGCTGAATCGCCTGATTCGGTTACACTCTTGAGTTAGGTGCACACCCAACTCAGCACTGCTGACTCATATAATTTGGTTGGATTGGTGCGAAGACCAAGGTTAACAGAATCACTGGAAACGCCACTGACAAAGATAGGTGAAATCACTTTACTTGACTCACACGTAAATTGCATTTTCAATGCAGCAACCTTTTCAGGAACCAGGGTAATTTTCAGGGGTAGTTTTTTCCCAGTGTTTCTGCTGCTGGAACCAGAAATCAAACAAAAGCAGGTAGAAGTCTAACCTGAAAACGGGCCCTGGAAAGATGGTAGGTCCTTTTGGATAGACCCTGTTAAACTAATTTACGTTCATAGGTACAGATTAAATCATTAACTGCCTCTGAGTTAATACTGGTTCTAGTTTCAGAGCTTAACCCCTATGAAAATGTAATAAATTATGTCTTTAGATAGCTGATTGATGAGTCCCCTGATCGCAGCAGCGTACGCCTGCAGCACAAGGACATGCTCGGCGTCAGGACACTAACCGACGTAAACAGCCCTTTAAAATGGAAAGACACAGAAAACAGCCTAAAAGATAAAAAGGTCCCGTGAAGTTCAGTTCTTGACCAAAAATGTTTAGGGACCCATAGTCGGAACGTGTTTTTATTGTGAGCACTGACAGGGACAATACGAACCTCAGTCAAAGGGGGGCAACAAATACACATCAGGAAAAAAAAATAGGAGTCACCAAGAGAAAAAGAAGAAAAACAACAATGCAGCTGTTTTAGGGGGCGTTTGCGCAACAACACTGATTCAAATAATTCAAGTGAACCGGATTACTTTAGTGAGTGACTCAGATTAACCCAGATCTCTAATAAACCTAAGTTATCACCTCTAAAAGGGAGAGAACATTTTTACATGAGGAACATAAACAACAGTCAGGATTTCTTCAAACATAAAGGGACCAGTAAATTAATCAAGAGGGTAAATAATAAATCCTGCTTTTAAACTGAAAATGTTCACTCCTAAATACTGAATATTAAATCCTGTCTCAACAAAAATTCTATACAATGCAGTTCATTGTTGTTCGGTTTTACCCAGCTCAAAATATCCATTTCCTTAAATACTGACTGCTGAGTGACTGTTCTTTGATAAAACAAAGAAAAAAAACATTACCAGGACAAAGACAAAAATAAATGCATAAACATTTTAAAATTGTATTTATTTTTTGAACTGGACAGTGAATGTTGTTTAGCCAACCCAGATTATTGCTGAGGTGAATACCCAGGTATTTAAAGAAGTCCACTATGTCAATGTTCTCTCCCTGGATGTTCCCTGGTTTCAAACTATCATCCGGTGAAACAGATACTGTAAAAAACAGTTCACAATATAATCTGGTGAATCTGGTGAAACAGAAACTATAATAATTACATTTAAATATCATCCTATACATCCGGTTAACTTATAACCAGATCAAAATACAATCCAATGCATCTTGTCAAACAGATATGGTAAAACACGTTTGGTTGTAAACAGACCTGATATGGTATTTGTTTTTGTTTTTTTTTTGTTTTTTTGCTTGTATTTAGTTTTATTGTTCGTTTGGAGGAGGGGCATGTCAACAGCAACAACAAAAAAAAGTATGACTTCATCATGAAGTCCACATTACAATATAAAGGAATGTGTATGGAAATCGATTTTGATAAATATGTAAAGCACTAAGTTGCGGTAGGTTTTTCAGTAGCTGCAAAATAAAATAAATCTTTTCAAACATACATAAAATTTCAGTAAATACAGCATATCAGAGGTCACCCTCTTAATGCTCGGAGGTGCTAACTTCCCATTGACTGTGCATGCATAGAAGCAATAGAACACTTGATCAAAGGGCAATGGACAAATAATGAGGTTTTTTTTTTCATATGGTGCTCTTGCGTCCCTTTCAAATGCTGCCCTGGGCAACTGCCCCTATGGTTCATAAAAAAACACTACTGTATTTGGAGCAGAATTCACAGAACTCTACAGCACCACGACACTAAAATTGAATGCAGTTTCTTCCTGTTGTTAAATGTGCATGATTTGTTAATAAATAAAATCAACTCCCTATTAATTGTTGCTGAGGATATTATACTATATTTAAATGTTAAGTCATTAAGTCCTTTTACAGTAATAAGAGATCAGCTCAGCTCTTCAAGGGTTTTATCCCTTAGAAATAAATGTGGTCAACAAAATTAGGAAAATAATAAACTTAAAATAGGAACATTTACCTAAACTGTTTGAGTTTTGGGCTTAGAGATAAAGCATGAACATTAAACGAGGAGGATAAATATGTTGCAAGAAATGTTTGCCTCTGTTGTCCCTCTGTTCTCCTGTCAAAGTCAAACACACGGATGCAGTGTTTTAACCTGCTGAAAGGCAGAGTTGAGACCCATCTGTGCGCACACACACAAATGCGCTCCTATTATGTACCCTCCCAGAGACGCACCGCTGCTGCAAAGCTGCCGCCCCGACAGGAGGTCAAACAGCTGGATGCCGCCTCCCGGAGAGGCTGCAGCTCCTGTGGAGGACGGTGTCCAGCGGAGAGCTCAGAGAGGAGGCTGCCGGTCCGGTAACACAGATCGGACTTATCTCGGGGAATGCACACAGATCCAGAGCTGTCAGGTAGGTTCCTAATCACTCATGAATTTTAGACACATTTACATTCTGTATCTAACCCAATCAGCCTTATTTATATCAGTTTGTGTTACATTTTAACAGCCTTTTAAAACATTTTTGCTGTTGAGTCCTTTGAAAAAAACAAATTTTACTTTGAAACAAATACTTATACTTAAATATTTACATAAAGTATTTAAAGGCTGAGCTTTTTCATTCTAAAAATGCTAAAATGTAATAAATTGCTTTATGCTTTGAGCTCAAGTGGCTTTAATTTAAACTTTTATCTATAAAGCACATTATACTTAACTATCTCTATAGTATTTCGACATATTTACAGTGGCTTGCAAAAGTCCTCACATCCCTTTAAGTATTTTGTTGTTTTATTGAGATTTTAGCCTTTATGTTTAGGGTTGTTATCCTGCTTGCGACTCTCAAGTCTTTTGTAGCCTTGCCAGCGTTTTTACAGTATTGTGCTGTTTTTAGCTCCTTCCACCTTTCCATCAACTCTTACCAGCTTCCTTGTCCCTGCTTAAGAAAAGGACCTCCACATTATGATGTTACCACCTCCATGTTTCACTGTGGCAAGGGTGTGTCCAAAGTGACCAGAGCACCTTCTTCCACATTAACTCATAAATCTGTTTACTAATTAGATTACTTTTGAAAGCAGTTAGTGGCCTGGATTTCATTGAGGGCGATCAGAGCAAAGGGGGTGAATTAAAAAGCATGCCACACTTCTGTTTGTAAAAACAAAAAGTTAAAATATGCATAAGTTCTTTCCATTAAACAATTGAGTTTAATGCGACAAACTGTTAAACAAAACTGAATCCAATGGTGGTTCTTGCATAAACGGCACCCTGGGCACGGTCCTTCTTATGACACTCTCCAACCAATGAAAATGCAAGAAATCTTCTAAATCACGGGGTGGGATAAATTATAATGCACTCCCTTACAAAGCATTGAAATGGTCTCCCTAATTCTCATCAGCAAGCAGAGGGCAGCAACTCCACTTTCTCTGTACATGCATAAAAGCTTTGTAAAAGTTGTTCAAGGCGCAGCTAAGAGTTATAGTTATATTTTTCATCTAGTGCTTGTCCTTCCCCCTTTCTATTGCTGCCCTGGGCAACTGCCCAATTGGCCCATATCAAACACAGCCACTGACTGATGGGATGTGAATACTTTTGTAAGGCTTTTGTGAGTATGTTTTGCCTGGTACAGCTCATTTTCAGTCACTTTCCTCATCTGTATTCTTGTCATTCTTGCCATGACATCGATCATCTCCATCAAACCCGCTCTCCATGCTCACAAATGAAGTGAGCGTCAGCAGTGATTTCAGTTGCTCCCTGACCTTCTCTGGTCACACACGTCCCCGTTAATCTCAGAGATTACACATAGCTTTTTATTTCAACACAAATTACTGTTTTCAAAGTTCATCAGCTGCATATTGATGAGCCCACACCTTATTTAATGGATATGCCATTTTCTCTTGACAAAAGGAGCCATCCCACTGTAACATGGTGTTATTATGGTAATGCTGAAATTTACCCCCCCCTCCTCTGGAGAGAGACAATATGGTGGAAATTTAGCTTGATAAGAAAAAAAAATCACAAATTTATCATCACTCTTTGCATCTGTCTAATTTTCAGGGTTCTTCCTTTCAGTGGAGAAGATACGCCCTTCAACCTGCAATTACAACAATGGCTCACCCTGTCAAAATATTTTCCACTCTCTTCTCAGGGACAATCCATGGCCAAGTTGCTATTTGACTTCTCATTTAGAGAGTATGCAAACATTTGGGATCGTGACCTCTTATAAGCTGGATCAGGGTTTGGTAAATGATGAGAAAGAATGTCTGGGTAAATTTCAAAAGGACTCTTTGGATCTCTAACTCGACAGCTAATGGGGGCTTCTAAAAGGTGCAGAGCCTGCATACAGTATCCTTTCCACGGTTCTTATTTCTTTGCTGGAACTTTGCTGCTACTTTCCTATGTCACCGTGAAGGCTTGTCCGAAGATCTGCCACTGCTCGGACAGGAATGGCATTGTAGTGCAGTGTACCTCGCGCAATCTGGAGAACATCCCGGCTAACTTACCGAAGGACACTGTTGTTCTCTTGCTGTCGTCAAACCGAATCAGGCACATCCCAAAGGAATCCTTCACAGACCTTAAGCGTCTCAGGGAGTTGGATTTATCCCACAACATGCTCGAGAGTGTGGAAGTCGGCTCCTTCCAGGGAGCTGTGGACAGCCTGCGGACCTTGGATCTTTCAAACAACCAACTCAGCAGCCTCCCAAGGGAAACCTTTGCCAAGCTGCATGCCCGAATCCGCCTCTCTAACAACCCCTGGCATTGTGAGTGCTCCCTCCAGGAGGTTTTAAGGGAGCTGAGGCTGGATCCAGAGACGGTCAATGAGGTCAGCTGCCACACTTCCGTGCAGGAGGAGTACGTGGGACAGCCGGTGATCCAAGTCTTGGACTCGGGGATCAACTTTTGCAATTTCCACCACAAAACGACAGACGTGGCCATGTTCGTAGCAATGTTCTGCTGGTTCTTCATGGTAACAGCTTACATTGTTTATTATATCAAACACAACCAGGAGGACACCAGGAGGCACATGGAGTACCTAAAGTCCTTGCCCAGTACATCCCATATCAGCAAGGACTACGACACAGCCAGCAGTGTGTTTTAGTCTCAGAGACAAGGAGTATATTGTTGGGAGCACACATAAAAGCGTATTTCTGCCGAGAGTTATGTGCAATGCTGTGAAAAAGCATTTCCTCCATTACATATTTTTACTTTTATTGCTTATTTGTCCCATATTTTTCACATAAAACAAGTTTTACCATTAAAAAGAGATGACGTGAGTATAACAAAAAAAGTAGCTAAAGAACTTAAGGAACAAATGAAAAACAAAGTAATTCACAGTAAGTGAATTAGTAAGTTAGTAAGTCATTTCTGAGTCTCCAGTGAACCACGGTGAGTCATTATCCACAAATAGAGAAATATGGTACAGGAAAGGCTGGCCTACCAAAATTATTGCAAGAGTGCATCAACGACTCATCCAGGAGGTTACAAAAAATCCCAGAGCAACATTTAAAGCAATGCAGATCTTACTTGCTTCAGGTTTGGTCAGTGCTCAGCTGGACAAAAAGAACACAAAGGTCCATCTCACATTTCCCAAAAAAATCTTGATGATCTCCAAAACATTTGGAAAAATGTTCTGTTGACTGACGAGACAAAAGTGGAACTTTTTGGAAGGTGTGTCCTGTTACATCTGGCATTAAACATTCAGCGTTTCAGAAAAAGAACATCATACATGGCGATGGTAGTGTGATGGTCTGGAACTGCTATGCTGCTTCAGGATGGCTTTCTTTAATTGATGGAACCAGGGATTCTGCTCTCCAGCAGAGAGATGCTACATCTCCTATGTGGCTGAATTAAAACAAGTCTGCAACGAAGAGTGGGTCAAAATTGTTGCCACCAAAGTTAGCAGAACTAGATATTCCATCTGGGTAGCAGTTGTTTTTTAACACAGGGTCATGTTGGTTTGTAAAGCAATTTTCCCTTAATAAATGAAAAAATGATTTAAAAAATGATTTTTGTATTTGCTCAGGTATCATTGATATTAAAATTTCCTGTAAAAGAAATCTGTGAATGCTACACGAGGAAAAAAGACGAGTGCAGTTAACACCNCACTACAAACTCCACTGAAGCTACATGCTTGTCCGGGGGAGCAAAAAATGATCAAACCAAGCTTCTGGGTTTTTTTTAGGTACATTGTTTTTGTTTGAATATAAGATAAACTTGACTGCTTTGTATGAAAACCCTGGAACAGGAAAATGGGAATTTATGTATTTTTTTTAGAATCTGTCCTTATATTGGATTGGATGAAAAAAGGTTTATTTTGTAAAGTGTTTAAATTTGTATTGTTGTAAATTTTTGCACTATTAAATAAATAAAACTAAATTTAAAATACTTTTAAGATGGTGATAGCAAAGTACTAAAAAGCAAAGGCCCCTACAATCCCCCTTGGGCATTTACAGGGTCCTTTGTTTGAAGCTGTTGCCAAAAAAACCTGTTTTAATCTCCCTGATAAGATTTTACAATTCAATTCAATTCAGTTTATTTATATAGTGTCAATTCACAACACATGTCGTCTCAAGGCACTTCACAAAAGTCAGGTACATGCATTCCAATTAATCCAATCATTGAACAGTGCAGTCCGATTCAGTTTTTATTAAAATTGGATAAAAATTTTTCTATCTAAGGAAACCCAGCAAAAATTGCATCCAGTCAGTGATTTGTAGCATTCACTCCTCCTGGATGAGCATGTAGAGACAGTGGAGAGGGGAAAAAACTCCCTTTTTAACAGGAAGAAAAACCTCCAGCAGAACCAGGATCAGTGTGAGCGGCCATCTGCCACGCCCCCGACTGGGGGTTAGAGAGAACAGAGCAGAGACACAAAGAGAACAAAGAAGCACTGATCCAGAAGTAACTTTCTATGGGAAGGAAAAGTAAAGTTTAATGGATGTAGCCCCTTTTTATGTTTCACCTAGAAAGAAGGAACAGATAAACTCTGAGATTTTTTCAAGTTTAGAGTCTGAAGAGAGCACATAAGTTAGTCACAGCAAAATTCAGTCAATTGCCATGTCTAGGAGAGAGAAAGGGTTAAAACTAAAAGACGGGCCATGTGGATCATCGGTAGAGGGTAAGCATTAAGTTGTTGCCAGCAGAGGCTTGGGGATTCCCCTCTCCAGAAAGGTGTCACAGGCAGACACAGAGTCAGGCCAGGTGTAGCTTCTAGGAAGAAAAGGAGAGAACAAAGTTAAAAGCTGAAATAACAACAAAATAATGAAAAATTTAGAGCAGTGTGAGAATGTAGCGAAGGGTAAAAGTGGTCATTATGTCCTCCAGCAGCCAAGCCTATAGCAGCATAACTACAGAGATAGCTCGGGAAAAACCTAAGCCACCAAACTATAAGCTTTATAAAAAAGGAAGTTTTAAGCCTAGCCTTAAAAGTAGACATTTTGCCATCTAGAGCCCACTGATGGCCATTGTTATAAAAACTAAAAGATTGGGATACCTCTCCTCTTCAGATTGATTAAAACCCATTGGAAAAGGAGAGGTCATAAGGTAGCAGAAATGGAGGGTGTTTTTTGACCTCAACCATAACTGAGCCGGGTTTAGGCTAAAAACCCGACTCCCCCTTACCCCTCCAAAAGGGGAGAAGAAGACGGAGGTAAAATAAGGAAGATAGCTCAGGATAACCTAAGCCACTTAACTATAAAGGTTATCAAAAAGGAAAGATTTTAAGCCTAGCCTTAAAAATGACAGGGTGTCTGCCTCACGGACTAAAACTGGGAGCTGGTTCCAAAGGAGGGGAGCCTGATAACCAAAGGATCTGCCGCCCATTTTACTTCTAGAGACTCTAGGGGAACACCAGTAAACCTGCAGTTGAGAACGAAGTGCTCTGTTAGAAAAAGATGAAAAAATCAGATCTCTGATGTATGATGGAGCTAGATCATTAAGGGGTTTATATGTGAGGAGGAGATTTTTAATTCTATTCTGGATTTAAAAAGGGGCCCAAAGAAGGGAAGCTTAAAAGGGGGGAAATATGATCTCTCTTTTTAATTGTATCAGAACTCTTGCTGCAGCATTTTGAATCAGCTGAAGGGTTTTAACTGCATTTTTTGGGGCATCCTGATAGTAAAAAAATTACAATAGTCCCTTTAAGTAACAAATGCATGGGCTAGTTTTTCAGCATCAATCCTGGACGGGTATTTCTAATGTTCCCGGGGATGAAAAAAAAAGGGGTCCTAGAAACCTGTTTAATATGAGATTTAAATGACATTTTTCCTGGTCAAAAATAACACCAAAGGGTTTTTTTTCTTTTTATGGAGGTCAATTTTAATTCCCCCAGGTTAAATGATTGACTAAGCAGTTTTTTTTTTTAAAGACTCCGGTCCAAAAACAACAACTTCTGTCTTGTCTGAATTTTGAAGCAGAAAATTTTTAAAATATCCCCCAAGTTTTTATGTCTTCAA
Organism: Crenichthys baileyi; assembly: GCA_036173005.1. NCBI lineage: Eukaryota > Metazoa > Chordata > Actinopteri > Cyprinodontiformes > Goodeidae > Crenichthys > Crenichthys baileyi. Next base: position 290,617 of record JAHHUM010000068.1, on the reverse strand, counting down.
TACATGCTTAATCTAACTAATGGTTGGGCTCATCAGGATTTATGGATAAGTAAAAACTGAGTATCATCAGCGTAACAGTGAAAATTTATCCTGTGCTGCCTGATAAAATTTTACCTTTGGAAGCATATATATAGTAAAGAGAATTGCCCCCGTACTAAACCCTGTGGTACTCCACAATTAACCCTGGAGTTTAAAGATGATTTATCATTTACACAAAAACTGGAATCTGTCAGACAAAAAAGATTCAAACCAGCCACGCCCCTTCCCTACAGCATATTCCAGCCTTTCTAAGAGAATATTGTGATCGACTGGATCAAATGCAGCACTGAGATCTAACAAACCAGTACAGACACAAATCCATTATCTGAGGAATAAAAATATATTTTGGACTTTCAGCAGAGCTGTTTCAGTGCTATGATGAGCTCTGAAACCTGACTGACACTCTTCAAACAGGGTTTTATTGCTGTGTAAATGCTCACACATTGTTTTAAAAAAACTTTTTTTTCAAGAAATTTTAGATAAGAATGGAAGATTGGATATCGGTCTGTAATTTATTAAGTCATCTCGATCAACGAAGGTTACTCCCCGCTTTTATTTGTATGGGGCTTGTTTGCCCCGTGTCTTCTTAATTTATTTTTACCGATAAATCCTTTTCCATGAAAGAGGAAAACTACTCCTACCTTTCCTCTCTAATCACAGTTTCTTGAAGGAAGAAGCAACAACTTATTACAGTTCAGTGTTCATTTTAATAGCTAGTCATAGTTACATTTACTTCTAGGATGCCTAGAACTACCCTATCACTAACCATTACCAATGAGAACAATTGCCAGGTAGTTATGATGAGCTCACACCAGTTACCAATTACTTGCACCTGCAGTACTACTGATCCCATTGCAATCTCTCCAGTGAAAGCCAGAGAGAAAAAGTAAGAAAAAAAAATTATCGGTCTGCGTCTAGCAAGGGAGCAGTTGTTTTAGGTGTTATCTGTTCTTTGTCCACATTAGCTTCTATTCAATCCAAAATTGCATGCCATGCCTCTGTAATTGCATGTAGCCCTTTGAGTTATGTACTAATTGAGTGGTGCAACCAAACTATTGCATTTCTGAATTGAACACAAATCATCAGATAAACTCATTTCAGATACAAAAACAGAAAAAGGATTTTAGTAAAAAATTTTATGAGAATAACGAAAAATCAGATAATAAGTCCAGACATATAAGGAATTGATGCCTTGACAGTCTAATCATGAGCAAATAAGTAGAAGATGCATAGTCAGTGAAGAAGAAGATGGCAGGATATGAGGGTGAAGAGGATCAATGGGAGCTTCTGGGAAACTGCATCCAAACCTGGAACTGTGGTATCTCCTCCTGCAGAGCTGTCTTCATAAAACTGTGAAAAATAGAAAATAATAAAGAATTACCTCTCCACTAAGTTAGGTTTACAGGAAAAGACAGTTTTAGGGAAATGTGTATTTTGACATGATCTACCTGTGTTAGGCGTTTGAGTTTGAGTTTCTTTATCTCAGTTTGTTCGATGTTAATGTTCTCTTATTCCTGCCATTTAAGTTAATTGTAGATCAGATTCTTAATTTATTCTTATGTTGGTTTTATCCGAGGGTCCCAGTGCCCCTCTTCAGAGCTCTGTCGAGGGGTTCTCCCAGCTTCCACGCCACTCTTCAGGGTTCCTATGAGGGTCCCAGTGGCATTCAGTAGACCGGTCTCCTGAGCTCTTCGGTGGTTCCAGTCTGCAGAGTTTTTAGTTTGACAAGCTTCGCCCTTGGGTTCCAGCATTCTCTGGACCAGCTTCTAGAGTTCCATTTTGGATTCCAGTCTCCTCCGTGGGTCCCAGCCTTCAGAGCCCCACTCTCCTGATTTCAAGTCTGGTGAGCTCCAGTCTGCTGAGCTCCTCCTTAAGTTCTCAGTCTCTGGGCCGACAGTCACCTACATCACCCAGCCGACCTCCAGACTAGGTTCTCCAGGAATTCTCCTAGTCCACTGGTTGTCTCCTCCTTCGGCTCTCAAGGTTCCTGTGCCGACGCAAGCCTCCTGAACTCTGTCTCTTCTGGACGCCTTCCCAGTCACCTGCCTGAACTGTCTTTTTAGTTTTGTCTCCGGTCCTCCTTCCAGGACCCCCTCTACCCCTGCCCTGTTTTTTTTCTTGGACTCAGGAGGATGTCTACTATCCCACCTCAGTGGGGGTGGGGATGATGTCATGATCTTCCTGTCTTTGAGTTTTAGTTTCTTATCTCAGTTATTTCCATTTTTATGTTCTCTTAATCCTGCCATTTTAGTTAATTGTAAATTTGATTCTTGGTTTATTCTTATTTTTGTTTTGTCTTATTCTCTGTTAGATATCCTTCCCTGTCTCTCTATTCTGCTCCTGCTAATATTCTCTCTCTTCCTCAACTTCTCCCTTAATTCTTTTCAGCTGTTTCTCATACTTACATGATTACTCTCACCTGTTCTCCATGCCCTTTCTCCTCACTCTCCCCTGTATAGAAGCTGCCTGGACTTATCCTCTCATTTGCTGGAATCTTCCATTACACTACTTTTGTCTTGATGCGCTGTTGGTCTTTTCATGGTCTGTCATCCTATCCAGTTCTTCTTTGGAGCTCTTAATGTCGGTGTAAGTCATTTAAATATTAATCATTGTTTCACTTCACCTCTGCATTTATCTGCGCCTCTGCATTTATCTGCACTTGGCAATCTAAAAGTCCTACTCCAGATTATGAACTTTAAGCCATGAAGATAAGGCCCTAGGAAAGTAAAATTACCTAGGTAAATGCATATTGATATGCACCCTGGGTTTTCAAAACTCTAAGGTTTCTCAAAAACCCCAAATGTAATGATGGCCATCATGGCTAAACATTTTAATTTTAGCTTCATCAGGCTATGGGACAAATTCTCAAAAAAATAAGGTTGTTTTCCCTGTGTGTGTTTGCAAGCTATAATCTATATTGGTTTTGGGGTAATGGCTTCTCCCTCACGAGGGCTTTTTTAGCCCCCTTTTCCGTACAAAACTAATTTCACAGGGGATGAAGACACTTTCCTACCAGCCCCAGCCAATATCTTGGGCTTTTGCCTTTTTTCTAGGGTCGATTCACACATTTCACACACAAAACACGCTCATCTCTGGGACACAGAATCCATCTCCTTCCTGAATGGTGTTACGGGTGAACATTAGCATGCTGTTTATACTCGAATGTAGCTTTTTGAAGAGATGAACTTGGCACCTTCAGGCATCTGGATATTCAACCCGAGCATGAACCAGACTTATGGAGCTCCATGATTCTCCTCCTGATATCTTGGCTGATTTCTTTTGATTTTCTGATGATGTCATTCAAGGAGGAATCTGTCTTCAAAGTACACCCACAAGTGCTATTCAATTAAACTTCAATGTGGTGAATTAACTTATCAGATCATTAAAAAGACATGACATCATCGAATGGGCTTCAGAAAACTGTTTAAAGGCATGGATTTCTTTGATATAATAGACATTTTTTATACAGTGTACGTAAGCTTTTGGTTTCAACGATATATGGCAACTTCTATTATGGCTTATTATGGCATATTTATTATTATGTCAGTCAAAATCTATTTCAAACATGTAAATTTCAGTCCCTCAGTTAAACCTCTCACTTGCATTAATCTAAATTGTATTTCTCAGTCTGTAGCTTTCTATTCAGCTGAAAGTGCTTGAAAACCCACAAAGCAATCACTTATCTGCTATAGTGTTTTCTCAAGCCACCAGATCACCTCTAACCTACGCAGGCTGTTGGATTTTGTGGCCTCGTGTGATGTCATAAATTTGAATATGCACAATTAGGGACCAGCAGGGTTTTGTTAAGCTTGTGTTTTATACTTTGTACTACTGTGAAATCTTGCAGCTGAAATTCATTCTTTATTATTTATATTTGTGTTTTTCTTGTAATTTAACTTTTCTCGTGGAAATAAAATACACCAGTGGCTAGTGTCCCTAAAGTTTTTCACATTTCGTCATGGTGAAACGAAAGGTCAAGGATTTAACATTATTTACTAGTAAAAATCAGAAAATTGTGGCACAAAGTTCATTTTGTCCATTTTTCATTGCAAAATAGCTAAGCTCAGTCAGATTGGATGGCGGGCGTCTATAAACATAAATATTCGAGCACAGTCCCAGGTGCTTAGCTGGATTTACAGTAGGTCTGGAGTTTAACTGGGCCATTCTACCTTTGATCTAAACCATTCGTAACTCTTTCTGTATGTTTGGGAGCCTTTAGCAGGTTTGCTTCCAGGATTGCTCCATCCACTTCCCATCAACCCAGACCAGTTTTCCTGTCCCTGCTAAAGAAAGGCATTCCCTGAGTGTAATGCTGCCATCAGCATGTTTCACTGTGGGGAAAACGTTTGCAGGGTTATGTGCATTTAGGCTAAAAAATTCTATATCGTTCTCATCTGACTAGAACAAATTATTTCACGTTTGTTTTGTCCTCTACATGACTTGTGATTTACAGAATGCTCAACTAATAATTGCCTTGTTGAATGATTCTCCTACCTGAGCGGTGGATCTCTGCAGCTCCTGCAGAATTACCACTGGCCTCTTAGCTGCTTCTCAGATTTAATCTCCACAAATTTACTCATTATGTGGTTTCTGAAGAAAGCAGGTTGTTCCCTCTGTATGTACAGTATATTTAATGCTGCTGTATTTGTGTGCACCATTTGTGTTTCCCCTGCACCCTGTTCCGCATTCGACCCTGTTGGCTAACCGAGCATTGGTTGACAGAAAAGCCTCCTCTGTAGACTTTATCTCTCTCGTTCATTGCTTTGATGTGTTGTGATTGCGTTAGTGTGGCAGTGGTGTTCTGCATGGAAAGGGGTTTGGAGATTGGATGGAAGGGGAGGGGGGTGTAGCAGAGAAAAGCGTTCTGCAGTGAGAATGTGCTCCCACTGAAGCGTAGAGAGACTGCAGCAGAGTGAATGAGGCTGTGCACCACCTGCAGTCATGTGTGTGTGTGTGTGTGTGTGTGTGAGAGAGAGAGAGAGATGGTGGGAAATAATCACCCAAGACACAATGATCCAACACCCTGCCCCTCTCCTCCGTCCTTTCTTCCTCTCCTCCTTTCTGCGACCCAGTTCTCCTCACAGACCACAATCATCAACCTGCGCCTGCATCGCATCAGCTGTGCACCGAGACAGCAGCCTCTCATCCGTCGGTTCGATGTGTGGCTGAGTTTTTTTGAAACATTTTCCCCTCTCCTGCTTCCCCTACAGCGACCTGCTGCTTTCCGTTTTGTCATTACCCCTCCTGTCGTCTCACATTAATCCATTTTTTTCTCTCTCGTCACCCATTCTCCATCCTGTCTGTTGCTACTTGATGCACCCTTTTTTTTCATGTCATCATTTTCAACTCCAAAATATCTCTGCAAGCACGACACCCCCCACTGTATCTATCCTTTTTTTCTTGCTCCCCATTATTTCTCCCCCCACCCCTTCTGACTCTTTTGCTCCCCTCCTCCCGCTCTGACTGAGTAAATGCTGCAGCATCACCGCATGTATGTGTGTGAGAGTGTGTGTATGTGTGTTACAGAGCAGCACGGAGCAAAAGAGATGGACAAGTGTGTATAAGCGGAGTGTGTGAATGTGAAGCAGCGGCGATCCTGTGCCCGGAGGGTAGCCGTGTGATCAGAGAGAAGGACGGCATGGGGGAGTGGGGGCTCTTCTGCCTGCGAACACATTTGCCAGGACAGCGTTACATGCAGGCGAGCATGTGTGTTTGAGGGGAAAAAAGTGAGTGAGGGTATGCCAGCGTAGGTGTAACGGTGTCGTCGATCAGCAGCGGGCTCTTCGCATTATGCAGCCAACGGTACTGATCACACTTTGAGGACTGAGTCATCCAGACCAGGCTGAGAAGACCAATGGATGAACAGACAGGGAGACATTTTATAGCTGAAAAAATGCTTCAGGTTCTCCTAGACCGTTCAAAGGTCTAGTCTGTTTCAGGGAATGCCGTTAGCACCCCTTGTTTCCTTACAAATTGGAATTGCAGACACAGTCAGACAGACATCCAAAATTGCCACAAACTCCTGAAGGGAACATAAATCCTCAACCACTGTCTGACTCAGACAGTTCATATTTGCTCCAGTGACAAGGAAAAGAGGATCTTCTGTCTTTGCTTATTCTTTTCCTGGTGTGAGGACGGTTGCAGGATCCTCTCCCAGTACCGTGAGTGGATGATAAGAAGGCTGGCAGACAAGACGAGACAGACACAGGCATGGCTCGCCTCAACTGGTGCCTGGCTGCTGTCATTAGCTGGGGAAAGTTCCTCTTCGCATGTTTCTTTCCTCTGCGAGGAGCCAAACAAAACAAGGTAAGATGTCAGTAAGTGGACAAGAAGGGTAGTAAGAAATAACTGACTCAAAGGTCTGTTCTCCAACTGCCTCTTTGCTGCTTCAGAATGTAATTGAAACGATCAATCGGCATGCAGTCTACTTAAGGATAGGTTCTGTTCTCAATCAAACCACCCAACCATGACTTGCATTCATCTGGCCTTGCTTAAACCACCAAAATGACGTAGCTGCGAAAACGAGCTTGGCTGCTGGTCCTGGACCATTGTCTCCAGAAGACAACTGGCAAAGTGCTGATTCAAGGTCAGTGTTACATTTTCAAGAGGGCTCCAGGACTTTGAGGCTCCGATTCAGAGATTTGCCATTGAAACTTCCAGCAAATCCTGCTGCCAAAGAGGGTCACCTTGATTTTAAATCTTGCTGAATTTAGATGCACCATTATTGGTGCATTCCATAGAAAAGAGCTTCTGGTATTCCTTCATTTTTATCCTGCCTAACCCGTTCTTGGAGGAGATTGTAATTCTGTCATGATTACAACATACTTCGCCAGTCAAGTCACATTTGTAAGGCCAAGCAGAGTTCATTGAAAAGTAACTGCTAAACATGCATGGTTAAGAGGTAGTCTTATTAGGTACTAGCAATCTATGCATCTCTTATCATTTTGTTCAGCAGCTTATCAGTGATGTGTAACAGCAACTTGTTCTGGCAACTTTTCCAGTGACACCAAGAAGAGTGCGCAAGGTACCATGTATTTTCTTCAGATTTATATACAGCAAAGCATCTTTGAATCGAAATTAGACCCTTTTTTGGGCCAGGAAACACTGGTGAAAACACTGTAACGCACACCACACTTAGCGGAATATAACTACAAGCAAATTGTCGATTTAGGAGAGGGTTTAAACTTGCTGTGATCCTCCCATAGTGTCGTTATAAAGTCTGCTGGTGGACGCTGTAGCTCGCAATGTTGCAGGCACACATCTCTTCCAGCACCAACACCAAGAGAAAACCCACTCCCCTCCCCGGCACCACCACCACCCTCGCCCAATTGCCGCAGCTCCTTATCTCTTCGCCCGCACTCATTCCCATCACACTACCCCTCCTCTCGACGCATTCTCATGTAGCGTTTGTGCCACTCATCAGTCTCTTTTTCTTCAACCTAGTCAATTTCTTTCATTGCCATGTTTTTACTTGCCTTGCTGTAGTGACGCATAATTCAGCTAAAATGTCAATTGGTTTACTGACAATATCAATGCTTTTTCTGGAAAGCATGACCTTATTAACGCATTGTCAACACACCTACCTTTGCATGTTCTGTTTCCTGATCTGGCTATGTCGAAGCCCTTATATTGTTAAGTATGTGATGTATTAACTTCTACCAGTTGTATAGATATGTAAGATATAGATTTTCAGTAGCAATTCGTTTTACTTAAAATCCGTCATTAAAATAAAACCTTTTACTGATAAGTTTGAGACTTCTTCGTCTGTTTGGACATTTTTCTTAACCATAAAGTAGAAGTAAAGGGGACAAAGGCCCATTGGAAAGTGACTGTTGTGCCATTTTCTGTTAGTTTTAGCCTCTTTAGTTATTTTGTGTCTTCGGGATTTTTTGGTTGTTGCATTGGGATAGTATTTCCCCCTTTCTGTTTAGACCATTTTGTTTTTAAGTATTTTTCAGTCTTATTTGTCTCCTGATTGTATTTTAACATATTATTTATGCTGTAATTTTGGTCATTTTCTCAAGCCAGGATCTTTGTACTTTGAATTTATCTTTCGTTGGGGGTCGTTATAATTCCATGCATTAATTTTCAAATTCTTTGCGGTCTAATTGTAAGCCCTGTTAACTGTTTTTTCTTTTTTTTTTTCTAGGTCTTACTCATCGTTTTTTGGTTATTTAACTTCCATCTAGTCCCTTTTTTGTCCCCTCCTTGATATTTGGTTGTCACTTAATCACTCAAGCAAGGTTCTGTATAACAAATAGATTTCTGTAGTGTCTGTACCGTCCGTTTACTGTTGCCCTGTTGATCCCAAAAGCTGACTGGGAGGTGGAAGTGGAGAGGTATAGCAGCTCCACATCTTCCCTCCGAGGACTGCTGTGAGGTGTTCAGTTTCCATGGTAACGCAGCTCACGCAGTCCCCACATGATGGTGCTGGGTTACTACAGGAGATGGGATGCATGTTTGGCCGTGGATGTGCGGTGGTTTTCTAAGAGGGAGACGAGGGCAACAACAGGGAGGGAAGTGGGAGTGAAGCTTTCCTCCGAATGTGTTATTAAGGTGGCACTTCTGTGGCTATATGAAAGGAATAACCCTCTTCTTTTACAAGTTTTTTTGCCTTTTTATGATTTTTTTTTTTTTCGGATGTCCTCCCTTTCCTCCCCAGTATTTACCTGCATCCGTATTAATTTGACAAATGCCTCATTGCTCAGTGAATTCCTGCCAGAAAGCACTGCAGACAGCAAAAATAGAGGGGAATGATTGGGAAGCTGTCTTCTGAATTGCTTCTTATTCTCTGCCTCTCCATCATATGCATGAAAACCTCATTCATTGACCTGGCTGTATTTATCAACCCTTATACCTTCCATACTGAGAAATGTCAGGCAGTGTGCTGTGCAGGAGTGCTGTGCCCAGAGAATCTTACGCTTCGTCCCTTAATGGCTCCCTGTACTCCAAGCCCACAGAGGTTGATGAATACTTTGTTATTTTAGCATGAATGTTTAAAATGTAATGGATTCTTCAGCGCCAGAAGATGATTCAGCTGCCAAATTCTAATCTACTACAAGTGGTTAAGTGATTTACTGTACATTTATCCATATATATGTATGCAGGTTTGAGTTTTCACATGCAATTAACAGGTATCATAGGCTGCTATTGGAATGTTCTGGACTATAATGGAGAGTTTTACTGTGCTAAATGCATTTCTAAAAGAGAGTTTATGACGCAGCACTGGAATTAGTAGGTTTTCTTGTTGAAGTATTCATAAAAGTGATTACATGAGGAATATCTATGGAAGCAAACACGCAGCTAATCTCCTGTTGACTATTTGAAGGCCACTAGGGGCTGCTAGCAACCCAGTTTAGAGCAGAAACAAATGTGGCTGTAATGCATCAAACATGCACCAAAAATCTATTTAAACAAAGCTTCCAAGCAGCTAATGTGACTTCTCCACTAATGCTGTCCTGTTATGTAAATACACACACAGAGGCTGTCTCCCTCATAAACACACACACAGAGATTATGTGTCAGGTAAACCTATAGATTGAGGTAACTGTTACAGTGGAAGTGATGGAAAGCAGCGTGGATCAATAGGGGGTGTTTTCTCAAAATGAATTGGCTCTTAGCCCTTTATGGATCTGACTGTGGAGTGATGTAATGTCCCTGTGCAGCTGGGATAATGTTGATTCAATGCTGCTGTTTGTGCACACAAACACATGCATATTGCAATCCTTTACCATGTGCAATACAATGCATGACAAAATATTTGGTATTCTAACCCTTCTGGGAATCTTATATCTTAGCTGCTCCGTTCTGATCACGATAAAGCCAATATTACCTGTTGTACAATACCCAATATAGCCAATGTGTGTTTTTTGATATCCAATAAAAATGAAAATACAGATTTGAGTGCACTCAGTTTGCATTTAAGGTGCATTCTGGTCTAATAACTTAGGTCACGTAAATAAAAGAGCAACAGCTAACCTTAAAAAAATCTTAATGAAAAAAATGTCCACTTACTTAAAAGCTGCAATAAAACTACTGATATTTTCCAAATTTAGATTAACTAATCTTAAACTACTTCATCCTATTCATGCAAGATATTATTATTTTTTGGAGATTTTGATCTTATAAATGCTTTTATTTTTTTATAGTTTCACTTTGTTTTGACAAAAAAAAAAAATCCATAAAAATCCATTACACACCGTAAAACTTAATAGTGACGTACATTTGTCATTTTCAGTAGAAGGCACCACTGCAGAACAACAGTAATTAGTCTGAAATTTAGCGCCATGCTTTAAATGGAACAATGGAACAAAGAATCGCCATCTTTTGGGCAAACATCAAAATTTTAGGTCGAAAGGTTGTCCAAACTGAAGTCTTCACATAGAAAATACAGTCAGTCAGTCAGTCAGTCATTTTCTACCGCTTATTCCATAGTGGGTCACGGGGGAGCTGGTGCCTATCTCCAGCAGTCTATGGACGAGAGGCGGGGTACACCCTGGAAAGGTCGCCAGTTCATCGCAGGGCAAATAGAAAATGCATTATTTTTCTTTTAAGATAAATCTGCCATCCGTAATGGAATTTTCTTTGTCTTTTTCAAGTGTCCTGACGTGGCATTTTAGGGCTATTATATTAAGTAAGGTGGTTGCCAGGACAAAAAAGCATATCTCAACATGGTATCCTAAATGTGATTGACTTTATTAAATCAAGACTGCACCTGGCATCAGAGTTGACTGGCCACATAAATGAGATTAGAACCTGTGTTTGTATGACATTTCGCCATTTGGAGTATTTACATGGGTATGTGGATGGCCAAGCACCTGCACAAGCTCCTGGCAGCAAGACCGCTTGAAGAGGAGAATGTTTTGGTGTAGAGAATTCTCTCAGATGTCTAAAGAGTATATTTTAGAAAAAACTTTGAGAATACATTTTCATTGGTTATTTATCATATTACCCAGAACACTTCTGATTGGTTATCAGTGCCTCACTATGTATCCTCTCCTAGAAGCACAGACTTTCAGTCTGAACTGAGTTTGGAGTATCAGACCAAATGTTAGGAATCGTGAAAAATTCGCCCGGAGAGGACTGATCTATCTCTCGAGATCCGGTTGTATTCATTACTTTTTTGTTTGCACTATACACTAGTCTGCACTGATCTATTTCTAGTTCTGGGAGGATATTTTGCTTTCCATTATACCCATCATGTAGCCTGCTTAACCCAAGGAACCTTCGGACACTCAAAACTCAGTGCCAAAAGAGTTCGGTATCATCTGCTAGTCTCCGAATGATCTTGGCAGACAGAACCCTCTCAAGATTACAGAGCGAGACAACATAGTTCCCACCTAAGTTTCTTTCCTAAGAAACCTAGGTGGGAACTAGATGAGTAGAAATCCAAGATGGTTCCCTTTCAACTTTCCTCTCCTAGATTAGAGTAACACAGAGCTAGGCCATAAACCCCTTTCTTTGAGCCTATCAGAGTCAACCTCTTGATAAATTTGATCCTTAATCAGATTATTTAGTATTTTTAATGCTCATTCCTTAGTCAGAAAGCCACCTGATGTAGTAGTCAGTTGTTTGTAGAAAACGATTACTTTTCTAGCTGCCTGTTTTGAGGAATTAATGAGGTTTGTCATCCAGGAAGGTAGGAGGCACACCTATTTTTAAAGAAAAAATTAAAAAGAAAGAAAGAAATATATAGGGGGGATGTCATAGACCCATAAACAAATCCCCATATCTGTTGTTGCAAAGGACCATTCCGATGTATCATATGTATGCAGTTTGACTAGGCTTTGGCAGCGTCACAGCAGCCAGTTTGTCCTGCAGATATTTCACAGGAGGAGAGGCGATTTGGAAACAGGAAGGGGCTGCCGATAAAAAATTGAGGTGACATTAGCGCATACATGAGTGAGCATGCTTGCAGAAGAGAAATGGAGGGAAGGAGAGGTGAGCTATGCAATGCAAGGAGTTAAAAGTGGGGGGTGGAGGGTTGGTCAGTGAATAGAGTTTGTATGTGCATGTGTGTAAAGAGAGGGAAGGGGAAAGGAGGGGCTAGCAAGGATCATTTGAGGAGAGGGGAGTTTTTGGAGAAAAAAAGTAAAGGTTAGCGCTCACCTCCTTCCCCCAAATATGGAATAAAGTTACCACACTCCCAAGAGGGAAGGAGTGCAAGGCAGAAGTGAGCTAGAGAACAAGAGGGACAACTAGAAGAAGCAGAAGTAGGAGAAGGGAGGGCACTCATATGTGGGAGACTGACTAAAGCCGAGCAGCATTGGGTTTGATACTCTGTGCATCTCAAACGACTGGCATGGATCTATGCAGCCAGGGTTTGTGTGGAAACGCTGGGCATTTTTGGGAACACTGTGGATTTTGGCTGTGAGCTTGGGTAGCTTTTTTGAAGGATGCCTTCTGTCTCTCTGTCACTGCCTTCTGCGCTGGCCGGCCAGGCCAGGACCTGGGTTTGCCTCTCCTGCATGTTCTGGGTAAGAGATCTACATTTTGTCTAGAACATTTTTAGAAAGGTAAACAGACCCAAACTAGGAACAGACATAGATTAGGAACTTATTTGTCCACAGATGGTCTAAAATACGTTCCATGATCAGTCAAGTGGGTGATTATATTTATATGTAAACTCTAAGGAGGTGAGCAGTTATTGGTGAAATTTTGCTTTAGAAATCCCAACACAGGCATAACTGTGCCCACTGATGAGTTCACTTAGTTTTTTTTTTTTTCTAGAAATCTGGTTCCATTTTTGGCTTTGGAAGTTCAGGACATGTACGTCCCTTTTCATTCATCCCATCACGCATCAAATTTACAGTAGACTGCTCTGGTCGGTGATGTGGACAACACTAATCCAGTTGACTGTTCCTGTGGCAACTTGCACTGCCGTGTTCTCACATCTGGAGTCCACGCAGCCTTGGCACTGGAGCTATTTCTGGGCTCTCCTGTATAATTTAATCTGCTTCTATCTGGGACTGACTGAGTGCTTCAGGAACCGGGGGCTTTCCACACAAGCACGCCAAACAACCCCTTGAAATTCAAGATGCACATAAAGTTGGACAAAAGTCCTCAAAGTCTTACCTGTTGTTTTTTTCCTTTACATCTTTAATTGCATATTACAAGGACAACATCTCTTTACTTTGCATTTTATGCATGCACCAGTGGCTTTAGACCATGTTTACAAGATGCAAAGTATTTATTTGGTCACAGAATGTACACACAATATGTAATGATGGCACACACATGTAATTGAGGCATCTGCCCTACTTTTCACCAGCTTGTGTTTGGAGCACAGAGCCATTTACATGCAAGTGGAAAGAGACAGGGTGGAAGGAAAATGCTCCCATGCAAATCAGAGCATTTAGTTGTCCAGATGTAAGCCTTCAAAAACACACCAAAAGCCTTTCCACAGACAACAAAAATGAAATGAACGCTGAGCAGGAAAGAGATGTTGGGAGTTGTGACATCACCAGCAGAGAGGAAGAAGAGTAGATAGGCTAAGTGACTTGTGAGAAGCTGCTTCTGAGAAAGCTCCTCAAATACATGCTATTAATATTTTATCAGCCCCACACACTGAGAGAGAATATTAAATTTGACAGAAAAAGCTACAAATGCAAGTTAGTTGCTACAGTGCTGGTCAAATACATCTGTGAGCTCATTACTGTTACATAAAATGCAAAGCAGCTTACCAGCATTTAAATGAAGTGCAAAAGAATAAAAAAAGATATCTACTCAACAATTTGCTTCTCATGTTCACCTAAGCACCGTTTGCAGGAAAGGATTTTTAAACCGATCTTCTCAGTAAATACTGAGACGATGTACTGTTACACATTGTTATACTTGGTCATGACTTGATTGCAGAATTTATAGTTAGGTGTTTAACTTATAAATAAAAGACAATCAGGTGTTCTTGATTTTATTTTAAGGTTATAACATCTGGATATATTATTTCATAAACTTAAATTATCAACTCATGGCAGAGCGTGAGGAGAAACTCTGCCCTTAATGTCCTCCTGTTCACTTTATAGTTTATAGTCTGAAGTTTTTATTCATTATTTAGTGCACTAGAAATTTGTCACATGATACATAAAAGCATGAACTGCACACTGGTGCTATCAAACCAGACCAAAACCAGCTGTGGTCTCTGCCAGCAGGCTAACGCTACTGCTGTCCTGCTTACACTAGCATTTTTTTTAAAAGTAGAACTAAACCCCCAATCAACTTTTTTATTGCAGATAAACTGTATAACTTGGACTGTAAGGGTGCTATCTTTATGTTACAGTGCAACTTTTTACATTTTCATGTAAACTTGTTTAATTCAGAAATTTTTGTCCAAAAACCGTCTTAGTGCTGTAGTCTTTGGGTTGAATGGTGGCTATTGTAGTTGAATTTTACTATGGGTTCAAACGGTACAGCTTGGTACATGTCTACATCACAGCCCCTGCGTTCAGGTATAAAACCATCTCCATCAGACGGTACCCTGTAGCGAGTCAGAAGTTCGAATTGCGAACATTGATTGTTTAATGCTTTATTCCTTCGATCATATGCTTTACTTGAAATAATCTAAATTTATATTATTCATTCAAAATATATTTTTTTTTTCTCTAGTCAACTTCATGGCAGCTGCAATGCTGTCAGACAAGATGTATGGCAGATCCATCATGTCCTGAGTTGTCTAACAGAGTCCCTTATTGACCGAACAGAATCCCCAGAGAGCTCTGAAAATCAATCAGGCTTTGATCGGACGGTTACTGCCTGCCATGCCTCTGCATGTGACACCTCTGTTTGAGTTTGTGATGTGCATGTGTGTGTATGTGTATTCTAGTATTTCTATTTTTTTTCTCTGGTAATTATGGTAGTTCTGCCTTGTAATACGCCTGTGTTGATTAAAGAGATTCTTGAGTAAATAATTTAGTATGGCTCTTCCTTGTGTGGACGTGGCCATTAAATTCTCTTATATCATAGAAACTGCTTTAATTATTTTCTTTCACTTTAAAAAAACAAAACTGAGAAGTCTTCTGGGCATTATTGTTTATCTTTCAATCCATTGTCTTCTGTGGCGAGGGTAACAGGTCCAGGAGACAAACCCTCTCCCCAGGGTCACCATCTAACTCTTTCTGGGGGATCCCAAGGTATTCTGAGCCCAGAAGGGATATAGAGTCCTTCCAGAAGGGTTTCGATCGGAAAACTTTCAAGGAGGCTTCAGAGGCTCAACCATCTCATCAGACTCCTTTATATGCAGAGGTGCAGTGGCTGTACTCGGAGTTCCCCCTAAATGGCAGAGCTCCTCAACCTTTGTCTAAACGGAGTCTAAACTCTGTCAAGCTTATAGAGAAAACTCATTTCAGCCGCCTATATCCAGGATTTGTTTTTTTGGTCATGATAAATATCTTATGACCATAGGTAAAGGTCAGAACATACAGAACATAGACGGACCAATACATCGAGAGCCTTGCATTTTGCCCAGAGTTCCACCACTTCAACATGACAGGCAGTGCACACATTACTGCTTATCTCCTTCTCCATCCCGCAATCAATGTAAACAAGACGCCAAGATACTTGAACTCCTCCAGTTAAGACAGAGACTGACCCCTAAGCCAGAAGGAGCAGTCCACCTTTTCGGTTGCCCTCAAAGTTGACTCTCGGTCGGCCTCAAACAGCCGCAAACTGCTCCAATGAATGCTTAAAGATGGCACAGAACCACATTATCAGCAAAAAGCAAAGATGAGACCCTAAAGACTTCCACTTGAGATCCTCTTTATGAACACCATAAACAGTAGCGGCTGCGCGCACTGCTCTTGCTTTTGGTATGCAAGAGTGTAATTACATTTGAGCAATTGCTAAAATGCGTGCCATATTCAAAATGTTTGACACATAGGTTCAGGTTACAATGTTTGTTTGCTAACACTTTCTGTTGCTCCACCTTATCATGTTATGAAGCTGAGAGTTAAATATTGGCTTTTTAATGTTAATGTTCTTCTTCCAATGACAGGATTGTACCCAGACCCAGTTTTGATCATAACCCTTCAACGAGACGTCACATCCTGTCCTGCTATCATGCAGACATGCTTCCAGTTCTTACTAGAGTTTCTTCCAAGCTCCAGTTTTTTTTGGTTTTCTATCTGTGTTTAACAGTGCATGAATGCATGGCTAACAGAGGGAGGGCTTTCCTCAGGGACTTGCTGTCACTCTGGCTAAACAATATTCTGTGTATTCATGACCAGGTGATTTATATCCATTGTGACTGGACACCTCCCTCCAGACCCCAGCCCTCAACCCAGCTTTAGCATAGCTCCTCTGGGCACTGTGAGATGCTCTGCCCCCATTTCTTATACTGTAGTTTGAATATCAGCCCACATACCTTAGTAGATGCCAGATGAGATGATCTCTAGCTCTCCCTTTAAATGACTTACATGTCAAAAACTGTAAAGCTTTAAGATAGAATGGCCACAGAAAAAACATTGTAGGTAGTTCAAGTAACGAATCATTGTAATAATCACATTTTTCAGCACCTTTTACTTGCACTAGAATTGTATTACCGCTTTGAGTTGTATACAGGTGGAACTGGGATGGTGATAGTGTAGAACCATCGCAACTGTTGTAGATGTTTATCATTTACAAAAACTAGCTGTAAGTTCAGCTCATGCAGTCTAAAAACAGACGGATGTTTATGGTTCAAAATGCCAAACTAAATTTAGATTCCCAAAAGAAATTATTTTATGCACATCTATAATACTTTTAGGAGGTAATGTTAAATGATAAGTCATGAGTGAGTTAGAAAATTAAATACCTTTTTCTGACTAATTAGGTTGGCCGATTTAGCAGCAGCAGCAGTATAGAAGTTATTAGGCTTGCTGTCAACTGTGGTTGACATTATGGTTCTGTTAAGACACAATCCTGTTAAGATTGGTGGCGGTCTCCTTACTAGCACTGGGGACATGTTGAGTAAAAGCTACATATGTGCCTTGAATGCCTATTGAGGTTGTCTTTCCAACTGGGAACCCAAGCAAACCACACAAATTGCCAGAACAGCTGAGCAATGCTTCATGGTTTCCAATGAGTCTTTTAGTCATACCCCAGCAGAAACCAGGCATTAATAAAAATAAGTTATTACTAAGTCCTACTGAACCCAAATGCCTAATAGGATGTCCAGTCCCTCAGATCCAGCCACCAATGCTTCCTGTTGAGACCAAATACCCATTAAGAGGTCCATTCCCTCAGGTCTAGCTACAACAGTTTCCTGAAAAGCCTCCTTGTTCATTGAGGTTTCCAACAGGTTCTTGCAGGCCACCAAGGCTTCTTGTTGAGCCCAAGTACCCAATAGGAGATTCAGTCCCACGGTCCAGCCACCACAGTATCCTGGAAAGTATACTTGTTCAATGGAAAATCCAGCCAGTCCTTGCACATCTCCTATGTTTCATGTTATACCAAAGTATCCCATAGTGAGTCAAAGCAAACAACAAAAGCTTCCTGTTCAGCCAAACTTCCTAATAAAGGGTCCAGTAGGCCATGGACTCATGCTTACGTTCAACTTGGAGACTTACAAAAACCCCTAAAGAACCCTTGTACCATGGATATCCACCTAAAGTCCAGGCTGCCAGAGCAGATGGCCATTTTTACCTTCAAAGCACTGCTACTGTTACACACGGAATGAGGACAACTGTAATTCCGGTGCTACAAGTGTTTATATGTTCTGTAACACAAACAGAGCTTCAGATAGACAACAGTACGCAACACGTTCCTGGCGCTCAACGCTCACCTACTGCTTCTGCTGTAGAATGCCTAGGAGCGTCAGTCAGTCACCAAATCACTACTGCCATCTATTGGCGGAAATAAGTATTGGTGCTTTTTGTGCCTAAAAAAGATGAGGCTTGAAAAATCCAGTGCTTATGTCAGATGAATAAAATTAATAACATGTTGAAACTTAAGGGTGCCACACTACCAGAAATCTTCAGCAGGTCTAGCAGCAGTAAAGACTCTGAACCATTATATTACCTTTTGAAAATAAAGAATTCAATCCAAAAAAAGAAAAAAATGGAAACACAAAATCTCCTAATTGCTTTTTTGTGTTTCCCTTCTTAGAAAAGATGTCCCACCAAGTTACCTGGCAAAAGTTGGTGTTACCTTTCACCATAGCTGTTATTTCAGCTATTGCAAGATGTCTTAAAGTTTTTCTCTTCTCCATTTGCGTGCTCTACTCCCCTGTTTTTTCTGAAAGCTGAGATATAGACTCACTCAATGGCTGGTTTTCTTAGCTGCCGTTTGTTTTGGAGGATTTTAAAATGGTTGATTTGGCTCTTGGCCCAGGGTACCATACTCTCTCGGGTGACTGGTTTGTGTAGGTTTAAATTAATAAATAAAATCTTTATTTGAGTCATTTTATAACTTATGATATCTTTGTCTGATATAAAAAAAAGAGAAGACATCGGTAATGGATATTTTTTCACAACCTTGTAATCCTACTTTGAGTTAGTTCAGGGGTACAATAGTAATTGCTCTGCAGTCTCAGATAGGAATCAGTTATGCAGCACCAAGTTGACTTGCAAACAGCCTGTTCAGGATTTGTATGTCATTTCAATGAAAAAAATGTGCTGGCTTGGAAAAAATACATATCTAGTCTTTCCTGCAAGTAAACAGCCATGTTGCTGCTGTTCTACAATGTATCCTGGATTTTTTTGGTTATTTTATGGCACTTTTTGGTCGATGGTTGGTCCTTGTGGAAGGCTTCCAATTTATTATTTTTTTAAACAAATAATCTACGTTGTTGCAAATGTTGGAGCTTAATAGATTACCTGCAGAAGGGACCACTTACACATTAAATGCCTTAACTAAATATTCTACTTTTGTTCTATCTATGTTTTTCTTCTCATTTTCTGATATTAAGGACCTGTCCACACAGAGATGAGCTTAAGTGTATTCGTAAAGGTATTTTGTTGTTGTAGGCATTGCGTCCACACGGATCCAGCATTTTGGGAGGCCAAAAACGATCAGTTTTGAAATTGGGTCCCAGAGTGGAAAGGTTTTCTCAAATGATAACATCGCAGCTCCACTTCTCTCTGTAACCTGCATGTGCCTCCTTGCCGCCATGTTGGTGTGTTTACCTCACATGAGCTCTCTGCATGCCTGGTGTTTCTATCATGTGTTTGTAGTGTGTGTCTGTGGCAGGGTCACAGTGCCACCAATGGGCCTGGCATACATACTACAGCGTTTCCCATGGTGCACATTTTTTCTATAGGATTGATTTGTTGTCCGTAAACATTTTGTAACTCATTTTGTTTTATAATTGGGGTCATCATCCATTTAGAAAACCCAGATGTGTCAAAGCTTTCACTTCCTGGCTGTTGTCTTAATATTATGCTTCAATATTTCCACATCATGTTCTTTCCTCATGATGCCATCTGCTTTTTGAAGTGCACCAGTCCCTCCTGTGCCAAAAAACCCACAGAAACAGCGAGGTTTCCAACTCCATACTTCAAACAATTGGTTTGGTGTTCTCAGGCTTGCAAGGTTCCCTCTTTTTCCTCCAAATGTAATGACAGTTATGCTAGCTGGACATTCCCATGGTGTTTATACTTGTATGTAATTTTTATGCCTGAACCTTACCAAAGAAATACTTGCTTTCCAAGATCAAACATGTAAAAAGGTAATGAGCTTTTTACAACATCATCTGTAATGCTTACCAATGAATAATTCAAAAACTAAATCTTTGTTGTTCTCTTTTTGAAAAGTCTTTTTCCCCAGTACTTTTTTTTTCCTGAAATGGAGTCAGAAACAGGAGAGCTCATTAGCCAGTATGCAAGTCCAGGTTCATTAGTTGCAGAGTAATGCTCATAAGCAGCCCAGACTTGATGATCACAGCACATTGATCTTTTGGTCTCTCTGTCTAAACCTGATATTGACCGTATTGCACAAATGCACAAACAGAATAAAAAGCTGCAGTGAAACTTTAACACTCAAAGGGAAGTGCATTCATGTAAAACCACACTAGGCTGAGCAAAAAAAAAACTATCCAGAGCAACATGGCCCTATCTGAAAAAGTAGTTACCCCTTTTAAATCATGGATTAACTGTAATTAACCACATTCAATTTCACTAGCCAGGCTTGATTACTGTCAGACCTGAAGAATCAACAACCCCTTATTGGAACCTGTATGACAACAGGAAGCAGGCTAGACATGCAGACATTATTTTTCTTCTCAAAAAAATAAACCACATCATTGACATCTATCAGTCTAGAAAGGGCTACAAAGTGATTTCTAAGGCTGTCAAACTCCAACGAACCACAATGGGGGCCGTTACCCACACATGGAAAAAACATGGATTAGTACCTTCCCAGGAGTGGTTGGGCAAACCAAAATCACTCCAAGAACACGTAGATGACTCATCCCAGCATGACTGTAGTGGTAATGTTTGCCTGCTTTGCTGTTTCAGTTTTTGGATTATACGGTGTTACTAAGAGAAACGTAACTTTAGCTGGAAATTCTAGCAGGAAATTTTTAAGGAGAATTTCCAGCTCCCAAACGCACTTGGGTTATATGGCAGAAAAATGATGCAAAGTACACCAGCAAGTCCATCTCTGAAAGCAAAGAGCAAATGTTTTGGACTGGTCTTGTCAATGTCTGGAATTTTATCTGATTGAGATGCTTCAGCATGCTCTTAAAACAGTTCATCCAATTAAAATATTTCTGCAAAGAGGAGTGGGTCAAAATTCCTCCACAGAGATGGGGCCAAGTTGGTTTGGATAGCATGTTATTCTTAGGTTTTCCTTGGCTGAAATTAAACTGTGTTTGATGATCTGAAACATTTAATGTGTGTACTGAATAACACTGAGGACCTGGGAATTCAGCCACGACACAGGAGTTAATGTTTTCAATGAACAGATTTATTGAACTAAAGTCAGGATCAATTTTCAGGTCACAGATCCCCACCTATAGCTCTGCAAGGAGAAAATACAGGTCTGTGACTTGAATTGTCCAGGAGAAGTACAAGCAACAAATAATCAGCATCTGGTCTTGTGGAGAGGGAGAGTGAAGGCGGAAAATCCCTGCTGCGTTCCTTTTCTGTTTGTGCGGCATGGGCATGAACTAGGTCAATAACAAGAAGGCAAACAGGAGCAGGTAAATAATGCTGGACTACTACTCCTGCCACAAGGTGATCGGTAATCCGGAGGAGAGACAGAGGCTGGGGAGAGCATGAAAAGTGCCACAGACAGGTGAGACGGAGAATAATCAGGCATGGCACAGGTGGACTGAATGATGGAGTGGGGGAGAAGACAGGGTCCTTTTTATTATTCATAACCAGAATAATAAAAGTTTCCTTAGTTCTTTATGTGCTGGTAGAAACTGTTTAAAATAGATGCCTTGAACTGTTCCTAAGTGAATTTCCGTCTCAAGTTTTTTAAACTTGCGGTTCTTTAAATTGAAGTTTTGTTTTAGTTTTAATTGAAATCAAGAGGCTTCCATGTAGCTTTGGATGAGTATTTTTGCGTAATCTGTTGCTTCTCACTCAGCTGTCCAATTTCCTGTTCATGGATCTAATTGCTTCTAATTGCTATCTATCCTAACTACTCTAAAGCCATTCAGTCTTGAATGTAACTCTTCCCCCCCATCTTGGTGTTTTCTAAAGCAGCATTTTGTGGGATGAACAGCATTGAGAGCCTGTGAATCATTTTTTAGAACCACAAAGAGGGATGGAGATTTATCAGTTATAAACCAGTCCCACCCTAAACTCCACTCTAATGATAGAGAAAAGAGAGTTTTAATTTTTTCTCAGACACTGATCTATTCGGATGTCTTCATATCTACCTGGAGTTTCAGTTTCAGTTTTGGCTGCATTTATTTCTTTCATTTCAAACTTCTAGCTATGTCAAACACGCCTGGAGGCTTGCAATCTTCCAGAGATGGGATGGGGCATTCTGCGCCTGTTTTCAGGTGTCTGGCATAGGCCACAAGATTTTAATTAAAATCTTTTGGTCTTTCGAAAAGATAATGATTCCATGCACTTTCTCAAGGCCCACAGCATTACATATCCTCCCCCCATATTATACAATGCTCTAGAGTCCAGTGGCGGTGTGCTTTACACCATAGCATCCAACACTTTCCATTGCATTTGGTGATGTATGGCTTAGATGCCGCTGCCATGGAAACCCATTCCATGAAGCAGTGTTCTTGAGCTAATCTAAAGCCCACGTGAAGTGTGGAGGTCTGTAGCATTTTACTCTGCAGAAAGTCGGTGACCTCTGTGCACTATGCTCGCCAGCATCCGCAGTCTCTGCTCTGTCAGTTTACATGGCCTACAACTTCGTGGCTGATTTGCTGTTATTCCCAAACACTTCCACTTTCTTATAATACCCCTGACAGTTGACAGTGGAATGTTTAGGCTGCACAGGTGGCATCCTATCACAGTCCCATGCTGGAATTCACTGAGCTCCTGAGACCAACCTATTCTGACACAAATGTTTGTAGAAACAGTCTGCATGCCTTGATGCTTGATTTATTTACCTGTGGCCATGGAAGTGATCAGAACATCTGATTTCAATCATTTGGATGGATGAGCAAATACTTTTGGCAATATAGTGTAACTAGTTTCTTGTAGCAACTGTAGCAACCAAGGTTATGGAGAACACCCCACACCTTCTTTACTTGAATGTCATGTTCTCCTGTCTTTCCTATTTTGAAGAGGAGAAGAACTGCTGTCTAGTTAGAGGGAAATAAGCCTCTGTCACATTTTTACACAAGGAAGACAAGAAGTCATGTATTACAAATGATCCTTCTAGTATCTCTCCCTCTGTTATTTCTATTTTCTCCCGCTCACCGTCACACAAAGAGAAGCATTGTTGCCGACAGAATTTCAATTGCCTTGAAATTGAAAGCAGGTGTTGCTCAGTCGTTTCATCCAGCAAGAGGGGTGACAGGGGGGTCGAATGGGGTCTGGACCCGTTCTCTCCGTGGCATGTTCCTCATGCTCATTCTATCATGTTATATAGCCTTTTTTGTATTATTTTCTTTTCTGTCTAGATGACTAATTTACTTGTGTGTTTAGCTCAATCATCAGCTAAACAGAGACTCGAGCTGAAAACAGTTTTCAGGGCTTTATTTTGTCATTTTTTAGAGTGGGTAAAGCTGAAGAGGCACAGATGGCTCTGAAAAACCAAATTAAACTAAAAAAATCTCTTCAGTATCTTGTTTTATTTCAAAATTTGCTGGATTGATAGCACATCTGGGCCTTGGAGAGGATTATTGCACATTTGAGAACTCTGACTAAACATTTCATGGGCCACAGCGTTTGTGTCAAATTACCTCATATTGCAAGACGATACCGCACATCTTTACTGCAACATGTCCCACATTGTGAGTTTAAGACCCATTCTTCCAACTGATGCGGAAAGACTTCCCTCTTACTGGGCAATAAATGGAACCATATGTGAACTTTGGAATAGAAGAGCTTGCTGGCCTTAAATATGGGAATGAAATTGGATGTGAGGAAGCTTGTGTTCATGTATATACAGTATGGGCTTTTCTTGTGCATCAGGGATTCAGTTCCAGATGTTGAAACTCAAAGTGGACTGAGCATGAAAAGAATCGCTAGACCACAATAATTTGTCCTCATATTGAGACCTTTCCCCTTATGACACAGTGCATAAGCTTTGTATGACATTCCAAATACAAATTGAGATTCTAACATAAAAAGGAAACAAACAGCAAACACCAGATATTATAGGAGCAGTTTGTAATCCTCACTGACCTAAAACTGTAAAGCAGTGTCTGAGTTAATGTCAGTGAAATAACAATAAATCATTTTTGTAGTGTATGTAAACATCTGATTTTCTCTGCACATGTATAATTGTTTGTACATGACAGTAATAATCTATGTTTATAAGTCATCTCTGAGCAGAAGGACAGAAGCTTGCCTTTGAGACTTGTACGTCCTCCCTTTCTCTTCCCTCCTCCCCAATGCCTTGGCTCTAAGTGGGGTCGTGGTCCAGCTAGTGCAGCGATGCTTTTCATTAGCTAAGTACAACTGCAGGAGAAGAGCACTGAACCTTGATTTACTGGGCCTCTCTTTATATGCACAGGCGTACACAGTCGCAAAAAAATGCCCACTCTCTTCTTTTTCCGTCCCTGGCTCGTAGTCTACTCCTTCTTTTCCTTTAACCTTATCCTTATCCCAACATCTACATCCATTTCTGCCTAAGCTTCCTTGGCACTCAACATGACTCTCCTTTACATTTTTCCTCCTCGGTTCCTCCTGGGAATCTCCGTCCGTCTAATGCAGCTGGGAGGGGAGGGGTGTATGAGTTTTCAATTTGTGAGATGGCTGCTCGTTTTTGGGGAACTCGCTTTTTGATTTTAAATTTGGAAATGTGTTTGTAGTTTGGTTTTATTCATGGTAAAATGTAAGCCAGTCAGCTGAGTAGCATATTTACCTTCTGACAAAAGAAAGGTCTAACCCCATTTCCGCAACAAGACTCACTTCCATTATGTTCCTCTTTGTTTTTTACCTGAAATCTAAGCTACTGAGGCACTTTTCTCTCTTATTTTGGAAAAAAAAAGCTGAATTCCAGATGCATGGCATACATCTGAGACCTATTTGCACCCCGTTGTCTCGGCACTTACCGTGGGCCTCATGCCAGGCTGTGCATTCATGTTCATACGTCCTTGTCTGTGTGCATCTGCAAACTTCTGCTTGTATTTTTTTGTTCTCCTCTGGTTTTTCCATCCCGCCTCATCCATCATTGTGTGACAGGGCACGTTGCCCCGGGTGCCACAGCAGTCAGGTAACCATGGCACCTGGCTGTGACACAGCTGGCTGATTGGTTCAGCTGGGGGCTTTCTGCCAGGTCATCTTTAACCTCGGGGCTTTAAGTGCTATTTATAAAACTGGCATGACATGCACAGTACAAAATGTCTGTCTGAACAAGTTAGTACAAGCATTCAGATACATTATTGGAAAAATAATTAGGACACTTTGTCTGTATGCCTGTATGAGTAGGACACATGGATTTTTTTCAATCAGTTTATCAATGTATCAATTTTAATAATATCAACTAATTTGAATGATATGATTAAACAATATAAGCTAAATGAAAAAAAATTTACATTTCAGAATCAGAATCAGAAAAGCTTTATTGCCAAGTACGTTTTTGGACATACAAGGAATTTGTTTTGGCGTAGTCGGTGCAATACAGTACTCAATTAAACAGTATAAATATAGTTACAATATAAATATAAATATATGTGCACAGTTTTAAGTGAGTGAGAGTAAATGTAGAGCAGTATGTAGAGCAGTATAAGATGCGAGAGCGGTACAACAGTGCAGGTGATCAGTGTGCAAGTATGGCGGTGTAAGTAAAGCAGAAGTCCAAGCTGAGCGTTAATGTAACGCATAGAGTTGCAAGTTACAAGTGTCCTGTCAGCACAAAAGGGGGTGTGTGGGGGAAAGGGAGAGTGTCAGGGTGGTTTCCGGGCTTTGTTAACAAGGCTGGTGGCAGATGGGAAAAAACTGTTCTTGTGGCGTGAGGTTTTGGTCCGGATGGACCGCAGCCTCCTGCCAGAGGGGATAGTCTCAAAGAGTCTGTGACCGGGGTGGGAGGGATCAGCCAGAATCTTCCCTGCCCGCTTCAGGGTCCTGGAGGTGTACAGTTCCTGGAGCGACAGTACACTGCAGCCAATCACCTTCTCAGCAGACCGAATGACACGCTGCAGCCTGCCCCTTATCCTTGGCTGTAGCAGCGGCGTACCAGATAGTGATGGAGGAGGTGAGGATGGACTCAATGATGGCTGTGTAGAAGTGCACCATCATAGTCGTTGGCAGGTTGAATTTCTTCAGCTGCCGCAGGAAGAACTCTTGATGAGGGAGCTGATGTTTGGCTCCCACTTGAGGTCCCGGAAGATGATGGTTCCCAGGAAGCGGAAAGATTCCACAGTGTCAATTGTGGAGTCACAGAGGGTGATGGGGGCAGGTGGGGCTGGGTTCTGCCTGAAGTCCACAACCATCTCCACTGTCTTTAGAGCGTTGAGCTCAAGGTTGTTCTGGCTGCACCAGTCCAACAGATGGTCCACCTCCCATCTGTACGCGAACTCGTCACCATCAGAGATGAGTGTCGTCCGCAAACTTCAGAAGCTTGACAGACTGGTGACTGGAGGTGCAGCTGTTGGTTTACAGGGAGAAGAGCAGAGGAGAGAGAACACAGCCTTGGGGGGAACCGGTGCTGATGGTCAGGGAGTCAGAGGACGTGCTTCCCCAGCCTCACGCGCTGCTTCCTGTCAGACAGGAAGTCAGTGATCCACCTGCAGGTGGAGTCGGGCACACTCAGCTGGGAGAACTTCTCCTGGAGCAGAGCTGGAACGATGGTGTTGAAGGCAGAGCTGAAATCCACAAACAGGATCCTGGCTTTCTATAAAATGGAAGAAACATTTTATAGACCCCCATTTTTATTTCTAGCTAAATTAGCTAAAATGTCACAGTTGTATAACATCAACTCATAATTAGAGCATAATTACTCTGCATTTTGAGGAAGGTTTTCCCTGTAGGGACATCTAATATTTAGTTTGGTGCTCCAGACTGTTGAAGTGAGAGTGAACACCATGGTGAGATCCAAAGACCTGAGGCCTTGGGAGGCCTCATTTCAACTGGCAAACATAGAGCTGGAAGTATCACGGTTTGGGGATGCTTTGCGGCACCAGGACTTAATCACTTCACCATCAAACGAAAGCTGAAGCAGATCAGGACCTTGGAACAGGAACCTGTTTGGTTTTCCATAGCACTACTGTGCCATGTCATTATGTCATTTAAAAGATCAGTAAATATATTATCCTTTTTCATGAGACAAAAATAGATCCCTGAGGAATCCCATTATTAACTGCGAAAAGAAAACTTGACTTTTAAATTACTCTCTCAGAGTTTTTTAGCCAAAAAGGCCAACTTTCATATTGGACCACAGTTTTAAAGCACGCTCTGCGCAAGGTTTCACATTTTGGACAAAAGCAGCTTGAAAACATGCCGTTATGTCTTCAAAGACACCAGAAGAAACCCTAACCTTACTGTTTTCTTGCTGTACTTTTCTGTTTAGTTTGCCAGTTTAAACACAACAGTCGGCTCTGATTGCATGCTTAGCTTTATTCAGGGTATGTGGATGAAACTTAAGCATTAAGCCGGTGCTTAGAGCAAACGTTTGTTTCAGTACACGTACAGAAACGGGTCAAATATCACTAACAAGATGTTTTCTTTGAAGTTACTTTGTGTTTTTGCCCAGCTCTGCATAACCAAGGTCAGCTATGATTCCTCTCTGAAGCTTTTGGTGAGGGTGTCACAGTGTGACAAAACCCATTAAGATGTGGGCAGATAAGCAAATAAAAAAGATGACAAATACACTTTTGAAAAAGCTTTGAGCCAAATTAGATGTGGGACATGGAGAGCAAAATATGTGAAAGGGGAAAAGAAAGACCTTATGTGTGTTGGTGCAAGGGGTTACACTTGCACCACAACTTTCATCAGGGAGCACACCCACTGTGACATGCCTTGGAGTTGTATGAATATCTACTGTAAGATAACTTAAGTGGGTAGTTTAGCTTACTTAATTTAGTTTAAAATAAAATAGCACTGTTGCCTTGCAGAAAGAAGGTTCTGGGCTCAACTGCATGTTCTCCCCCGTGCATGTGTGGGTTCTCCTCCCACAGTCCAAAAACATGACTGTTAGGTTGAGTGGTCTCTCTAAATTGCCCTTAGGTGTGACTGGGTGTGTGCGTGGTTGTTGTCCTGTATGTCTCTGTTACCCTGTGATAGACTGGCGACCTGTCCAGGGTATACCCCGCCTCCCGCCCGAAGACTGTTGGAGATAGACACCAGCTTCCCCGCGACCCACTATGGAAGAAGCAGTAGAAAATGACTGACATGACTGACTGGATGGCTTAAGATCCATTACAGTTATGTATGGAGGATCTCTGGACATGTTTGACTGGTTGGCCACATTTCTATAAGTAACTCTATCGTAACTCTGTCGCTCTTGTAGCTCATACTGTTAGCTTAGCCACTGATACGACATCTGGATTTTTCTGGACTTTCACTATAACCAGCAGATGACAAAGAATGACCAAGAAAAATGTACCTTATTACCTGAACCAATCGTTTGATATGTTTTTCTCATGTTTGTCAAGCAGCAAAATCCAAACTTTTACCCATTTACCTTAGCCTCTTTATGTTTTCTGCACAAACTAATATAGAATACTAACTAGTATGCATAGTATGATAGAAAACAATAGAATAAAACTTCATTCCTCTCTGAGGGGAAATTATTAAGTCAACCAATTCAACTGTATATGCAGGAATAGAGCTTGCTCTTGGTTTTGTAGGCTTTGCCTCTAGAAGCCAATGTTAATATTTCTGACCTTGAGTGTAACCAGCTGATTATGGAAAGGGAATATTCTAGCAATAATATTCCTATTAACTATATTATCATTGCTTGATTTTGGGAATGAATAAATGAATGATTAGTGTTTCACATGTTAGACAGTGATTCAGATTCACTTTAAGAGTACACCCCCTTCCCCAGTATTTTGAGAATCACTAATTAATACAGTCATGTAAAGGATACTTTTGGTATTGGTACTGGTACTTTTGGTCTGAAACCCTAGAAGTGAAAGCTACACACCTTGGGTATCCATTCAGTATTAATTTTTAATGTTCTGTGTAATGATTCACTTGTTTTTATTTGAGGGCGTTTAACACACTGAGAGAGCAAAATAATGCTTCTTCACAACCACACATTTGTCAGTGTTTCCCAGTCAAGGGAAGAGTTTTTATTTATCATTTCTGTGATTTCGTTTTGAATTTGTTTGACCCACATGCAAACTCACTCAGGAGACCAGAAAAGGTTCAAAGGTTTATTTTACAGTCAGTATTTCAAGTCACACCGGAAACCCGGTCAGGAATGCTCAGGCAGGTAGTTCAGACTTCCCGGGTCCACTAAAGAGAGACGTTCTGGCCACATAGAAATAAATCCTCCAAGTCCCAAGAGTCTTGCTTACATTTGTCACAGGTAGTAAACTCCGGGGAGATCTTTACCATTGGGCTTGGGAGTCAGGCAATCTAGAATGCTGTCCAATAAGAACGGTCCACAGCAGGTCTGAGTTCACACAGTGATAGGAGCTTGGGAGATCCAGGAACCAAACCACAGTCTAGTGGTGATAGTCCAAAATTCACAAACTGTTTGAAAGAGGTACTGGATTTTCAGGTCCAGGTTGAGAGGAAACCCCCCACACCTCACAGGTACTAGCAGGAAGCAGAGAAACAAAACAAGGTTAGCACAAGCTCAGGTCAGACTGGCAAAGTTACTCTGGCTTAGTGATTACCACATGGGCAAAACACTCAGGCAACAAAGGACTGGTGGCTGGCTCCTAAATACTCCTCCCAGGTACACACAATCAGCCAACGATCAGGAACACCTGTAGCAGAGTAAGCATTGGCTCCAGGAAGACTTCTGGTGGACAAGCACAGTATAACACTCCCAGGTCCCAACAAGTTCATCCTTATTAAAAATACAATTAGGCAAGAATTTGTTTTTCACCCAGATGAGTGCTAAAAAGGAGTGAGTCTATGTCACCAGAGACCATTTATGGTCCATTTTAGGTCCATTTTAAGAATATCAGGAAAATGTATTCATGCTGTATGGGGAACCCTTTTGGTTTTTAAAAAAGGCAACTAAACCCATCCTTAAAAAGAAGCAAAATAGGGAGGGAGTGGGGAAAGGGCCCCTCAGTTAGATAATCCCACCCTTTAGAAACAACTGCTCCCCTTGGCTCATTTAAAAACTGCAGGCCCCCCTTAGTGATTTTTTTAAAAAACAGGAATCGGGTAAAAAAAAAAGGGTAAAAAGAAAAATGGAGAAATTTCCCTTTTGTGGGGTTTTTAAGGTAATTTGGGGGAGTTGCCACTGACTGACATGTTATATATTTAACCTTTTTCCCCACACATCGGTGATAAATAAATTGCTTTTATTTTGGGGGTTTTGGGCCCAAGGGCCCCTTCCCTTCTTTTAAAACCCTTTTAAACCCCGGGGGACACCTGGAAAAGATGTAACGGGGGGGGGGGGTTTAAAAAAAAGGACGGGCTGCTTTTACACCCCCTGGGGGACCCCCCCCCAGTGAAAGCCCAGCTGAAAAAAACCCAAAAAAGGAAATAGCATACTTATTATGCCCGCAAAAAAAGACGGGATCAAAAAACAAGGATCCCTTGAAAAAAAGAGGGGAAAGAAAAGGGATTTAAAAGGGTAAAGGGATTTTTGTAGGGGAATAATTTTTTAAATTTCAGTCAATTTAGAACAGAATAATATGCAGTTTGCTTGGCGGGAAAATTTAAAAAAAAGTTTTTCTTTGATAGTGGTTTGAGTTTTAAGGCCCGTGAATTTCTCAAATGTTTTAGGGGATTTTTTTGGCTGAAAAAAAACACACCCATAAAAACACTTGAAAAACCCCCACAGTCCCAAATTTTTCCCCCTTTTTTTTAAATATCTCCAATCTTTGTTTGGGTTTTTGGGGGTCTAAAAACCTTTTCCCCTTTGGGAAGTGTTGCCCTAAAAAACATAAAGTAAGGTTTGTTGAAAATCAGGGACGAAAAAACCCTCCCCCCCTTTTTATTAATAAAAAGAAAAAAACTAAACCCGGTTTTAATAAAAAAAAATCCCCCATTTTACTGAAAGGGGTTTAAAATTTGCCCCCTAAACAACAAAAATTAACCTTTTTTTACAAAAATGATATCCACAAAAATGTGTTTTCTCACTGATATTTAGGGGTCATTGTCCTGTTGCAGGCTCAACTTAAGCTTGAAATTTTATTGTTTTCACAGATGGTCCCACAGTTTTCTCATGCATACATACATGGCAGAATGGTAGAATTCATGGTGGACTCGATGATAGTGAGCTGGGCAGGTCCTGCCTCAGCAAAGGATCCCCAAACCATGACACGTCCACCTCCATTCTTCACAG
The DNA here is from genome assembly GCA_036173005.1 of Crenichthys baileyi. Classification (NCBI taxonomy): domain Eukaryota; kingdom Metazoa; phylum Chordata; class Actinopteri; order Cyprinodontiformes; family Goodeidae; genus Crenichthys; species Crenichthys baileyi. The sequence continues at coordinate 259,606 of JAHHUM010000068.1, read as the reverse complement.
TTGCCAAAAAAAAAAAAACCTTTCTCAAATTTTCCTTTTTAAAACACACCCCCTTTTTTCCAAAAAATTCATATTAAGACTCACCTGTCCCAAGAACATTATTCTAGTAGTTCTGGTCTTTGAGTATATTCTCTCCGGCAGATTTTAGCCTGACCAGGTTTTATATAGAGAGCCAAGGTTCCCTCTTTGCACATCTCTTATCAAAGTACTTGCAGTCTCTTTCTAATTGAAAAGCATTGTACTTTAATATCAACAGTAGCAAGAGCCTGCTGTAGGTCCTGTTATTTAGGGTTTTTGAAGACTTGTTTTCACATCTTGCAGTCGGCCCGTCAAAGGTGAACCTGTTACATAGCCAAAAACATGGGGAGGTTGGGAGTTTTTGCATGGTTCCTTGTTCCTGACTCTTTCTGTACAGGAAATTATAAATTTGAAATTTTGTTTTTGAGAAATTCTTTAAAATTTCCCTTCTCAGGCCTCCTTTGCCCTCCCTTCCCTTTTTGGAAAAAACCTAGGGGTTTGCTTTTGGAATTCACCTGGGGTTTTAATCTCAAAAAGTCGGAGCCAAACCCAAAAGATTTTCTTTAGGTTTTAAAAAGGGGGGGGGGGGGAAAAAAATTCTTCCCGAAAGTGAATAATGGGTGTTAAAAATGACTGAGAGACGAAACCCCGGGAACCTAAGGGTTAAAGGGGCCCAAACCAACCACCTGGCCACAGTGCCCTGAGGGAAAAAAGTAACCCCCAACCCCACCACTTTTTCCTACCCCATTAAGGTGGTAATAGCATGTGATTGGACCCGCAAAATCAAAAGGGGAAAGTTATATTTAGTTACTTTTTTGTAAAATTATTTGAAATTTACAGATTTTTTTTTTTTTAAAAATTTTTTGGTTTCCTGTTTATGGACCACCAAGGGCCTTAAAGCCTATTTTTGTGAAAATGCCTTTTTTTGCCCCCTTTTGGGGGAAAAAGGTTTTTAAGGGTAAAGAAAATAGCCCTAGAGTGGGTCCCGAGAGGCAACAATAATTTTCCTTTTAGGTCATGCACCCAGGTGTTGTTACTCTTGATGGTCGAGGTGGGGAAGTAAAAAAAAGCACAAAATTTCTTTGTTTAATGAACTTAAGTAGCTTTTTCAGGTAACTGTACTTTACTTTAGTATTTATTTTTCTGATGACTTTGTCAAAACTGGCTCGTTACTTCCACACGTATCGATAACGACACAACATAAAAGTCAGAAGAAAACAGAGGGAAAATCCACCACACAGAGAGAAGGCGTCCAGTAGGAGCAGCACGGTTTGACTTTACAAAGTCAGAGAATATCCCAGTTTTAATGTCGTAAATTTACGCCTCTTATCATTGAAAATATACATTTTTTTTCTTGCAGATTTATAACTTTTGGACATCAAAGCATATTCAAGTTTTCCCATTTAGAAATGTCTGAGTTGTTTGGCGGATATTTACTTTTACATAGCGATGTTATTTTTTCTTTTATCCACAATGGCCCAAATAGTTGTTGGCTCCAAGAATGATTCTTGGTAAAGCTGCTGTATTTTGTACCAACCTAAAAACCACAAGCTTCTGGCTTTCAGGAAATTCTCCATCTAATCCAAAAAAAACAAAAGCATGTATTTTTATGGAAGGTTGTGAGCAAAACACGAAAACTATCCTGTTTTGTGTGCCTACAACTTGTTTTGTTTATTTATTTGACTTATTTTGTAATTTTAAAGGTGAAAATTATAATTTTTTTTACTTTTGTACTTTACATACATTTCAGAACCTGCCCCTTTTTAATTTTACTTACGTAAAGGAGGAATCTATTTTTGTAGAAGAAACTGTACTTTTGCAACCTCTGTTGATTGATCCCTGATTCTATGGGAATATGTCGGATAAGAATAGATGAGGCAGATTAGGAACTCCTAGCTCCTACGATACATATCCAGTATGTATCTGCTGCTGATTTGATGCTCTTGATGACGTGATATGGACTTCTGGGACAACTGTGTCTCAGATGGCTCCTTGGGCAAGACATTTTACCTGCCTTGCCTGGTGATGGTAGTCAGACGGCCCGGTGGCACCGATTGTATGGCAGCCTTGCTTCTGTCAGTCTGTCCCAGGGCAGCTGTGGCTACAATGTAGGTTGCCACTGTCAGAATGGGTGGACGACTGATTGTAATGTAAATTGCTATACAAGTGCAGGCCATTTACCATTTACTTCTGGAAAAATTTTACTTTTTCTAGCTGAGAAGCTTAGAGAAAACTTAGTGTGTTGTCAGAGCTCCTGACTTCAACACAAATGTGCCATAGATGGATATTCAGATAAGATGAGGAGACGCTTCCACACAGTTGAGAAAAAGTCTGAAAAGGACTTATAGCTCTAAGAGCTTCAATTAGTTGACCGATAAGTTGCTGAAGATTCACTCATTCTTGCCAAAGACTTTTAAATCTGATCAGCAGAAGTAGACCTTGCTTTTTGTTGTCCGTTTTTGTTAGCCTGGTTTGTTACTTATATTTTTGCCAGTAAATACCTGCAAATATAGATCAGTCTGATCAATGATAAATCTATGATTTCAGTAGTAGCTCCTGGTGATTTTTTTCCTATGTCTACACTAATTGCGAATCTACGAAATAGATTAACATCTGCTCTTTCTGAATGCATTTGAAATACATGAGACTGGTTGACCTGTTAAAATATATGGCAGTATGATTTCAAATTGTGCTAATTTACACCACAGATGAGACATTGATTGAGAAACTTGACAACAATGACAACAAGTACGTTTGAAACAAAAAATATTGGACCAGCTTTAAAGCATGGTGGTGGGAGCGTCATGCTGTGGGGCTGTCTGACTGGTACTGGTGAATTGCCCAAAATTGATGGAGTAATGGAGAAAAGTGTGGTGGAACTTGCCAAAGAATAATTATCAAAAAAATGTGAAGGATGTATCTTAGCCTGTGTGGAAATCCACATACGATTCTTGTTCTTATAATAATAATAAATTAAGTTAGTTCTATCTCCACCTTGGAGAAAATTTGTTCAAATGCATTATTTAACACCTAAAATGAAGATGATATGCAGGATGTGTGCATGTAAACTTCTGACTGCAGGTTTAAGGTTACCAAAATGATATTTTAATTTTTGTTTTACTGCAGCCCGATGAGCTGGAGGGCGTCCACACACACACCTTCAAGCTGAAGCCGTTTAAGAAGGCAAAAAGTTGTGACATATGCAAGCAGGCCATCACCAAGGAGGGTCTCATCTGCAAAGGTGAGTGTCTGGGATCAGGAAGCAAATGTTTGGGGGTCAGTTCAAAAACAGAAGAAATTTACTTTCTTGTAGGCCTGGAATTTCTGGCCAATTAGATCGTATTTAAGAAGATCATTGCAGCATTCAGAATACATTCATTTGTTGCCCTCACATATAATTGCTCTCAAATTTTATACACTTCTATTAAAGTGAGAGGTGTTGTTTGAAATGAGACCATGATAAGGTGCTCTTCATCCTCAGCAGATTCTAGGAATCACAGAAGGTTTTGGAGCCAAAACGAGTCAATACTTCATCTATGTTGACAAAACCTTGTATCCATCTGAAGAAAAGTAACCTCAAATTATGAAGCTGACACCACCATGTTTCACAGTAGATTTGATGTTCTTTCAGTGATGTTTGATTTGTTTTTTTGTTTTGTGTTAGTGCCAAATATACAAATTTGAATTCTCCCATAAGGAACTGTTGTCACATGTAGAGCACAACCAGCACTTGTTTAAAATTATTGCAGCTCAGTTTGTGTTTCTGTCAGGCCTTTTGGCAACCTCTCTTATAAATCTAAGACTTTTTTATCAGTTTTGCTGAAATCCCCAGTTTCTAAATGTCCCTGTTGTCCAATGTCTTCTCCAGTTATTGGTCATTGTATGCCCAAAGCAAGAGTTGGGCTTGTATTCTCAGCTAAAAGTTAAGCTTGTTTCTTGTTTGGACTCTATTAGTGGTGCTTCTTGGATGGGAAGATGGAGATGGAGATAAATAGATGGAATGGGACAGCATCTGCAGTGATGCAGGTGCTGTTTCAGGCTGTATTGGTGAAGAAAGATCTGAGCCTAAAATCAATGTTTCTGATTTATTGGTCTGTCTACATTCCAACCCTTGTCCATGGATGAGATAGGGATATGGCTGAAAAAACAGATGGCTGAAATAAGCTTCCTCCTTAAGCTTAAAGTAGGGCCACTCGTCTGTATCAAAAATCCATCAGCTGAAGTGGTTCTGGCATCTGATCAGGTGCTTTCTACATGTATCCCTTTTGGAGTTCTCCTGGCAGTTTTCTCTAAGGAAACATTGGGGCAGACCAGAACTCATAGCCCATCTGGCCTGAGAACACCTTAAGATACCCTAGAAAGAGCTGGAGGGAGTCGCCATTGGCTCTTACCCGGCGACTGGATCTCGGATAAGCGGAAGAGGATAGTAATGGATGGATGGAAGGATGGATGGCCAACTAGAACAGCTGAACTTTATTAAACTGAATCATTGGGTGCTTTAACAAGGTATTAGTTTAAGGGTTTGCACATTTATGCAAACAGGTTATTGTAGCTACTTCATTGTTTACTATAATACATGTATTTGTATTATATAAATATGTCACACTATATGTGGAAAAGGTTTTAAAATTGTCTAATTTTTTACATCACAAACACCTGGATTTTTGTCAGGGCTGTGGACACTTTTTGAGAGTCACTGTATGTGTCAAATCTTATTAATGGATTAATTATTATTGTTTTTTTATAAACGAGTAGAAATATAAATAAAATATATATAAATAGAAATAAAAAATATAACTCATGTATGCATACATTTTTCACATTCCCTTAAAGAGAAATGTTTTCCTCACTTTTCTCACATCTTAAGTTGCATCTCTCTTTCACTTTTGAACGTCACAAATACAGCAGCTTTAACTCAGGCTGAGAAGAAGAGTGCAGAGAAAAGAGAAAAAGGATGGGGCTTGTGAAGGGCTTTGGCTGCGGATTTGGTGTTTAAAATTAGCATGGCTGCTGCTGCTGCATTAGCCTAGATAAGAGGCAAAAGAGAGGGAAAAAGGGGGTGAGGAGAGGTGTGTGGGGCATAAGCAGGCAAAGAACGAGAAAATGGGGGAAGAGTTGAAATAAGGAGTTAAACCTGGAAGAGCAGAAGAAAAGAAGGGCACAGGAGAATTATGCGCTCTTTCATCTCCTTTTTTTTAATCATACACCCTTAAATACAGGGGGAAACAAGCTAAAACCCAACAGAAACTACTTACAGAAAGCCTGCCTAATCATAGAGACCTGAGCTTGTAGTATGGACACTTATGTAGCAAGTGTTTCTCATTGAAAAAGGAGCTTTTGGGCCAAAAGATGATACACAACAACAAGACAATGTGCCCAACACACTTGCAGGCTGGCACATTGCAAATTGGTTTTCCTTTCAAGATGACAAAAAGAGTGAGCAAAACCTAATTTATTTCCAGCACGCTGACACTTGATAAAGATAATATGGATCAATGCAAACGGATATCTTTGCAACATTCGCCTTCCAGATATTTCGTTGTTCACGGATTTGTATTTAGTCTTTTGTTGGCCACACTTGTGGGAATAAAAATCTTTCTGCCAGACCAAACAGCTTTTAGTGGAGGCAGTGTGATGGTGTGGGGCAGCATAATTTTCACTGGAAAAGCAAGGCCTATCATGATTAGATGCAATGGCAGTTTTTTTTTTCATCCAAGGCAGCATGAGAAAGCAGGAATACTAGATACTAAATAAAATACTACGTATGTCAGTGGAACCCTGAGTAACAGTTTATCACAGACTACCTCCAGAGTTTAGAAGTGGACAAGATGGAAAGGTCTCCTGTTTTTTGAGTGCTTGTGTCATTCCCTGAAACAATGCCGACCCTGGATGAGAGCCGTATTACCCATATCAGAAACAACGACAGTATTTACAACTACTATTTACAGTTTCATTCTTCCTCAGCTGGATGAGCAAAAATGGTTTTGCAGCGTGAAACTATCTTCAATCTAATAGATCCAAAAAGATATAAAAGTCCAGTAAAGTCACATCTTGTTTTTATTTTCCCCTTAATCTCCAGAACTTAAATAAACAGAGCTGAGTTGAACATTTTCTCTCTGGTTTGTTTCTTTGATTGATTAACTTCACAAGCGCAGTTACTAAGTAATTCATTAATCATCATGACACAGGTTTACCTAAATTAACCCGAGAGTGTTTTCCTAACAGTCAACTCCCTCGTCAGACCACCCGAAACTTTCCCTCAGCCACTTGAACTTTTGTTTTGCCCACATGAGTAGGACCACCTGCAATGGGACACCAAGGGTGCCTGTTAGGCTTCTGGTGGTCGGGGTTTTTTTTCTTTCCATTAAAAGATTTTAATTTCACATAAAAATCTAAGAATTTTACTATTAAATCTTGAAATGTTAAAACAAGTAACTCAAGCAAAAATTTAAGACAAAGAAAATGATGGGTGATTGGTGTTTTTGTCCACTTGAGGGCAGCAATGTAGCATCCAACTCCCAAAACTGGAACTGGAAGTCATATTTTTTTAGTCCATTCAAAAAAAAAATTGGTATTTATAAAATGCATATGTTTTTTTTTTTTTTTTACTTTGTTTGTTTTTACTGTTCTTGGCAATTCAAACATCAAACAAATAACCCTGCCTCTCTTTTTTCCAGCATGCCGGCTGTCCTGCCATAAGAAATGTGAAGTGAAGGTAAGACGGTGATGCTGCTGTGCTTTTTTTTAACCTAACCTGGTGACACCATGAACAAACTTTCCATGTAATCTTTTGTTAAAGCTTTTGTAAAGTAAATAAGCAACTTCTGGTTTCCATGTAGGGTTTATTATTCATCGCTCAGTGACTTTAATGTTACATTGCAGAGCTGAGAACTTGGTGGTTTTAATGCTGGTACTTGATTACTGTCGAAATGTCACTGTGTGACTTTGGTGCCTTTCAAATTAATTTGGACCACTGTGCTGTATGGTAAATGTACTGTGTTGGTCATAGTTGGGCGCTGTTTTTTTTTTTTTGTGTGTGTGTGTGTGACTTCAGAGCTTTCATGATCTCACTAGAAACACTCTTTTAGCATCATGCCCAATGGCACCACCAAGAGGGGATGTAGTGGGAACAATAACCTCCTCTGTAAATGTGATCATCTGTTCCGTTTTTTTTGTTTTGTTTTTTTTTATTGATTAGTTGCTAACATTTTTATTTATTTATTAACTTTTACTTTAATTAAATTTTATTTATGTGTTTATCCTTATTTTTGTTTATTTATATATGTATTAATTAATCTATTCAATTATTTCAGTTTGTGTTTTTCTAAATATTTTATTTTGTATTTATTTTATTTAGGTTTATTTCTTTGATTAGTTAATTCTCTTTTGTATTTATTTGTTTTATGTAGTTATTTATATTTATTTATACTGGTTATGTATTATTTTTTATTTGTGTTTATTCCTGTTTATTCTTGTTATATTTTTTTATTCATTTAAATTATAACTCTGTGTATTTACTTTGATAGTGAATTAATTAACACATTTATTTATTTATGTTTTATTTGTGTTTATTTATTCATGTATTTTTATTTAGTCCATTGCCATTTTGTCATTTTATTTTATTTAGTTTTATTTATTTATATATTTAGTTACTTTTATTTATTTATTTTTCCACTTTTTAATATTTATTTCTTTATGTATTTTTATTTTTTATGTGTTTATTGATTATTTTATCTAATAATGTATTTATTTATTTATTTATTGATTAATTGTTTTATTTTTATTCATTTATTTAAATGTATTTATTTTTTATTTGTTCATGTGTATGTATATATTTATTTATTCTTATTCAATTCAATTCAATTCAGTTTATTTATATAGCGCCAATTCACAACACATGTCGTCTGAAGGCACTTCACAAAAGTCAGGTACATACATTCCAATTAATCTTAATCATTGAACAGTGCAGTCAGATTCAGTTATTTATTCAAATTGGATAAAAAGTTTTTCTATCTAAGGAAACCCAGCAAATTGCATCCAGTCAGTGACTTGTAGCAGTCAATCCTCCCGGATGAGCATGTAGAGACAGTGGACAGTCACTGGTGTTGACTTTGCAGCAATCCCTCATACTGAGCATGCATGTAGCGACAGTGGAGAGGAAAAACTCCCTTTTAACAGGAAGAAATCTCCAGCAGAACCAGGCTCAGTGTGAGTGGCCATCTGCCACGACGGACTAGGGGTTAGAGAGAACAGAGCAGAGACACAAAGAGAACAAAGAAGCACTAATCCAGGAGTACTTTCTATGGGAAGGAAAAGGTAAATGTTAATGGATGTAGCTCCTTTAGTCGTTTCACCTAGAAAGAAAGAACAGATAAACTCTCAGCCAGTTTTCAATGTTAGAGTCTGAAGAGAGCACATAGAGTTAGTTACATTAAAGCTCAGTCAGTAGCTATGTCTAGGAGAGAGAAAGGGTTAAACACTGAAAGACAGGGCTATATGGATCATCGGTAGAGGGTGAGCATTAAGTTGCCAGCAGAAGCTTGGACGATGCCCCTCTCCAGAAAGGTGTCACAGGTAGACACAGAGTCAAGCCAGGTGTAGCTTCTAGGTAGAGAAAAGAGAGAGAACAAAGTTAAAAGCTGAGATAACAGCAAATAATACAAAATTGATGAGTAGTGTGAGAAAGTAGCGAAGAGGGTGAAAGTGGTCATTATGTCCTCCAGCAGCCTAAGCCTATAGCAGCATAACTACAGAGATAGCTCAGGACAACCTAAGCCACTCTAACTATAAGCTTTATCAGAAAGGAAAGTTTTAAGCCTAGCATTAAAAGTAGACAGTTTGTCCATCTAGAGCCCACTGATGGCCATTGTTATACTAAAAACCACAACCATTGGGATACCTCTCTCTGTCAGATTGACCATAACCATTGGAAAAGAGAAGGGGTCATACAGGTAGCAGAAATGGAGGGTGTGTTTGCACCTCAACCATAACTGAGCCGGTTTAGGCTAAACCTGACTCCCCCTTACTCCATCCAACAAGGGGAGAAGAAGACGGAGGTAAAATAAGGAAGATAGCTCAGGATAACCTAAGCCACTCTAACTATAAGGTTTATCAAAAAGGAAAGTTTTAAGCCTAGCCTTAAAAGTAGACAGGGTGTCCGCCTCACGGACTAAAACTGGGAGCTGGTTCCACAGGAGAGGAGCCTGATAACTAAAGGATCTGCCTCCTATTCTACTTCTAGAGACTCTAGAAACCACCAGTAAACCTGCAGTCTGAGAACGAAGTGCTCTGTTAGGAACGTATGGAACAATCAGATCTCTGATGTATGATGGAGCTATATCATTAAGGGCTTTATATGTGAAGAGGAGAATTTTAAATTCTATTCTGGATTTAACAGGGAGCCAATGAAGGGAAGCTAAAGTAGGGGAAATATGATCTCTCTTTTTAATTTTCATCAGAACTCTTGCTGCAGCATTTTGAATCAGCTGAAGGCTTTTAACTGCATTTTGTGGATATCCTGATAGTAAAGAATTACAATAGTCCAGCCTTGAAGTAACAAATGCATGGACTAGTTTTTCAGGATCAATCCTGGACAGGATATTTCTAATTTTGGCAATGTTCCGGAGATGAAAAAAGGAAATCCTAGAAACCGTTTTAATATGGGATTTAAATGACACGTCCTGGTCAAAAATAACACCAAGGTTTTTTACTTTATTATCGGAGGTCAATTTAATGCCATCCAGGTTAAGTGATTGACTAAGCAGTTTCTTTTTTAAAGACTCCGGTCCAAAGACGACAACTTCTGTCTTGTCTGAATTTAGAAGCAGAAAATTTAAAGTCATCCAAGTTTTTATGTCTTCAAGACATGCTTGTAGTCTATCTAACTGGTTGGGCTCATCAGGATTTATGGATAAGTAAAGCTGAGCGTCATCAGCGTAACAGTGAAAATTTATTCTATGCTGCCTGATAATTTTACCTATTGGAAATCATTTTTTTCCTTCTTAGTGCCAAACCCCCCTTTATCAACATAAAAACTGGGTTCCTGTTTGCGGCTACCAGATCATCAGCAGCCAGCATCTGTCTTATGTTCTGGAGACTATCAGGAGCCACCCCTGCTAATTTCTCTCTCTCACAAAGTCCCACCAACAAAATTGTTAGTTCTTATCTTCTTACCAGGATAAGACTTTGTTGCACTGCAATATATTCTGATCACCAACGCCTTGAAAGCACTTCTATAGTTTATATCCTCCTTCCTAGCATACTTTCCAGTAATCTTTCTTTCCCTTTAGTTGTTTTGATCAATAGTTTTCTTCGTAGAAATTCAGAAATTCTGAAGAACTGTTGATCAAGAGCACTTGCAATGCACATGTAATGATATACTTTCCTAATGTTCTTTCCATACTGTGCAAGATTTCCAATACTAATAAAACAAATATGTTTATTTTCTGAACCATGTCTGTTTTCTGCAGCAAGAGCTGGACTGCAAATACTCCAACATTTATTTAATAAAAAAATGGGGTATTCTTAGCCCTAGTAAGGACTGAAAACCGAGGAATGTTAGAACTACAAGAAAGGAAATAAATCAGTGTGGTGCAAAGTGTCTGCTTCCCAGTTTTTACGTCCCAACAATCAACCTCACCACATTTGATCCCAATCCGCAGTGGAAACGGGGAGGATGTATGAACAGAGCAAACAGAATGGAAGCAGTGGAGGACTGATGGAAAGAGGGAGGTGAATCAGACGAGGGAATAACTTTTTGTGGTTTCTCATTAAGACTGATGGGCAGAATGTTTGAAAATAAATTTTGCTCTTTGCTCATCCGTAATACATTTTTTCTCCTCCCTCTGAAGCCATCCATAAACCCGTATATTACTATAGAAACAAAAGCTGTGTGTCTACAAAGCATCCAAGGAGAAAAATCTGCCAAATACCTCTAAAACCAAGCAAGGCCATTTATGGTGTCAGTGTGGGTAATAATCAGAATATCCCTATGACTCATTCATTCTGATGGTGACAGACACTGGACAAGAAATTATTTAAAAGAAGACAAAACGACGTATGGTTGAGTTGAGCACAGCAGAACGAAATGTAAATTTGGATGAAATTTTCTGAATTTTATTTTTCAAATCCAATAAACTGTGTGTTGGATTTTTAGGCACTAAAGAGATTTCTGTTTTAATTTATTACATTAATGCTATGTAGTTGTTTCACAGGGAGCACTCAGAAGTTCGCAACACTTTAAAGGAATAATTCAGATTTTTTGCAAAGGTGTTCTGTGCAGATATTATCAACAGTCTGGAGAGCTTAATTATTGTGGCACTTATGTCATTGGGAACCAGGGAACTTTTTGATTTAAAAGTATTACTGTCTAAAAGCAAATTTTCTTTCATCTGCTCAGAACAATGCTATACAGTTCTGTTCAGAAAGGCAGTATAATGTTTCTAAAATGCAAGAATCACTAGGAGTTGTTTTAACATGGCAGAAATCCACCTTTAGCCCCACTCGACTTACCACTAGCTCAAATATTTGATGAAAAACTGCTGTAGGCTGACTGTGATAGTTTGCTCTACAGAACTAACCTCTCCACAGAACCCCAGTCTAAACTTTTACTTTGAATTTCTTTACAATTGCACCTGTTTTCAGACTTATTTTAGTTTAGGTAAATGGTGTTTAATGTGAGTAAGTATCATAGTACTGAGATCAAATTGATCATGAGACACTGGCCAATTATTTCCCCTGGTTTTGTCCAAAGTTGACTTTATTTCTTATTTACCTTGTAGATCTTGGCCTGATATCAACTTGGCACTAATAAAACCAAACTATGTGAGAAGATCACCCAAACAGCATGCCAATGATTAGCCCGAATGCACTGACTATGCGTTTATCTTTCAAATCATTGGTCGGTCAGATCATTTCTTTTCTCCCCTGCCCTCTACGGAACGTAGTTCTCATTATTCCTTCTGATTTATCCCAGCCGTGTCTTAGACAGGCCTCCAGGAATGCTATTCCCGTGGTTTGTCATGTTCATCGGGCTGGCGGGTTGGAATACGCAAGCGAGGTTTGGCAGGAAAAGTTAGGGAAAGGGAGGAATGATGGGAAGGGGTTGGACAAGACCAGCAAGAATGCATCAAGTTTAAATATTTGTCATGTAAACAACGATGCTGGAAAGTAATTTTTCTCAAACTGGCTTCTTTTTGTTTATCATATTCATATGTTTATGTTTTTCGCTAAATTGATGTGGTCTTGACATTTTGAATGTATTATTGGTCTAATTCTATCTCTGCCACAGGACAAATTTCCACCTTTTATTGTCTTTTAGCCGCATTTACGAATAATAATAAAACAAGGTGAATACAAAGCCACAATCCATGAGCAGAAATTTAAAATGCGAGCCATAAAACAATCATTTTAATTAAATCTACAGCTATTATAAAGTTTGTGTAATGTCCAAGCTAATATGTTTTGTATGTATCATTATACTAAATAATTTCGAATAAAAGTACAAAGAACATCGTTAAGGTAAAGTTTGGCTGTCAGTAACGTGCAAATAAACATTATGAAATGGTAAAGTATCCACCAACCAAGATAGTTAGCCATCACATACTAAAATTTTTAGTGTCATAGACACTAGCAGATCTTTGGAATCGTTCCAAAAACAGGTGAACCTCAGTTCAAGGTTAGAATGAGAGTCTTAAACTGCGTAACAGTGAGGTCAATGGTTTGTAATCTAAGCATACCAACATTTCAACCCACATCCGTGACGTGTGACATCTGGGAGAGGCATTTAATTATATGCTTTGCCAATGACATGCTCCATAAAGTGCTCTGTAGTATTACAGGACACATAGATGGAACACTTTATCACCTAGGGTGAAACTTTGGGCTGTTTTGTTGTCTCTTGTTTTTTCTTTAATTTTGATATTTTTCCAAAGCAGACAGACAGGAACAGGTTGGAAAGAAGAGAATGACAGGCAGCATATGCCTCAGGGGTCTGGACTCGAACCTGGGACGGCTCTGTCATGGACTGAGGTCTCCGTACATGGGTCCAAACTATGGGCTGTTTAACCTACCCTGAGTCATGTCTTTGTCTGTACATGAAAAGCTGAGATTGAGTTTGAGACAAACAAATAGATAATTAAATATCATGCAGTGCTGAATGCAACTAAAACAACTACATTCTTTATTACATTTATTATTTTAATTTCCATAATATATAATACAAACTAATGGCAAATTCAGATTTGTATAGTACATTAGCATGTTCGCTATATAATTCAATTCAATTCAGTTTATTTATATAGCGCCAATCCACAACACGTCGTCTCAAGGCACTTCATAAAGTCAGGTACATACATTCCAATTAATCCTAACCATTGAACAGTGCAGTCAGATTCAGCTATTTATTCAAATTGGATAACAAGTTTTTCTGTCTAAGGAAACCCAGCAGATTGCATCGAGTCAGACACGTGTACATAAACATATACAACACTTTTCCAGTCATACTGAACAGTTAAAGCGCTTGTAGTAGTATTAAATGTCAGGTCTTTATCAGTTTGGAAAGAAACCCCTCACAGGATAATTCAATTTTCTAACAAATTGAACCCAACCCTAACCGGAGCACACCACCAATTTGCCTAATAATTTCCAGAACACTGAGTTTTTTGGACCCACCTTTGGCAAATGTCATCCTGAAAACTGAACGATAATAATGCTGATATCGATGAGAAGGGTTTTTTAATTCTTATTTTTATTTTACTGTGTACTGTCTGGCAGAATAGCACTCAGAATGTCTGAGTGCCAAGATTAAGGCCAAGAGATTTACTTAAGTGGAGCATTATGGCTAACACTATAATGCTCCGCTTGATATTTATAAAATAAACTTTATTAGAAACTGCTTTGGGATTATTTCAATTGCAATGGACACAGAGACGGTGTAAGTGTGAGGGCGCTTGTGTATATAAGGTTTCTCCATAAAAATATGCAATAGCGAGTGTGAGGAGCCACAGACCTGCCCCCTGAAGAGCCAGATAACCGGGCCGGGCCGACCAACTGCCCCAGGCCGAGCACAACCACAGTGCAGGTACAAGACATGTTTCACTGCTCCACCCACCCAAGGGTAACCACAGCCCGGTGCCAGACCGGGGGCCAGAACCACAGAAGGAACCACTGGAGGATGGTCACCATAGCATGCCAAAGACCGGGCACCCCGTCAACCCCACACCAGCATGCCGGCCGCACACACTCCCACACAAGCAGGCCAGTTGGCCGGCCCTTCAACCAAAACGAAGCCACATCCCAATCACCGTCGCACACTGCCCAGCCAAGACTCCCCCGCCAGAGCCCAGTTCCCCTACCAGCCGGACCGGGCAGAGAAGCCAGGGACCAGGATCCAAAAAACTCCAAACAATCCTGAGAGAGCCGAAACACCGGCCCCGACACCAATCGAAGACCCGACTCCCAACCAAAGCCCATAACCTGACCAGAAAGCCCGCTCCTTCTCCTAGCCTCCAACCCCAGACAGCAAACAGCAAACAGGGGTGAGGAAAGATCCCAAGACTACCTCCGCCCACTCAAGTGTGGCGGTGATGCGTGTTGTTGTAGAGTGCATTTAAAAAGAAACACAGGTTAGGAAGAGGGTCTGCGTCCAATGACAGACCCACATCCCAAGGCCCTACATGAGTGGTAGTGTGATAGAGCAGGTGGAGGGAGCTGTCCGGGGATGGGGAGGGACTGGGGGGCAAAATACTCTCCCAGGGAGTCAGCTCCCTGGCTGACCCCAACAGGCACCTCCATTCCCCGAGTTCCAACATAGGAGAGAGGCAAAGGCACATCCACCAAGCCCAAGGCTAGAGACAGGCACCGGGCCCGAGAACCAACCAAAAACCAGAACCATCACCCCCAGCACCCTCGGAACCGCCTAAATCCTCAGACCCCAATCCTCAGCTCCGACACCCAGTCCCCTGCCAGAAGAAGCCACCGACCCCAAACGAAGAGGAGCCAGCCGGAAGTGTGCAGCGAAGGCCAAGAGTGCGGCCCCACTCCAAAAAAAGAGCAAACCAGCCGGCCCAGCGTGACAAAAATATGCCACACAAAGGAGGGCACATGACCGACGTGCCTAACCACCCCCGAACCCATGGGGCAGAGCCAATAGAGCGCCCAGTCCCCAATGCCCCCCAACCTGCCACAGGACCGCAACTACAACCAGGCCAGTGGAGCAACAAAACACGCCCCACACCAACACTGAGGTGACCAATAAGCCACACCCGACCCAAACCGGCAGGCCTACACAAATGCAAACCACGAGCTAGCATAGGCACATGCACCCACCCATAGACGAACGAATCAAAACCACCAGCGCCAGCCAGGCAGTCAAGTAGACCCCGTGACGCACCACCCCACCCACCACCGTGCCAAAGGGAAAGACGTCGGCCCAGCAAGCCAATAGGTGCCACAGAAAGGCCTCAACCCGCACCGCAAAGAGGTTGCAACCCCCCAAACCCAAAACTGCACACAAAGCCCACACTGCGCAAATGTGCCCCCACCAGCCTTCCAAAAATAAAGGCTCCCCATGAAAGTGCACCGCCACGAAAAGATCCAAACCCAAGAACACATGCCCGACCCCCATACACCAGCCAGAAGTAGCCCTGCGAGAAAACCCACAACGAAGCCCACAAATGGCAGAGACCCCACAGAGCCAAAACCCACCAAGATGAGAGGGGTTTTAGGTAAGAACACCCTCTCTTCAAATACAATGTATGTTGATGTGACAGAAATCCACATCACAATAATTCCATGTTTTTAGTAAGCTCCTACAGCCTGTCTCTCTGGAGTGGGGTTTCTCCAAAAACTTGCAAATTGTCCTAAATTTGCAATCCCAACTTCTTTAATCTTTGTGAAAACAAGATGGACAATCATCAAGATGGCGCCGACGATGGCAGCCTCGGAGCTTCGCTCTCTCTTTGTTTTTGTAGTTTTTGTGTTTATATGTTTTTCGAGCCACAGTACTGTGGTCTCGGGCCACAATTCGGTGGTCTCATTCAGTAGAGAGGAACTTCTCAACATCAGAGAGTCCTCTCTTGGGATTTTTTCACCATCTTTCATCCATCCGAGGTTCACTGAGCTTCTGGCAAGCGGAGCGGCGGCGCTCTACGGGATACTGCGCCGGAGGCGTCGGAGGGGAAAGCGAGCTGGCGCCCTAGTAAAGCTCCGCAAAAGAGGACTTCGTACACCACTGCCTTCAATCCACCTGGCAAATGTCCGCTCTCTAAGCAACAAGATGGACGAGTTGCTTCTTCTCACCGGTAAAAACTCGGACCTCCGCAGATCAGCGGTTCTCTGCTTCACCGAGACATGGCTGAGTGACAACATCCCGGACCGCGCACTGCTGATACCGGACTTCCAGCTGTTCAGAGCGGATCGCAGCACGGAGCTATCAGGGAAGAAGCGAGGAGGCGGAATCTGCTTTTATATAAATGAAGGTTGGTGCAGAGACATAAAAGTGCTGGGGAAAACATGTAGTCCGGATCTGGAGTCATTTTCCATAATCTGTAAACCGTTTTACTCACCGAGAGAGTTTTCCTCGTTCATAATAATCGGCTCATATTTTCCTCCGCATGGCTGCACTTCTGCCGCGGAAAAACATCTTGCTGAGCTGATTACAGACGTGGAGAAAAAACACCCTGACTCTTTCATCATAATACTGGGAGATTTTAACAGCGCAGATCTCTCTATTGAGCTCCCCAAATACAGACAGCATATTAAGTGCCCCACCAGAGACAAAAACACACTGGACCACTGTTACACAGCTTTTAAGGACTCATACCATGCTGTTACCAGGGCTGCTCTGGGACTTTCGGATCATTGCCTTATCCACCTCATCCCAACTTACAGACAGAAACTAAGAGCTTCCAAACCCACGTTCACACTGTTAAAAGTGGACTGAGGATTCGAAGCAGATGCTACAGGCCTGCTTTGAATGCACAGACTGGACTGTTTTTGAACCTCAGCCACTGATTTAAACGAACTAACTGATGTGGTGACATCATACATCAGTTTCTGTGAGGACATGTGTGTGCAGACCAAGACCTTCTGCACCTTTGGGAACAACAACCATGGTTTCACTCCACGCCTCAGGAATCTGCGCAGGGACAAGGAAGAAGCTCACAGCAGTGGAGATTGGGGGCGGTACACGGCCAGGCCAGGAACAGACTAACAAAGGAGATCAAAGCAGCCAAGAGAAGCTACAGTGAGAAGCTGAAAAACAGCCTTTCTACTGGTGACACTTCGGCTGTATGGACTGGTCTGAGAAACCTGACTGCCTACAGAAGCCCCACCACCCTTCCTGAACAAAGTCCTCGCCTGGCCAACCGTCTGAATGGCTTCTACTGCAGACATGACAAGAAGCCATTCACACCTCAAACCAACTCCTCCACATCCTATTCAGGAACAGGTTCGACCAGCAAAGCAACCAACCCCCTACCTTCAGATCCTCTGCCTGCACTAAAGATCTCTGAGGAAGATGTAAACAGGCTCTTTCAGCGCATGAAAACAAAAAAAGCTGGAGGACCTGATAACGTGCCCCCCATCATGCCTGAAAACCTGTGCAAATCAACTCGCTCCCGATCTTTCCCCCGGATCTTCAACAAGTCACTGGAGAAGTGTGAGGTTCCCCCCTGCTTCAAAGGATCCACCATCATCCCAGGGGCCCAAGAAACCCCCCATCCTAGGATCAAAATGACTACAGGCCTGTAGCCCTGACGTCCTTGTGGTCATGAAATCCTTTTGAGCGGGCTGGTGTTTTAAAGCACCTGAAAAGACATCACAGGCCCTCTACTGGACGCCCTGCATTTTGCTTACCGAGAAAAACAGGTCGGCAGATGATGCTTTTTAACTTGGGTCTACACTTCATCCTGCAACACCTCGCCCGCCCAGGGACCTACGCCAGGATCCTGTTTTTTAGACTTTCAGCTCGGCCCCTTAAACACCATCATACCAAAACATCCTCCACCAGGAACTCACTCAGCTCAACGTCCCAGCCTCCACCTGTCAGTGGATCAAAAGCTTCCTGACGGACCGACAGCAGCAGGTGAGACTGGGAGCATCTTCTCCCAAACCAGATCAATAAGTACTGGTGCCCCCCGGGGTGTGTTCTATCCCCACTTCCTCTTCTC
Organism: Crenichthys baileyi; assembly: GCA_036173005.1. Classification (NCBI taxonomy): domain Eukaryota; kingdom Metazoa; phylum Chordata; class Actinopteri; order Cyprinodontiformes; family Goodeidae; genus Crenichthys; species Crenichthys baileyi. The sequence goes on along the minus strand of JAHHUM010000068.1, from coordinate 241,418 downwards.
CCCTTTACAAAAATGACTGCCACCCCCAGCAGACTCGTTCCTGAAACTTCTGAAGTTTGCAGATGACATCACTGTCATTTGGACTGATCCAGGACGGTGATGAGTCTGCATACAGACTGGAGGGGGATCGGCTTGTACACGGGTGTAATTCAGAACTGCCTGGAGCTAAACCCACTCAAGACTGTGGAGATGGGGGGTGGACTTTTCGGAAAAACCCCCCTCCATACACCCCCCTCACCATCCCCCAAAAAACACCGTGCCCGGCTGTGGATCACTTCAGGTTCTTAGGAACCCCCATCTCTGAGGACCTGAGTTTGGTTTCCTTCACACATAGACACTGTTCGGAAGAAGGCCCAGCAGAGACTGTACTTTCCCTGAGGGGAACTTAAAAGTACAAACATTCCACAGGAGCTGCTGGTCATCTTTTACACTGCCATCATTCAGTCTGTCCCCCTGTTTTCATCCTCTCTGTGTGGTTTTGGTTTTTCCAAAAACGGACAGGTCCCAACTGCAACGAAAAATCAGGACTTGGGAAGAGAATCATCAGGGCTGACCTTTCCCCCCTCCAGGACTTATACAGGTCTAGGGTCAGGAAAAGAGCTGCTAAAATCTCTGGGAGACCCCACACAAACCCTGCACATAAAATGTTTAGAGTTTTGGGCCTTCAGGCCGACGCTTTCCAAGAGCGCTGTTCACTAAAACCAGCCGCCACAGAGACAGTTTCCCCTTCCCCTCGGCCCTTTTTCTCTGTTGAACATTCAATAAAATACAAAACAAAACATACAGTTTTTTTGCAAATGCACCTTTTTATTTATATATGTGTATATTTACATTGTAAATATGTATATTCTGTAGTGCAAAAACCCCAAAAAACCCAAAAAGGGAAAGTGTACCGGAGTCAAATTCCTTGTTTGTATGTACAAACTTGGCAATAAAGCTGATTCTGATTCTGATTCTGATTCTGATTCTGAATCATATTTAGCTTGCTAAGGGTACAAACAGTCTGCATTTCCATAACATTGATATCCATCATGTTTATTAGTAAACACCCCGAAACACACTGTACTTTAGTATCTAAAGCCTGTAGCAGAGTAACGGAGCAATAATATTTTGGCATTATAAAGCTTTCTGGCTTACATTTAGTTTTGCAGCTGATTAGCTTTAAAACTAATGTTGCTGCTATTGATGAAAAGGCGTTTAGATAAGTCTATCCTTTCTCCAAATATTGTGATCATTGATATTGCAGCAAACTACCCTAAATTTGCATTGCTGAACCTCATCTTCTATAAACAAAACACTAACATTTCAGAGTCATATCTAGTTTCTGAAGCTCACTAACACATTTTACATTCAAAACTAGACTAAATTAAAAAGGTGAGGGTTCTGTCTTTCATTGCCTTAATAATTGACATTATTACTTATTAAATAATTAGATTATGTTTTGCCAGATGTATCAAAATTATCACAAGAGATGTGCACTATTTTTTGCACTCTTTAATTTCTATGTTTTTCAAAAAGATAAAGGTTTCACCTTTAGGAGTTGTTAATCTGTCACTTTCTACTTACTAGTTGCCGCTGGAATGTGCTTTGCTCTTAATTGTACCCTGTCTCAAACTTACAATCCACCCCTATGAAACACTTTGGAACTCACCTGGTCTACCTTGACATCTATTATATATATATAAAGGACATTTGAATTGCCAAAATGTCAATTTAAAAACAAAAGCTTTATCGCTTAGGTTCAGTTTCCTTTAAGCTAATGTTGTGGCTATGTAGCTTGTTTAACATAAAATATTAGGGAGATAGTTTTTTTAGTGCATCAGATGCTGCTGTCCTTTTCACTGAAATCCACTCTTATGAAATGTCCACCTTGACATCCATTATGTTGATTTCAAATAATCTGAGACACACTGTGCAAAGTAAAGTAGCAAGAAGGTCTGAACAATTTTTAAGTTTTAACTATTAAGAAGTTAGTTAGCCACTATGTGTTTGTAGCAAAATTATTTACAGCAAGTTTGGATCATTTTGCACCTTCTTCAGTGTGTCACAAACAAACATCTACATTGTTGCACCATGTTTACCTTACAATTAAACTGTTTTAGTTCTGGAATATTTTAGAAAACCATCCATCTCCCTGTGACATCTAGCATGCTTGTAACTTGTTGATTGATGCACACTATGTATGCATCTTAATATGATCTAATATTCCATCAGCCAGTGAGACTGTATCTAACAAATGGTGTGGAATAGTTGTGTGAATTGAAAACCTGTGTTTTTAATAAAATTTTTTATGGACACTGTCGAGATTTTATGAGGGATAAAACCTGAAATAAAACAAATGTACTATCCTGTATTCAACCTGGGGAGGCTGGGCAACACACCACTAGGCCAAGATGGTTCCCATTATTGCCAAAGATAGTTTGTTTAGATAGTGGGTTGTGTAGCTGCTTCTCCACGATTATGAAAAATATACTCTTTAAGCTGATAAGGAGGCCTGTAATTTAATAACTTCCTTATTATGCCAAGAACATTCATAGATTCATTCTGCAATCATTGACCCCATAATCCCCTTTTCAGATTTAACCCTGAAAAGGCATTTATAACTTATTTTTAGTAAGGTTGTCTGATTTTTTTTTTCCATCGATGGTTCTTATTTTGATCAGATTTATTCTCTAAACTGGAGAAAGTGGGGCGAGACCAAAAATTGCAGTAAGAACTCCACAGGGAGGAGGAAGGAATGTTGGCACGGAAAAAAAAGTACCCATCCAAGCATGAAAGTGAAAAGGTATGATGGTGAGGGAGAATGAAAAATGACGGGACACACACATGCACACACTAAAATTCACCGAAGCCAAGCCTCTTCATTCCTCATCAGCCCAACACAGAAGAAACTCTGTTTTCTCGGTGCAGACCAGTCACATCAAAGAGCCGCCACAGCATGTTTCCATAGCACTACCCTTCAGCAGTGTAGATGCAGCACGGTAGTTGGGAGATAGTGTTGGCAGACAAATGGTACAAGTGGTGTATTAACCAGCCGCTAGCTGATGACTGATGGGCTAATTTACCCCAGTCATCATTTGGAGGTCAAGAACCAAGTTCACTTGAAGAGCTCAAAAACCCAAAGAGTGACAACTAAACATTTTTTTCTATCTATCTTTTAAAAAGAAGAATGTTGGGGTGGTCTTTGCGGTTCATGCTACAGTCAGTATAAACTTATGTATGACCTTTGAATGCAGGTAAAAAAAATACAACCACTGTTTTATCGCAGTCTTATTTTCAAAAAAGATGTATTTCATTGTCAAACAAACAGCCAATAATGATATTAGAAGAAAGGTGTTTTCTGTATAGTTGTCACCAAAATCAAAGGGTTTTGGTTTAAAAAGTTAGAATTAAATTTATAAATATAAGAACCTGCACTTTGACGCAAATATCTATCTAGTATTCCCTTGATGGTAGTCAATGTTGTTTTGGTTGTATTTTATGTGTCACATATAAAACATTTCAATGTGGAGATCGAGCAATTTATTGTGTGACACGACATATGCGGTGGTAAAAATGAAGCTTTGCATGGACATGTCCGGTGGACGTCTGCTTTGAGTCTGCATTGAGTCAGCATTGAGTCTGCGAACTCAAAGAGTGAAAGTCCACAGAGTCAAGTACGCCCAACTATCAGGGAGCCTTTAGATGATTATGTGGTTTCTTGATGTTTATAGACAATGTTTTTCTACTTGATGATTCTGTATCACTATGGTATCACTGTGCTTGTTTGGCAAGCTGGCATGAATGCAGACAAGCTGAAGGCTGCTATTAAAGCAACCTGGGTTGATCACCTCCATGCAGTGCCTGCACTAATGCAAAAGGTCCCAACCAATTCATTCGCCGTAAGCTATAATCATCAAAAAAGCAGACGCTTCATATTTTGATTTGAATTACTGACATAATATCAGTTTCTGATGAGGTTCTAATTTACTGAAATGCACCTGTTGAATAGCGCCAGGGACCCTATGAGCGGGGCTCATGAATGGAGCCATAGTATTTCTGGAGTGTCTGATAATTAGTCACAATTTTAAAGGTAAAGGTCAACAGATAAGGAATCCAAACCTGGCATTGACTAACTTTCTTGTGGCCAACCAGGTCCCTCCATGTTTTCCCTGCCAGAAATGTGTAGGATCAGCTTGAACATCAAACCTGACCTAGTACAATTCACTGGATCTTGAGAAGCAGATATGATGACTGTATATCATTGGGCATTGAACTTGCATCTAGACCTAATATGGAATCAAAATTTGGCCAACCTCCTGATCTGTTTGACCTTTTAGCAAATGTATTTTCATTTTAATTGCATTCATTTTTTGTGAGTGTATATTTGCCGTCATTTGTTAAATCGAAACAACAACAGAGAATTTGCTTTGCCTTTCTCCTGCTCTGTCAAGTAGTGTCAGCAGCTTACAAAGAGACCTAAGAGGAAAAGAAGGGAGGAGAGTGTGCTAGCAGAGGAGGAATACAGAGGGATACATTTACTGCCCCTGAACGACTTTTGCTCTCTCATTTTGGGTACCGGAGTCTTAAGGAGCCCCTAGCCACTTTCTTGGCCTTATATAGCGTGTTTCAAAATTTCTTGGCAGTTGACGGGAGGAACCAGAGCCAGCTGTAAAACGAGTGCATCTTGGTCCAGTCCAGAGGCTACGCAGACAGGCACGCATACACGCAGAATCAAGTTCAGTAGCTCTACTGGCACGCGTCTGGGATTACTTCTGTTGTTTGGAGGAAGGGAGGACGGTTTTTACACTACTTGCTGTCTTGCCTTCACTATCTTTGAAGGGGTGTGAAGGCAGGGAGTATGTTAGGGTAGAAGCAAGGCAGAGAGGAGAAGGGACACTGGCATTCAGGTAAGAGTATTTCTGGAACATGTTTTCTCTATGCAGTTTTGAAAAACTATGAGAGGTTCCTGGGTATCAGTTCTGCAGAAGCTGCCTTTCCCCCTGGATGTTTTGCATGTAGGCTGCTCTGCCACAGTCATGGGAAAGTTTCTCCCATGGGAACGAGGCATGCTGAGTTCACTGGAGTTGCTGTTTGAGGCTGGGGAGCCTTTCATGACCCGACGAGCAGTGATTTGTGGCAGCAGAGTCAGCGAGAGACCGGGAGCAACTGGTCAACACAGCAGGAAAACACGTTTTTCCCTCTCCCAGGAAAATCTGCTGTGGCATTGCTCAGGAAGAATTTCATTCTCACTCTTTTGCTTTACATCCTTTTTAATGCATCTCTTCTGTTGAGAGTGGATGCTGACTGCCAGTCACATTTAACATCAAGGTAATAAAGACATCACAATCAAACATGATTGGTTAAGGGGTTGCAGCTTCATTACAGTTTTAAATTTAAACAGTTGTAACCCTAATCCTACCCTATGTCTTTGCACCTTTTCTTTTACCAAAAATGAAAGGCATTTGTACCTTCACTTTCTCCAAGTTTTTTCTGTCTTAACAGGGACATGTTTCCTGCAGATCTGCATAAAAAGACTCAGTATGCTCCGCCATAAACGTCATACAAAGCAAAATATTAACGAAAATCTGTAAAATATGAATACTTGTAAGTTCCTCCGGTTTTGTCAGCTGCAAAGTATGTGTGTGAAAAACTGTTATATAAGCAGTCTATAAGCAGTTATGCTTAACTGCTGATTCACATCTGTTAATGAGTGATAAAAAATGATTTTGGAGTGATTTTTCTACAAGTGAACACAAACTGCTAAAATTTGCAAGAGGCAGTCAGATCAGATGTAAAAGTGCATCAGGTTCTCAGTTCTTGTTGTTTTATCGTGTTATTTTGTATCTTTGATGTTGGCTAGGAGTCGTTTCCCTTTCCTTCACCGTGTTATTAGTGGTCAGGCAAGAAACGGCATCCTGCAGTCATCCTTAATTAAAGCGGAACTGATAGGCTGTCCGGAACACATGGATAGACACCGTCCAGTAATGACGAAAACAGTTTCAAGTCCACAGAAGCCCTGCTGTTAGTTTGACAAATTTGCAGACATTTTTATTTCCCCACAAAGGAAATAGGAATCAGGTAGATTTCAGTCTGATTTTTGTGCCAAATATTCAAGCTCTCCCATGACTGAATCCCAGATCAAATCTCTTATGATTATAATATGTGGTCATGCCCCTCTTGCGTGAAATTCCAAGGCATCCATTCAGATTTGGTGGGTTTCAACCTGTGTCCAAAGTGAACCACAATCACACATCTGATATTCATCATTTCCCTGTTTATTGGAGTGTTTTTGTCATCTATATAGGGATTTAAATTGTAACCAGGGGTAAGTAAGCCAAGCCAGAACCTGCTCACCACTCGCTTGATAATCAAATAGTTGCCTCCTCGCTGATCCGTAGTTTTTGGCCTCTTGCGTGTCCACTACACAAAGCCACACTCGGCCTCAAACCAAACAATAGCATGTTGGTTTGGAGGTGGAACAGTGTCAGTGCCTTTTGTTGGACCCAAAACTGAGCTTGCGAGCCTCCAAAATAGCTGGACAACGACGGCAATTTGCTGTAATGAATCACGCTGTAAATAATTGCCTGTAAGTTGTGGTGAAGTTTGTCTGAACCATTTAAAGGAGATGTGAATACAGCTTGTCGAACAATTTCCATGCTTACTTATAGAGTGTTAACCATGTGGTAGTCATTTAGTTCTCATTTCAAAAACAAATCCCTGCTGGGGACATCCAAGAGTTTATTAATGGATTTAGAAAAACCGTGACCACAATATTGAGGATATTTTTGCAAAATGAACATTTTCCTAAAGCTCGAATAGTGTTGGTGAAAATGAAGTTTTACTATTATTTGAACTAATGATGATCAAATACTGTGTGGGTCCCTTATAAAAGTGAAAATTGCTCTTTAATCCAGCAACAAATAGAACTTCTGCGTCTTTAGCCAGATCATAACATTATCTTATCATGCTTACACAGTGCTCACACAGAGGGCGATCACTCCCCTTTGATTGCACATGCAAAAAGCCTATTAAGAAATTAGTGAATGTGCAACTGACATTTAATTTTGTTTTCCCTCAAAAGGTTGTACAGCCCAAAAACAGAATGGAACCCTAGAAAAGTGAGCAGTATCACCCATATAAAAAAAAATGCCTCAGTTTCTGATGCATTTTCATGCAAATGGTATAAGCTGGGTTTTTTGGAAAACCTTTGTAAAGTGAGGGCAATGCAGACTGTTTCGCTAATGACAAGTGAGCTATAATCCAAAACAACAACATAAGTTTTTTTAGTTTGCTTATACATCTGTCTCACTGTTGTTCTGGCTCTGTTGCCACTCAGCTTCAATTATTTTGCTACCCCTTGAGCAGCGAACACAATCTCATTGTCAAACCCCATGCGTGGCTCTCATTTACAGCTAATATTCCAAATAGGCTGCATTCAGCGCAAATAGTTTGTGCCTTTGGCTTTATCCTATTGGTGCTGGTCATTTGGTCATTTCTTTCATACCTTTGCAGTATTGTCCTGGCCTTTTTGGTGTAACTTTTTACACACCAGGGGGATGTTGTGTACCAGCAATTTGAAGTCATTTTGTTTAACTGACCCATAGCATTCTATTAGGAAATGACGTTGTATGACTTTGATAACTCTCCGAGTTATGTTTGCTGAATCAGATCAGACTTAAAGGCGTGTAATAGGCTGTGCACTGACAATTGGCTGCTTTCTGGCATGGTATATGGAACTCAGTTGAATTTGTAGTAGTAGAAGAAAATAATAAGATGCCTAAGGGATATTATGAATAAAGGAGCTGAATTTGTTTTCATAAAAATGTTTTCCTAATCCTAATTTCCACTCGTAGGTACATAGTGTTGTTGCTCCCGACCAGTTTTCTTGCTAGCTCTTTGAAATATGATAAAGGCCTCATAATACAAAATAGGTGCACTTGATCCTAACATTTCATTTCTTACCAGTACATTTCCTGATCAAACATCTAAAAAATAGGGAATGATGGAAAAATATATGCATTCATACAAATGTCCAGTGTATTTACAGCCCAGTCAATAAATAATGTTGGTAGACAAGCTACCATTCATTGGACATCACTTGGACACAAGAGCTGTGTGAAGGTCTGAATTTAAAATATCAACCAAGTAGACAAAACAGAAAATACATATTTTTAATTTGAAATGAAACTGAATCATTGATGCAATCAATAATGGCAAAACTTTCTCATTTAAGATGGTTTTATTGGCATTATTCAGTATTTTGCTCCTAAATTGCTTGTGGATTTGATTTTGCTCAATCACTAAGAGTACCTCCTTCCTTTCTCTAACAATATCCCCTAAAACATGTTTTGCATGTTTGGCATCCCGTCAAAATGGAAAAGAACACACTCTTGACCAGATCTGCAAAGACCTCCAAGTAAAACAGAAACCCAGTTAATGTATAAATCCCTGCGAAGCGGACCGGTTGAGCTTCAGACCTTATTTGGCCCCGCGTTTAGAAAGAGAAGAATTTTCTTTCTCAGGCTCGCTGCCATCAGTGTGGTGGCGGCTCTTGTGTGGGCAGAGAGGAGCGCCTGAGTAATTCCGCGTGCGGTTGGACCAACGGCGGGCTTATTTAGCGGAGCCTATAGGATGATTTATGCACAGCGCCAAATGCATGCTTTGTCCCATCAGTTAGGATGACGTTGATATTCTAAGATCAGAGTAATGGTTGAGCAAGAGGGGCAAGAGGGCAAAAAATCTTTTTGGCACCGCAACTTTGGAGTTAAAATGTAATGCCTAGGTAGAGAATATCAGTTAGAAAACCCAAATGAGGACAAATGTTGCTGAAAAGCACAGATTAAGTTGTGTCTCCAATCAGATTGTCCTTGCTGATTCTGAAATGATTAAAACTCTTGGTTATTATGAAACCGTGTATAGACAGGTGGGAGCACTATAGTAGAAAGAATCTCACCTGAGAAACTTGACCTATAGCATTTAACAATGACTGTCCTTAACTCACCTCTGTTTCCCCCCTGATGGGGCCTCTCATCTGGGCTTGCAGAAAGCCCCCCTTGGGTGTCTCGGTTGACTCCTTGTTTTATTCCGTCGGCTTCCCAGATGCCCCTTGTGACTCAATCAGATTAAAAGCTCCCTGCTTCAAAAGACTCAGTAAAAACGTTTTCACTGCCTGTCACTATATACCCCTGACTGGCTGGGCTGTAACTGTGGAAAGTCCTAAAACGTCCGAAGCAGCTGATTATAAGATGGATTTTTGTGTTTTGCATCTGCCGAGCACAAAAGAAACTGCACTTCTGTGTGGTAACCTGTACAACAGTTACTATTTACATCTTTAGCAGAAACTTACTTAGAAGATGTTCCCAAGAAAACAGAAAATTCTAGAAAACCTTTTGGCAAACAGGATGTTTTTTGAGGAGGCAAAATAGCAAAGCGCCACAAGGTTGAAGCATGGGGCTATTCAGAGATTCCTGCACTTATAAGCATCTGAGCTGGTTGAAACCTTGTGAAGCCTGCGTTCCATCTTCTTTCAGCTTCACGACCCTTATTTGGATGAGAGCATCTGAGTCTGTTGCACAGTTAGAAAACCCTACTGTATCTGGTCTTATCCTCTTAAGCTGAAATAAACTCAGTGACTAGCTTCTGGTAGCCATCTACCAGTCTCTGACATCAGTCTAATGACGATCAATCAAACTGACTTGACCTGAACCTCATAATCTATGGAGTATTGTTAAGCAGAAGATGAGATACACCAGAACCAACAATGCAGATGACCTGAAGGCCACTACTAAAGCAACCTAGGCTTCTATTACACCTCAGCAGAACCACAGGCTGATCACCTCCATGCCATGCTGCATTGATGCAGTAGTTCATGCAAAAGGAGCCCCAACCAAGTATTAAGTGCATAGAAATAAACATACTTCTCAGAAGCCTCAAAATTCTGTTTAAAATATACTTTTTTATTGATCTTCTATGATATACTAATTTGCCAGAGACACTATGCTTTGGATTTTCATTATCTGTAAGCCATCATCATCAAAATTACAAGAAATTAAGGCTTAAAATATTTCACTCTGTCTGATAGATCTATGTAAAACACGAGTTTCAATTTCTTTAACGAGTGACAAATAATACTGAACTTCACAATATTTCAATTTTTTAGAACCTGTATGTTTAATTCTGTTGAAACTCATCGTGCAAAGTCCTGTCTTTTGCTCTCTTCTCTTTGATGCACTCCAAAGATTTTGTGCACGGTTTAGATCAAGGTCAAAGATCTTGATGAAACGAGCTTTGTTTTAGTCATGTGTTTTAGGCTATCTCACCAGTTCATCAGGCTTTTATTGATGATTCTAATGTTGCATATTATAGCTCAAATGTCATTGTATTCTAATGAGTTCATGATGCTATGCAGTTTACAAGGTTTTCAGAGCCTTTGGAAGAGACACAGGCCCACAGCATCACAGACTATCAACCATATTTACCGGGGGACATATTTAGCATTTCCATACATCCAGCCATTGTTTCAGTTTGTGGCTGAAAGCTCCATCTTTCTCTTATCTGACCAAAACTGACAGTTCCAGTTAAAATGTCAGTCGCATTCAAACTTCACCTGTATATGTTTGGCATAGTAGAACAGAAAATACTTTTTCCTGGCATGCCTCACACACAACCAGTTGGCCTGTAGATGGTGTCTAATGGTTGTTATGTAGGCTTGGTGATCGCAAGATGCCACCCGGCATTGAGCTTTCACAGACTTATTTTCTTTGCACACGCAGATATCTGCCTTACTTGAATGTGTTTCCCAGTTTGGTTAATAAAAACAGACCTGTGTCTCTCTCACACATAAATCTATATAAAGGCTAGACAGCTCTCTGCTTGAATAGCTTTTCTCTTCATCACGTTCTCGTACCACTTCAGAGATTCTTTTTGTTAGAACAGAGTGCACACCAGCGACGACTTGTCGACTGATGCTTTCATTTTGCACGTCAGTATGCCCTGGGTGGGATTGCATCTTATCCAGCCACTGTACTGCTGATAACTTTGATTACAAAGTCAATGAGCTCTTTGTTTTCCCACAGCAAATAATTACAACAGCTTCCTTCCTGTGCATGCCTGCTGTCTGTTGATAGTGTGCTCTCATCCCTGTGGTTGTAAACAGCCAGCAGCTCATAGCACATTGGGATATTTGATGTTATAGGCTCCCACTTAACTATGTTTCCTTTTATGAACTTCCCCTGTGTGTGTTTATCTGTATACACTAAAGTAAATACAATAAGATGCATGCCAGAGGTTGCTATAGGGTGCCTGTTTTTACTCTGTAATCAGTGATTTTGAGCACAGAGGGTGATCCAGACTATTAGGAGCCACTTACTTGCCATGGGTACTATTAGCAAACTTTTCAGACATCCAAATTGGCCTGAGCTGGCCTGACTGCTATTAAAAGATGCTTCATGTTGCATTGCAACATCAGAAAATCAACACCCTGCTAATTCTAAGGTGACAGTAAAATTAGGGTACAAGTTATACTGTTACTAGCAACAGGAACTGACCTGTGACTTCACTGGAGTAGTGTGTGTGTGTGTGGCATTGAGACCCATTTGTTGGGAAGCCTACACTACTGTTTCCAAAAAAACACATACAGCAAAAAGGTAGAGAAAGGATAGTGGTTCAGAAAAGAGAAGAATCATACATAAATAGTACACTGGAAAAAAACAGCTGGTGAAGAAGACAAGAAACAAGAAAGGGGTTACTTTAAAAAACTTTGGTATTAAAGGTATTGTTTTAGATCAGGCAGGTTGGAAGGCACCTTTTCTGTGGGGTAAAAAGAATGGGGAATGGTTCACAAATCAGACCTATGCTGTTTCTATACGTTTTCACGTGCTATGTGGTATTGTAGGTATTGGCTACATATCACTTTTTGTTAGGCAAACTCATGATGGTGCCTACTAATCAACAATTTTAAAGCAATGTCTCTAACCACTATAATTATCTGACAAAAATATTTTCTAGACGGCAGAAATCAATAAACAGATCATAACTAAACCTAAATTTGTCCCCTTGGAGTTTTAAACTGCTACCATAGCAGGTTAGCTTGCTAGCTAATGCTAGCTTGCACACTGAACATGGCAAACACGGAACCGTTGTCAAAAACCCATTTTTTTTGTATTGCATGCGGCTTGCAAAAATGATTTCGCTCTACACTGTGGAAGGTGAATGCATGATGTGTGCAAAGTTCTGTGCAACACTCTACGGGTCACTGTGCTTGGCAAAGTTTTTTTGATGTAGGCTACTTTCGTGCTTACTAACATACATATATACATAGACATAGCTGCCAGTAGAGTATCATGCACCCAACACCTATATTTCCTCCCTGTTCATCTTCTATTCCTTATAAATAGCTGGGCTAGAGCTAGTGCTTTTTTTTAGAGATGTTAGTGATACATATTTCGCTGACAAAGACAGGGCTTCCTACTTGCCAGTGGAAGGCAATCCTACTTTCCATTGGAGTCTGCAGACTCCAGAAAAGAAATGCAGTGCTTTAGCAAACTGTTATGTCAAGGGCCATAACAGTATAAACAAGGAATTCAGTCATAGCCATATTACTTTTCTTTTTTTATCTTCAATAACAAGAACAACACATTAGCTGCATGCCTTACCCCCTTCACTCTTTGCCTGTTTCCTGTCTGACAAACTTTGACTAAAAGCTCACTAGTGCCACAAAAATCTCTACAAAAAATTCTTTGCTCCAATATTTCTAACTTTCAGTAACAGATATCTGTGTTATAAACTAATGTTAGCCCACATGTCAAAAAGAACAAGTAGAAATGTTGTTCTGTTGCTTCAGTGCTAATGCTTGCTTTTAAATTAAGAGAAACAAAAACGGAAACTTTTATTTTTGTTTTCTTGTTTTATTTCTGCCAACCTCTATATGAAATGTTAGAGCTACCATGTTTGTTTGTAGCTACATCTATAAAAAAAAAAATTGTGCTACTTTTCTAACTTCCTCCAGTGCCGTTGCTACAGACCGACGGTAGCTGATCTATAAAGAGGAGCAAGTGAAATATTCAGTTTCAGCTGCTACTTTTATTTATGTCCTATCTATCTTCCTCTTGTGACTTTCTGTGCTACAACCTAAGAGTACTTACAGGTGGAGCATATTGATTTCAACTATATTCTTTTTTTTCCAATTTAAATTGTAGTTTACTTACTTTTTCTGCCTCTCGCCTTTACTTAGTGTATCCATCTCACTATTTGTGATTATCTCCCTCTGTAATGATGATTCTTTGTCTAATTCTAGAGAGAGAATGTTTTTGTCATGTTGATGATTCTTTACTATTTCTTTTCTAATTAATAAAAGCCTCTCTGAATCCAGAACCTGATTAACTGCTTCCATGGGTTGTCAAACCACGCTTTTCTATAAAAAAGTGCAACGTTTTTGGTTTTTTTTTCAATTTAAAAACATGCAGCCAACATTATAAAATTGACACAGGATTTAAAGTCATAAAGTAACCTAATAATTAGTGTTAAACAGGCTGAAGCAACAGAGTTGACACATGGAAGGTTGTTTTAGAGAGCTTCAGGCAGCTGGTTCTGCTTTAGCCCTATTTGTTTTACCTATTTAAACCAATAGCCTCTAAAGTGAGGCTGGAAGCCCCCTAGAAAGGGCACATAGCTGCTGCATGGGGGTTGTGGAAAGCCAAGTCAGCAATATGGAGTGAAATTAGGGGAGTGAAGGTGATTTATAGAAAATAAACATAGAGGTCTACTGATGCTGTTGTGTTGAACTTAATTGTTACCTATCACTGTTCACTCTTTTCTGTGACCTCACTTTTTGTGACTTTAATACAGCCTGCTCTCCTCATTCATTTATCTTTCGATTTTCAGGTCACTACATCATGTCAGACAGCGACCAACTGTGAGCTGGTGAGTATTCAGAGTAAACGCATGTGTTTATATCCAATATCGAGATCTTTGGGGAAACATTCAAAGATTTGCTGGCCTCCGAAATCCTCTACATAAAGTAAGGAAGTCATTCCTGGAATAGTGGCAAAGCTCAAATAGGTTAAAGGTTGGCAGCTATAACTGTATAAACTTCCTACTGTCTGAATATGACTATAAAATGATTTTGATCTGTGATTGAAAGGAAGACACAGGCACCAGATAGAAAAACTTTTGAGTCATCTGCAACAAGTTTTACATTAATTCCTGTATTTTGATTGGTTTAAGGGAGTTAGAAGGGGGTTACACTGGGCCCCATTCAAGTAAGCAACTGCCACTGTGCACAGCAAATAGTGATGTGGTAAACAACTTGTCTTATTTACAAATTTTTGTAAATGTTTTTATTTTATGACTGTATTTTGGTCAAAAGTGTTTTAAAATCTTGATAGTTTTCTTATCTTTGGTCAATAGATATCAGTGTAGCATCATCTACTCGAATCAGGAATTATGTTGCACACAAAGTTCATGAGAAGGAAAATGGTGTAGCAGTTTGTACATCACTACATTTCAGCATACCTTCAGAGCTTTGCAGAAGTATAACTACTCACTTTCTACATTTTCAAATTTTTTGCAAGTGTTCTAATAGGGTTTTATAGATAGACCATCACAAAGTAGTGTATTATTGTTAAGTGGAAGGAAAATTATGCACGGTTTTTACAGTTTTTGACAAGTTCAAAACCCTAAAGTGTGGTGTGCATTTATGTTGACAGCCTAGAACCCCTATTTTTGCCCAGCGTTTTTTGCAAAGCAGCTCAAGCTCAGTCAGTTTACATGGAAAGCATCTGTGTGCATCATTTTTCAAATCTTGCCACAGATTTTCAATTGAATTTAGGTCTTGCCTTTGACTGGGCCATTCTAACAAATTAATTTCTTTGATCTAAATCATTCCATTGCAGCTGTGGTTGTATGTTTGGGGTCGATGTCAGATATTCTTTTTCAATATTAACTACAACAAGTTATTGGAACATTACAGCCATCAAAGTTTGTGAGATGTTCTAATGTTGAGATAGATTTTTATAATCCAACCCTGCTTTACACTTCTACAGGACTTTCTCCCTGACCTGTCTGGTGTGTTCCCTGGTGTTCTCGAAGCTGTTTGCTCACTAATGTTCTCTAACAAACCTCTGAAGCTTTACAGACAGCTGCATTTATTCTAAGATTATTTACACATGTTAAAAACTTATTAGGTGACTTTTAGAAAAAATGTGTGGCACTGGATTGTGTTTAGGGTTGTCAGAGCAATGAGGGCCGGAAGCAAATACACACCACACTTTTTAGTGACTGGGTACTGACACTAGACTCTTTCAGATTGTCCTTTTTTCCTTGTAATCAACTGAAAGGCCTCAACATTTAATGAAGTTGGCCCACCAATATTATGCCCCTGAACTACTCTGCCTGTGGGAGGTAGTAATAAACTTGAGAGCACCATGAACTGTAGGGGTAATACAGGACAACAAAACAAGTGTGAGGTAGCACAAAGCAAAGACAGCAGCAGCTGCTCAGTCTGTGGGTTCACACAGAACAAAGAGATCATATCAACCTCTAGTGTCCATCTCATTTAAAAACAGGTTGATAAGCAGAATCTGATGCAGATGCCACAATTCTGATGACAATTTGCAAAACTTTGCTTGTATTTAATGCGCTGAATGTATTTGGACAGTGTGGAGGAGGGCGACACAGAGCTCAGCCTTGGGAAAATCCCCGGCAGGTTGCAAGCCCCCCCTTTTATTCCTTCCTGTAAGGGCTGAAAACCCATACAGCCCTACAAAAAATTACAAAGATATTAATTATATTTATATAAAATTTTTATATATATTATATATATATATATTATATATTATATATATATATAATAGGGTTTTTGCTGAGCAACCTATCTCTTTTCATTTTTGCATGAGTTAGATACATAGACAAGGGTAACTAAACCTCAAAAAGCACACTGTTTTCACAGTTTTCTAAGGTATTTATTTTATGTTTGATTCCAGAGTCAAAGTGCATTTTTCCTTGGCAGTTAATCAGTGTGTTTACATCAGTGAAAACATATTAAATCAGGTAGCATGCATGCTCAAACATACACAGGAAAGATCAAACTTGGACCTAGTTTGGAAAACAAGAGTGTAAAAAAACTTATGGTGGTCATTTTTGTTCTCCTGCACACGTCCTTTTCTATAATTTTCTAAACAGAGAGAGTTGCATGCATTTACTCCAAGATCCCTCATTTGTTATGTGTCTGTGAAGGAACTTTAATGCAAAGCTGCAAAAGAAGGAAAGATGAGCCTTAGCCAAAGTGATTATTACTGTTTCCTAAGGGTTGCTGCTTTATACGACAGAAAGTGATTCATGCACTGTGGCGCAAGGACTTTAGTCATTTTCATTTTAATGAGCTTGAAATTGAAGTTTTTATTCCCTTTCATTAAGAATGCAAGCTCAGCAAATGTCCAACCATCATCAGAAGACCAGCAAATAAATCATTCTTCCAATTTCTGAGTTTTTAACGTGAATACTGGTGTTTTCTGTTTTTTATTTTTAAGATTAACTAGGAATTAGATGACCAGATGACCAAAATACGAGTTCTACGAAATGCATGTTAGGAACTTGCCTTTTTGAATCGATGATGTAGCCAGTTTTAAGTTAACTTTGATATTTTACTGTTTTCATCATCAGTTGACAATATTCCAGTTTCTTAACTCGCCACATTCACGCTCCCTCTGTAAGACTTCTTCATTTATTTATTTGCTTTCTTTTATTCTGTTAATAATACATGCAGGACACGGCATATATGTACATACATACATACATACAGACACATACAGGGTACGTCTCAAAAAATACTTTTTGTCACTCATTTCAGAGAGTGAAACTCATATATAGATCCACTACACAAAGAGTAAAATTTACATAGAGTCTTTATTTTTTGTTAATCTTAATGATCATGACTTACAGAGAATGAAAACCCAAACTTCAGTGCTTTGCAAAACTAATATATTACATAAGATTAATAATTTATTTTTTTATTTTAAACAAAGATGTCAGGCTTTTGAAATGTATGTTTATTTCTATGCACTCCATAGATTCTCTATGGAGTTCAGGTCAGGCCAGTCTGCTGGCTGACCAAGCACAGTAACACCATGGTCACTGAACCAGATTTTGGTACCTGTCGCAGTGTGGGCAGATGCCAAGCTTGAAAATGATATCAGCATCTTCAGACAGCTTGTCAGCAGAAGGAAGCATGAAGTGCTCTAAAATTTCCTGGTATATGGCTACATTGATCGTAGACTTCAGATGAGCCAGTGGACCAGAACCGGGAGATGACATGGCACCCCAAAGTATCACTAGCTGTGGAAACTTCACACTGGACTTCAAACAACATGCCATTCCTCTTAAGGCTCATCTCCACTCTTCCTCCAGACTCTGGGATCTTGATATCCAAATGAAATGCAGAATGTACTTTCATCTGAAAACAGGACTTGGGACCATTGAGCAATAGTCCATTTCTTTTTCTCCATAATCCAGGTAAGCTGCTTCTGACATTGTCTCTGGTTCAGGAGTGGCTTGACACAAGGAATGTGTACGATTAATTTGTATGTAGTGGCTCTACATACAGCTGTTGTGCTGACTCCATCACTAGTCCACTCCTTGTGAAGCTCACCCAAATTCTTGAATTGATTTTGCCTGGCATTCCTCTCAAGGTTGCCGTTATCCTGTTGCTGGTGCTTCTTTCCTACCATACTTTTTTCTTCCAACTCAACTTTCTATGAATATGCTTGGAGGCAGAACTCTGTGAAAAACTGGCTTCTTTAGCAATGAACCTTTGTGGTTTGCCCTCCTGGTAAAGGGTGTCGATGACTGTCTTCAGGAAATCTGTCCAGTCAGCAGTCTTCCCCATGATTATATAGCCTACTGACCCAGACTGAGAGACCGTTTAGAGGCTCAGGAAACCTTTTCAGGTTTTCTGCGTTAGTAGCTGATTAGGGTGTGACACCTTAAACTTCCAATATTTAACTTTTTCACAATATTAATTTTTGAATTTAATTATCTGTAGGCTATAATCATCAAAGTAACAAAGGCTTGAAATGTTTCACTCTATGTGTAATGAATCTGTATAATATATGAGTTTCACTTTCTGAAAGAAGTGACACAAATATTGAACTTTTTCACGATATTTCATATACACTGAGTGCTCAGTGTGGTTCCACAATAGCACATTTATTTTTGCCATACTTAGATGATATAGCCAGAGTACCCAGAGAGAATGCAGTCCAGGCTGGGATTCGAACCCTGGACCTTCTTTCTGCAAGGCAACTACATCTATAAAAGGTGTAACAAACAGGGAGATGTTTACATGAACTGAATAAAAAGACACAGTCTTTTTTGTCTTACACTGTCTGACATTAAATCGAACATAATTTTTCCTGTTTTCGCTCAGTTCGATTCACAATTTTTTTTCATTTTGCTACAAATGCCAACTAAGATACAGCAAGAAATGCTTGAATAAATGTGATATCCTATGTAAATTTTTTCATTTTCGCTTTCTGGCGATTTGTTTCAAAATACAGGACGTTTGCATTTATTAAGATTACTCAGCCTTTGAAACTTTTGGGAAAGCCCAGATGGTCATGCTAATGTTTTGTAAGCTTCTAATAGATTAATTCATAACATTTGAGGCAAGGACACCTGTAGAAATATTTCTTGGCAAACAGACTGTGTATTTTTGAATTAATCAGAAATCCACTGAAATCAACAAAGATATCAGAATGAGAAGGTTGGATCTTATCTTTGTGCCACATTAACTTATTCAAGATGGGTATAAACAGCAAGCAAGAATAAAAAGCAGCTGGATGTCTAGCTATGACATCATTTAGAAAAAAGATGGGTGCAAAGTCCCAGAGATTGCTGCAGGAGGGACTGGTGCACTTCTCACAATGGATGGAATCATAATTAAAGAACGTTATCCAGAAATATAATGGCAACATTTCAAGATATCAGCCAGGAAGTTAAAGCTTGGACAGAAATTTGTCTTTCAAATGGACAATGACCTAAATCAGACCACTGAATCACTAACAAAGTGGTTTAAGGACAACAATGTTCAATCAATGTTTTGAAATGGCCATCTCTTGATCTCGGTGCCATTTAAAGTTTGTGGCGAAGCTGAAAAGTTGTGTTTGAGCAAGGTGGTCTACAAGAGGTGGTGTAGAGTTCTGTCAGTAGCTGTGAGCCAAAATTCCTGAAAATGCTGATAATTCTGGCATTTAGGAAGTAATTGTATTAATCCTAACTGACCCACAACAGGAAAGGTTTAGCCTGATATTATGTATAGTCAGATTCATTGTCAAGATTAGTGCAACGGAGGACCCCGGAATGCAGACAAGCAGGCAGCATGACGGTCGGTGAAAAAGATGTAATGAACAAAAAACAAAAACTCAGGAACCAAAACAATAAACAGGCAGGAGAGATAAGCATGATCCAAAAAACAAGGTGACATGGTCTGAAAATGGTTTCACGCCAGGAAATGGCCACAGAACAGTTACTGATTAGTAGCGTAACCAGGTGGAAAGCAGGAACAGATTAGTCAGGTTGCATGTGAACCGATAAAGTTAATTGTACAAGGACGAAAGCAACAATGGCTAGAGCAGAACGGAAATCAAGGATACAAACTAATATAAATATAACTAGAAAAACATGAAACTAAAGCATAACCAGATCCAAAAACCCTAACTTGACTAAACATGAAGAAGACAAAAACATGACCAGAAGCATAATTCAAAATCTATCAAGAATAATAATAATAATAATAATAATAATAATAATAATAATAATAATAATAATAATAATGATAAAAAGAAGAAGAAGAAACCAAAAACACCCACAAATCATTACATTATTTGTTGGTACAATTGAATTATTTGGACTCCAGAACAGAACACATGTTTAGCATGAACCAAATACAGCATTGCAGGAAAATAACCAACTGTGAAGCACAGAGCTGGAGGTATGATGGCTTGGGAATGGTTTGCTGCAGCAGGACAATGTATCAGAGGTGCTTGAGGAAAATGTCTATCTGTAACTAATAACAGCTGAAGCAGAGCTGGACACTGCTACATGGCACAAAACACACCAGTATATCCAGAAAGGACTTGCTCAGAGTGAAGAAACGTAAAGTTCTTGACCTAGTCAAAGCCCAGATGTTTATCTCATTGAGATGCTGTACATGCAAGAAACCCCTCAAACATCTTACGAGTGAAAGTGAGGAGTGGTGGCAACCTGGGGTTATGTCAGCTAAACAGGGTGGCACTAGCTTTTAGGGTTTAGGGTGTCCTAGCTTTTTCCTAAGCTAAAACGCTGCTGAAAAAACTGCTGATATATTTTATTTATGTAAACATGTTACTTTGGGTTATTTAGGTGTAATCAAATCACTTTTTCTTTTCAACATTTCTTTTAAAAGAACTAAATATTGCATCAAACATCCTAATTTTAACACAACCTTATAAATGAAAATGAATTTTTTTCAGAATTTATTTCCAAAGAAGCTCTGGGAATGTTCAAAAAACTTGGAAGGACATTGTTAAAAAATGTAGCTAGTGTTTTTGCAGGATCAGTAGAGCAACTCTTTGGCTGCTATCCATGCACCTCATCCTTTTTTTTTACCTCACTATGCTGTTTCTTCCTCATTGTGATAAAAACCGTCACTGACCTGCTGACTCTTCCCCTCTGTCTCTGCAGCCTCCTACTCCGCAGCTGCCGTTAAAGCATGTAGATACACCGGTAAGTACAAGCTCTCTTCCTTTTATCCAAGCCCTGTAAGCCGTTTATTCACACTAAATGCTGCTTTGTGGTAACAAGAATTATGGGAAACATAGTTTCTAACATTCTGCTCAGCTGAGGTTTCTTTACAAACCTCAGGTGAACAGTTTTTTGCACATACGAATCTAACATAATGTTATGTCATACGCTCATACTAAAGACACACCAGAGAAGCGAGATACCTTATTGATTTTAATATGTGGGCTGTGACACACATCTAGAATGGGAAGTTGGCATTATAGAGGCCCATCGAAGTGATGACATCACAACTGAAGCTTTACTGTTATACTAGAGAATCGACCTGACCGAGCACTCAGGATGTCTTGTAGGGGTGATGTTTTGGATTTGCATGAGGCCAGGCAGTCACATCATGCTATTGTGAACGGGACACATGCAGTTCAACCTTTCCTGTTTAAGGTGAGTTATTTGCTAAATGCCAAAATAACAAGACAGATAATTTTCTTTTTAAACCTTCTAGAGATGCAGAGGTTTACATCCATGTCCTTAGTGTTTGTTACAGTTACTTTCAAATTGTGTGACTTGGAGCAAATGCTTTGGGCATCCTTCCGCAAGCTTCTCACAATAGTTTGCTGTATTTTGTCCCATTCCTCCCAACAGGACTGCTTTGACTAAGTCAAGGCCTGCTGACACAAACCTTTTCATCTCTGCCCACAAAGCATTAACTTTGTTGTTCTTAAGCCACTTTGTGACTAGTTTGGTGGTCTGATTGGATTACTTGCCCAACTGCAAGCCCTGGTTGATAAGATGTTGCTTCACAATTTCCACATAATATTCTTTCCTCATGACACCATCTATTTTGTGCATGTACAGTGTGTGTATACAGTGCGCCAGTCCCTGCTGCGGCTAGAAACTCCGACAGCATAATGCTTCCACCCCCATACTTCACAGATGGGCTCCTTTTTTGTAACAACTCTCATTATGGTCAAACACCTCAATTATAGCTTCATCAGATCACAGGACATGTTTTCAGATAATTAAAGTCTTTCTCCCAGAGTACATTTGCAAACAGCAATCTAGCTTTCTACACTGCTTATGGAGTTATGGCTTCTTCATTGCTGAGTGGTCTTTTAGTCCATGTCAGTACAGGACTCATTTCACTGTGGATAACGACACTGTCTTATCAGCTTCAGCCCGTGTCTTCACAAGGTCTTCAGCTTCCGTTCTGGGGTTCTTCGTAAATTTGACACAAAAACATGTTTGTCTCTGGGACCCATCTACGTCCTGAGCAGCAAGATAACTGGACCTTTCCTTGCTGTTTGTACTTAGATTTATCAGTTTGAACAGGTGGAAGTCCAAGATTTTTCTCCTGAAATTTTGGCTGATCTCTTTGGGTTTTTTTATGATGTCACATAAGGAAGCAGTGTGCGTCATGAGCCTCCGGTGGTATGTTTCTGTTTTGAGTTTCTATTATTCTTATTAGATTAGGTCTATCGTTCATTCTTGTGTTTAGATTTTTGTGTTACTTCAATGGATTTATCCATGTTCCTGCTCATCTGTGTTAATTAGCCTCCCTCCTTCAGTTGCTCAGCATTTTTCCTGCCACCAGCTGCTCCACATTCTACCTGATTAGCTATTCTTTTTCATTGGTCATTTCTCCTCCCTGCCTCTGTATTTATACTCTCTGGGTCTCGTTGCTCACCACTGGATCCTCCTGTTTATTATCTGCTCCGTGTACACTCACAGGCCACTTTATTAGGTACACCATGCTCAGTGGCGGATGCTGGTCTTTCAAGGAGGGGAAGCTCAATTTCAAGATCGCTGAGTCGCTCATTTCGCTGTCAATCAAAAAGGGATTCAGCCTCAGAAAGATCATCCAGTCATCATGCAGAAGCATTTATAAAATGACTCGTCTCGTTTCGCTGCAGCTGACGCTGCCCCATGGACCCCCAGAGACGCTGAGCGTCCGATGAGCGGGACAAAGCCCAGCATTTTTGCTTCGCTATTGAACCAACCGTTTAAAGCACTGTGAAGCTGCGGGAATGAGTGAGAGGAAAGCCGCGTCGTAACCAGTGATAAGAAGCTGATTCTGAACAAAAGTTGAGCGCGTTGTAGCGCATATTTAGTCAATGATATGTACACACAACAGTATATTAAGTATTAGATCACTTATTTTTTGACATTTTAGGGGAAGCCGAGCTTCTCTTGCAGTCTAAGAGCAGTCGCCACTGACCTTGCTAGTACCGGGTTGGACCCCCTTTTGCCTTCAGAACGGCCTTAATCCTTCATGGCATAGATCCAACAAGGTACTGGAAACATTCTTCAGAGAGTTTGGTCCATATTAACATGATAGCATCACACAGATGCTGCAGATTTGTCGGCTGAACATCCATGATGCGAATCTCCCGTTTTACCACATCCCAAAGGTGCTCTATTGGATTGAGATCTGGTGACTGTGGAGGCCATTTGAGTACAGTGAACTCATTGTCATGTTCAAGAAACCAGTCTGAGATGATTCGTGCTTCATGACATGGCACGTTATCCTGCTGGAAGTGACTATCAGAAGATGGGTACACTGTGGTCATAAAGGGATAGACATGTTCAGCAACAATACTCAAGTAGGCTGTGGCGTTGACACGATGCTCAATTGGTACTAAGGTGCCCAAAGTGTGCCAAGAAAATATCCCCCACACCATTACACCACCACCACCAGCCTGAACCGTTGATACAAGGCAGGATGGATCCATGCTTTCATGTTGGTGACCTCAAATGCTGACCCTACCATCTGAATGTTGCAGCAGAAATCGAGACACATCAGACCAGGCAACTTTTTCCGATCTTCTGTTGTCCAATTTTGGTGAGCCTGTGCCAATTGTAGCCTCAGTTTCCTGTTTTCGTTGTTCGATGAGCTAAACCCTCCCTCCTATTTCCCTATTTCTAAGGTGATTGCTCAATCCAGCTCTCCATCCAACCGTTCCAGACTTCCCTAAACCTGAAAGGTCTTACAACTTGCAATTGGTATATGGGTTAATTTGATTTTAGTGGCTCGGCACGAGCCCCAAGAGCATTGTTTTAACAAGTTTGGCTTAAGGCAACCTATAAAAACCTCCTAAAATCATTTGGAACCAGGCAACAAGACTTTTTACCACCAATGAAAAACCCAAAAATAAGGTGACTCAAATAATTGACTGTCCACAATAAATCTAGAATTTTATATGCTTTTTTTAATTATCAATGCTATTGCAGGGGTCAGTAACAGCTTAAAAATAAGCAAAACTTAATAATTTGAATAATAGAAATAAATCAATCAACTCAACTTATCTTTCCCTAATGCTGAAACTGGTAAGGCTGAAGAGGCTATGGAGACGGAGGCTCACCGTGGATCCGAATGGAATGATTTCTTCAGTAGGCAACTAGTGATTGTCTTCTTGGGTGAAAGGCAAATCTTCAGTTCTCTTCCTCTACGTGGACAGGCGCTGATGCTCGGGGCTTCGATGGTCATGTTGGAAAAAAAAATATATATTTTTTTATTTTAAAAATGTAAAAAAACAGAAACTTTGTTGGCATATGTTTCAAAAGTCGGTAGCTTCCAGAGGCTGAATAGTACAAGGAAACTGTTGAGGTGTAATTGAGGTTGGTTCAGGACTTACAGAAGCCTGAAACTTAGAGCAATCAGTTCTTCACTGACCAAGTTCACTTCAGTTGTCTAGGTAGAAATGCAACAGATTAAATTCAGATTCTCAATTTTGAGTTACAGCTCTTCTCAGGACACAGGGGTTGATCCTCTCCATAATGCAGAATTGTCTGCGGGGCTGCGTCTCCGGTCTTCTGATTCATCTGTAGCTTCTTTCTCCGTCCGATCTTGTTCGCTGGTCTTCTGCGAGGATACAACCCCGTTTCTTTCTTTGGCACAGTTTTTATAGTGCAGATAGCCTCACTGCTCATCCCACGTTGTCGGGCAAGCTTTCTCACTGAGTTACGCGGTTGGCGTGACTTTTCGGTGCTGTGTCCCCCACCCTTTCCGTAGACAGAGTCGTAAACACCCGCAGCGGTTTCCCGTGTTATAAAATCCTTTGACTTCTGGTTTTTGGGGCCTTCACTACCTCCCCCCTCCCCCCTTTTGGGTTTTTACGACTTTTCCTGTTTTTCGACCCCCCCCCCCCCCCCCCCCCCCCCCCCCCCCAACCCCCCCAACATCCTGGGGGCCATGACTTTTGACTTAACGAGTGGTTATTTGAGTTACTGTTGCCTTTCTATCAGCTCGAACCAGTCTGGCCATTCTCCTCTGACCTCTGGAATCAACAAGGCATTTGAGCCCATCCTCTGTAAACCCTAGAGATGGTAGTGCGTGAAAATTCCAGTAGATCAGCAGTTTCGGAAATATTGAGACCAGCCAGTCTGGCAAGAACAACCATGCCACGTTCAAAGTCACTTAAATCACCTTTCTTCCGCATTCTGATGCTCGGTTTGTAATGCAGCAGATTGTCTTTACCATGTCTACATGCCTGTTGTGATTATGAATATGAATGTATTTTTTAATCTTTAGTATTAATAATTTAATATTTTATTAAATAATATTTCGGTCTGTTAAGGGTAGTCCTGTGAATACCAGCCCAATAGGGTGGTTGTATTAGGACAAAATTGAAAGGGATGAGCCAAGCTCTGACATTATTGAACAGCAAAACTCTGTACACACATGGAAAAATTTTCACACATTTTCTTAAAATAAAAAGAATTTATTAACAAAAAAAAGTCAACTCAAGTAAAACATATTTTTCAATCAACAAACTTTATTACTGTGCTAAAAAAATCCAACTAACAAACCAAGCAGAATTTACAAAAAAAATAAGGAAGACTAATGGGCACGTAGAGAACATCGGCGTTCAGCACGCATTCTCTGACGGGGTTCCAAAAATTATAAATGGGAACGTCTCCAAAAGTCTTGTTGAATGAGCTGCTCTTCAACCCTCACAATCCATTTGGGCTGTAAAAACGGCACAAAAAAAAAAAAATATGCAGAACAGGGGTCACGTCTACATTTTTTTCCTAAAATTTCCGGGTCTGTGCTTTCTTCCCGCCCCGTCATTTTTTTGCCCAATGGGGGAACAATGATCGCCCACTCCACGTGGTTTTTGTTTACAAGTAATAGTTCACTTGCAAAAAGTACAATGTGAAAACAAACCGCATCAAATGAAAAAAATAAATTTCACTTTTATCCGGAGCAAACAAGGACCAAAGGACTTTCCTGGTGTGAATACACCCTTAGTTTTCAAGTTTAGGAAAAATAATATTTAGTAGGCAAGCACATGTTCTTAGCTGTTAGAGGTTGGAGCTAACAAAAGAAGCTTATAGCTTATCATCAGAAACAAACACATACCTTTAAAATACCACTAATAAAAGGGTTTAATGCAGACGGCGTGTAATGGCCGATCTTCTGTGTTTAAAATCACCCTTTAAATAAAGTGTGTCTTAACTTTAAAAACACAGAACACATAAACTGAGCACATGTGCTGAACAGATAATCTGCTAGCACTTAGATAACTGAGTTTTCAACAGAACAAAACCAAAGCAAAAAACGAAAAATGTTTAGATTATTTCATTCTAAACTACTGCCCCCAAAAAACCACAACCTCTTACGTGAACCTTGCTGAGGAAAAGTTGTCCGGGCGACGAAGTTGAAGAAAAAAAACCACAGTGAACAAAGGGTTAACATGCAGCTTACCTCCGTAGCGTGGGGGGGGGGGGGGGTCGCTCTGTCGGCCGACCAAACTGCACGAAACTGCTGTAGCCATGGTGATGCGGTCCCGTTGTCCTTCCTTCAGACCTGGAAAAACTGCTCCACTCGGCATTGTAGAGACAGGGTCTCTGCTGGGAACTCTCTGGAACACAGTTTGCTTCTGTAGACCTCTGAGAGAAAGTCAAACAACGCTTGTACCTTAATTACCCCCGTTCACGGATCAATACCGGATACACAAACAGCAATTCATTCATACTTAACTTAGTGCATATGATCACGGGATCGTATGACACCCTTGGAACCAGTTTGTCTATTTGTTTATTGTCTATTTGCCAGCAAAGAGACATTAGCGCGTTGTGTCCCTCCGTCCAGTTCCTCTGGGGACCTGTGTGGAAGAGGTCAGTTTGTTGAAAAAGCGGGGTTTTTATTCGGACAGTGACATCACGGGAAGTCTGCTGTTATTCCCTGTTCCTGGCTGTGCTGGAAGTAGGTTAATGCGATTTATTTTGAAAGTTCCAGAAAAGTTCTTACTGGCCATCATGTTGTACCCATGGCTGTGGTCCCAACATTCATAAATGCATTGAGTTGCTGCCATGTGATTGGCTGATTAGCAATTTGAGTTAACGAGCAGTTGGACAGGTGTACCTAATAAAGTGGCCGGTGAGTATATGCATACCTGCATGTGTTTCCATGTCCTACCATACCTGTAAATTACCAGCTTTAGTATTAAACACTATAAAACTCACCATTAGGCTCCCACACGCTTGTTCGAACTTTGGTGCCACAAAACAGTGTTTGAGGGGTTGTCTTAAATTTCATCCACGTCTGGCCCTCCATTTAACTCAAGTGTTTTGAGACTTCTAAAACAATAACATAATAACCCAGGCTTTCTTAAATATAAGTAAAGGCATAGTGATCTTAGTGTTAGTAAATCTTTGAATGTTAAGACATTTATTAAAACATTCTCAAAAAGATTCTGTCTTATTATTTTGGCATAAGGAAAATAGAAATAGTTTTGATGAACCTACCTGCCCTCAAACAGGAGATGCTTGGTCTGATTTAATGTCAAACAGTGATTTTTTTTTCATTGTATTTTCCTTTCATCCTTTTCCAGCGTTGATTCCACTGCTCCAGAAATGTGAAATCTTAACATTTTTTTACAAATGCATTGCAAATTACCCACTCACATTTTCATTCCAGAGTTCAGACTTTAGTTATTCTGTCATGGTAATTTATCATTATGAAGTTTTTACACTCTGCATCCAGATTTTTAATAAATGTTCTCAGTGATGAAATGATAAGAGGTGTTTTAATGGTCTTTGCCAGAATTAAATTCAAGAAAAATTGGACTGAAGATAAGCACCGCTTATGTGGAAGGAAAACTGTTTATGTAAAGCAGCAGGCAGAAGAAAGGGAACATTTGTTGTTTTGTTGGAATGTATCCCAGATTAAAAAAGGGACTCACAATCATCTTCCCCATTTTTCCAAAGCAGAGCAAACAAAGACGAAAGCAGCAATGATGTACTGCATCCCTTGTCTTCTGTCCCTTCTTTTCTCGCAAGTCAGCGTTTGTGTCAGATGTTGCCCGAATAATTAGATCAGCAAGACTAACAAAGGCAATATCAACACAGATGGGCTCTTTGTACACCAGCTTGTATGAACACTCATTTAAAACTCTTTGGAGAATAAAGAAGAGGAGAATTTGGCAAAAAAATGCTCAGTAATTATCATTTAAAAGTTGTATCCTCAGCTATGAGAATGTACAATAAGTGAAACTGATTTTCCTCTGAAAAACAAATTATTTTATTTGTTAGGGCAATCAGATTTATTAGAAAATTCTTACATTTTCTCACAGATATGCTTGATATTTCATTCAAGGTATCACATCTTTCAGCAGGGGTTTTCCGGACAATTGTGGTGTGTGGATGGAAGAAGGTTTAATGTTTCTTCCATCAGTTTATACAGGATATATCCACGGTGGTTTGGTGTTGAAATGCTCCGTCATGACCATAGCTGACTCAGTAGGAGGCCTGTGGGGGCCAGATTAACCAGATTTTGGCAGAAGGAAGAACTGAGTGAATTCCAGACGCTGTGAAGCTCGTCTGACACAGGGAAAACATTGGTTTTGTTCCTTATAAATGTTTTTTCTCACACATTCTTTGGATTCGTAATCAGTTTATCCACACTGATGGGTAATTAAGCTAGAATGTGCACTTGGTGAGAACATTTACAAAAAGTGAGATAAAGACTGAGAAGGTATACTGGAATCATTAAGTGGGTAGTTGAAGAAAAGGAGGAGATGCATAATGACATATTATCCCATCACTGATCAAGACTGAAGGAGGCCTCCGGTATAGATGCCCAAGCCACCTCAACTGGCTACTACTACTTCTACTCCGAGCTCCTCCCAGATGGCCGAGGTCCTCACCCTATCTCTAAGGCAGTGCCCGGCCACCCTGCAGAGGAAGCTCATTTCAGCCGCTTGTATCTGGGATCTCGTTCTTTCGGTCATGACCCAAAGTTCATGGCCATAGGTGAGAGTAGGAACGTTAACCGACCAGTAAATCGAGAGCTTGGCTTTTCAGCTCTCTATTCACCACAACGGACCGGCGCAGACCGTTTGTCGATCTCCCGGTGTTTTCTCCCCTCGCTCGTGAACAAGACGCCAAGATACTTGATTTCCTCCACTTGAGGAAGGAACTCCCCTCCAACCTTACGAGGACAAGCCACCCTTTTCCAGTTGAGAACCATGGCCTCGGACTTGGAGGAGCTGATCTTTATCCCAGCCTCTTCACACTCGGCTGCGAACCGCCCCAGTGCATGCTGTAGGTCCTGGCTAGAGGGGGCCAGCAGGACCACATCATCTGCAAAAAGAAGAGACGAAATCCACTCCCCAAACCAGACCCCCTCCGGCCCTTGGGTGTGCCTAGAAATCCTGCCCATAATAATTATGAACAGGACCAGTGACAAAGGGCAGCCCTGCCAGAGTCCAACATGTACCGGGAACAGGTCCGACTTAGTGCCGGCGATGCAGGCCTAACTCCTGCTCCACTTGTACAGAGACCAGATGGCCCCTAATAAAGGGCCCCCGACTCCGTACTCCTGGAGCACCCCCCACAGAGTACCACGAGGGACACAGTTGAATGCCGGCTCCGGGTCCATAAAACACATATGGACCGGTTGGGCAAACTCTCATGAACCCTCGAGCACCCTGCAGAGGGTCTAGAGCTGGTCCAGTGTTCCACAGCCGGGACGAAAGCCACACTGCTCCTCCTGAAGCCGACGTTCGACTGTCGGCTGGACTGTCCTCTCCAATACCCTGGAGAGGGGAATGTGTGACGGCAGGATTGAGGAGATCCTCCTTGAACCGCCACCTTAACGTGGTGGAGGGGCTTGAGTGATCCAATGATCCTAGTGGCTATGTTGTCTGGGGCTTAAATGCCCCTGGTAGGGTCCCCAAGGGCAAACAGGCTCTGGGTGACGGGTCAGACAAAGAGCGGTTCAAGACACCTTCATGAGGACCACACAATCGAGGCAAGAGACGTCACCCGGTACGGCAGAGCCAGAGTCCCACCCTGGAACCAGGCCTGGGGTTGAAACTTATCAGAGAGCGCCTAGTGGCTGGGTTGCTCTTCGCGGGACCCGGCCGAGCCAAGCCCGAATGAGAGACGCAAGGCCATCCCCCAGTGGGCCCACCACCTGCAGGGGGAACCGTGAGGGACCGGTGCAAAGAGGACTGGGGGGCAGATGAAGGTGGAGACCTTGGCAGCCCGATAACCAGATGCTTAGGCTGGCTCTAGCGATGTGGAATGTCACCTCGCTGGGGGGGAAGGAGCCCGAGCTTGTGCGGGAGGTTGAGAGATATCGACTAGAAATAGTCAGACTCACATCAATGCACAGCGTGGGCTCTGGAACCCATTTCTTCGAGAGAGGCTGGACTCTCTTCTACTCTAGAGTGGTCCGGGGGCCTCAGGAGGGGGAAGCAGTGCTTCGCCAACACTGTTTACAGTGGGGGTGGGGAGCTGCTGACTATGACTGGGGACGTTATCGGGTGCTGGAAGGAGTACTTCGAGGATCTCCTCAATCCTGCCGTCACGGATTCCCTGGTGGAAGCAGAGGCCTGGGGACTCTTTCATCACCCAGGCTGAATTCACTGAGGTGGTTAAAAAGCTCCATGGTGGCAGGGCTTCGGGGGTGGAGGAGATCTGCCCTGTGTACTTCAAGTCTCTGGATGTTGTGGGGCTGTCATGGTTGACAAACCTTTTCAACATTGCGTGGCGGTCAGGGACAGTGCCTCTGGACGTTCAGACCGGAGTGGTGGCCCCCTTTCATAAGAAGGGTGACCGGAGGGTGTGTTCCAACGATAGGGGTATCACACTCCTCAGCCTCCCTGGTAAGGCCTATATATATATCTATATATATATAGATATATATATAGGGAGGTATATATATATCTTCCTTTAACAGCCGAATTCATTTCTTGATATTTTTTTCAAACAATGTTTCTCTTCATCTTTGTTCCTGTTCACCAAACACCATTGTTGCACCTTTAGTCTTGACTATTTTCGGACTCTTTCTTAACAAACTATGGCAGACTGTTATTAGATTATATCTTTAAGAAGGCCACATGATGTTTGCTTCTGATTCTTTCCTTTTGTTCTCGCCTTCTGTGCCTCAGGGATCTACGAGGTCCTGCAAAAGTGTGGAGATTCGGAGGAAGCAGTCAAGGTAATTACTGTACATTCATGGTGTGTTCAGATGCATTCAGCACTCTCCTCACAGTCTGGCACCACTGCTGAACCTATAAAAAGTTTTAAAGAAATTCCTCCTTTATTGCAAAAGCAGAACATATTTTTTTTACTTTCTATAATAACAATGTAATTTTATAATTTAGTTTTTAAATATAAACATCTGCTTCAAGTTAATGGCACCCCTAAGAAGTCCAAAACATTTCATAGTTCATCCGTGGCATTTTTCCCCCTCTGGTGTAAATATGACATAACCCAGGGGCCCATTTCTTTAGGCTATGCTGCAAAATAGAATAGACATGGGGACATGCTAATTAAGCATGGCAGTTGTGTGTTGATCCTCAAAAGGAAAGTGCAAAAAAAATAGCTACTCGCCTAGACCTGGCCTCATCTTAGTCAATCTGAGAGGTTAAAATAAGCATTTTGGAGATTGTTTTCACGACATTTCCATAACAACCATTGGACTTTGAAGGTAAGGCTGAAACAAGACCAAACCAATGAGTGTTATGGTGCGGCTAACACTTTTAGTTATCTGCACCCAAAGTTTTCACGTGATTTACAATAACAATATACCTTATTTTTCATTGGCATAGCTGACATTCCCTGTACAGATGTACAGTTTTGTAATTTAGGGTGAAATACTGCCAAAAGAAAATAAATAATGGTATCCTCCTTATTTTTTGCAACTTCATCATGGTTTTGAAAGAATGTGTTGAAAATCTAGAAACATTAGAGGCATTTTGTATGTTACAAACATTTATTTCACTTTATTCAGTGCCAGATAAACTCTCTTACCAAGATATGCAGAATATGTTCTGTATTGAATGATACATGTTTTATATCTAAAACTGGTAGCTACATCACATTATAATGCGAAACCTTGTTGCACTATACTTAGACAATATACTTTGATGCTGTTCACTTCGAAAAAATATAATATCTAATAATATTACAATATTCATATTTAGCAAGATATAACAAAACACAAAACACTTTTCCCCTTCTTAAAATATAATATTTATATTGTATGAAGGTGATCATTTATTAAGCAAATGTCAAAAAGATATTTTATAGTTGGAATGTGAAACATTATAAGTTCAGTTGTTACGTTTATGCAATTTTGTCTTTGCTCAACCCTGTTTGAGTCGGTATGTTTAAGTAAATGTCATCCGGTACTCTCCATGACAACATAACTCACCTGAATGCGGTTGGGTTGTGTTCCCGTACCCTGCCAGTTGATCAGTTAGAAATGCCGCCACCTCAATAGAATCAGGCTCATTTGTCCTCCTCTGCAGCCTTCTCAGTGTGTGCATGATTATCACAATACTGTCCAAACTGCAAAAAAGCAGTAAAATGTCTCCATGGCTCAATCAAAGCATGAAATAGAACTTTCAGAAGACAAGGCATTTTTTCAGTCTCTTATCTGCACCGGCATCAACGTCATAATGTTACAAAGTAAACATATATTATGTTCTTTGTTCTAACATGCTAAATATGTACATTGGAATAATGTGATATAATATTTATATAAACATGAAAAGGATATTGTTAGAACAATAAAGTTTTCATGTCAAAACACAGTTTTTCTTTTTCTCTGCAGCAGCTGAACTCTTGAGATCACCTGTTTAAAACAGGTTCAATTAAAAACAAACAAGAACTTAGAAAATTAAAATAAGTTTTAGATTTGCTTATGCGCATATATTGAGACAGAGGTGGTGAACTGTGAAACAACATTATTAAACAGGGAGTCCACCTGTTTCTACACTTACATTGAACAAACAAGTTAGGCCCAAAATTATTCATACCCCTGGGATATTTAGATTTATTGTAATCTTTTAACTTAACCAACATGTGTATTGGAAATGTCTGCAATTACAGGAATCAACAGATTGCTGTAATACCAAGAAAAGCTTTTCCATTGGTTGTTGAGATGACAATAAATCATCTCCGACATAACTTTTTTGATTGCATATGCCGCGAGCTGCAGAGAAACAAACGATGCTGCTGCAGCTGTGCTCTTGAGAAACCTCGGACCGACACAGAACCAAGTGAAAATGTAGCCGATTCTTTGACAAGACCAAGACTTGGACAATGTGGTGTCGAGACCAGGACAGGAACTACAACACTACATGTCCA
This sequence comes from Crenichthys baileyi, assembly GCA_036173005.1. Lineage (NCBI taxonomy): Eukaryota > Metazoa > Chordata > Actinopteri > Cyprinodontiformes > Goodeidae > Crenichthys > Crenichthys baileyi. Next base: position 208,061 of record JAHHUM010000068.1, on the reverse strand, counting down.
CTGTAAAGCATGGTAGAGGATCTGTGTTGCTGTGGGTCTGTTTCTCTTCCAAAAGAGGAACTCTTTGAATTTTCAGAACATTTTACATAAAAATCTGTCCGTCTCTACCAAAATGAATTGATGCAGAAATGATTCATCAGCCTTCTTCCATCGCCATCTCAGCCGTCAGACTTTAATCCTGAGCTGAAGAGAAGAGCTTTCAAGAAAATGGGCAACCAGAAACACCTGACTCATTATGTTTCCTGGGTGTTTCTTCTCATGCCCACCAGTTAATAAACCCTGGGGCTTTTCTGGTCAGTGGAAAAGGCTACATAATATCAGCAGAGGTCATGTCAACAGTTCGCGCAGGAATGTAAACTGAAGGATTTCCAAGAAGCACATGGCTAAGCTGTGGTAGTTTATATTTGATCAAGTGGATGTTTGTCATCCATTCCCGAGAGATATGTAGGATTTTCACCAAAGATCTCACAGCAGCTGTAAAAATCCCAACAGATGATAATTTTAAAGAGTAAAATAACAGCTTTGATTTGAGGGTTAGCAAATAAAAGGCTTATGACATGGACTTTAAGGTTGTTGGTGACATTTTTCCACATTAAGGATTTCATCAAGAGTAAAAAAAACTGAAATGAGTTGGAAAAGCTTGACGTTTCTGTTCCCACTGAATCTCCCAGGAGTCAGAGTGTGGTCCAGGCCATGGAGGAGAGCTATGAGGTGGACCTGGTCTACATCACGGAGAGGATCATCTCCCTCTCTTTCCCCGCCGGAGCCGAGGAACGCAGCTACACCATCAACCTCAAAGAGGTGGCAACGATGCTGCGGTCCAAGCACGGCGAACACTACCTGGTGAGGAAAATCCGGGCCTAAAAACCGTTCCACACCTAGATTAAGTGCTTTTATGTTTCATTATTCTCTCTCTTGTCTCAGGTGCTCAACCTGAGCGAGCAGAGGAGTGATTTAACAAAGTTGAACCACAAGGTACAAACACTTCGCCAGCTGTGTTTTTGTTTCGTGAAACCAGAAGCCTCATGTTTGAGTGGAGTGAAACCACAACTATGAAAAGTTAAACAGGCTCCTGCTTTCTGAATAATCCCCCTCAGGTTCTTGAGTTTGGCTGGCCGGATCATCACGCACCAGCGCTGGACAAGATCTGCAGCATGTGCAAAGCCATCGACACGTGGCTCAGTGGAGACCAGCGGAACGTGGTACTCCTGCACAACAAGGTAAAACCTGAAGGGTGAAAATAGCTAGAAAAATCTGTAATTCTGTCATCGACGTTAAACTGCAAGGAAACTAGGAACACAAATCAGAAATTAACGGTGCTTTTCACCTGGTTTTATCTATGAACATCTGGCTTAGAGGCCTGCCTATATTTAATATTACCAGTTAAAACCAGATATTTACATCTACTGTATAAAAACATGCATAACCTTTTTTTCTCAAGTATTTCAGTTAGCTTAATGGCCAAATAATGACAGACAGAAATATTTTTTTTTTACTTTCTAAGATCACTTTGCCTTAAACAATTTGGGAAATCCCTTACAATGACTTTGATAGCTTCTGAAAACATTTAACAGAAACGGATTCCTTTAAGTCAACACCTCAAATACACAAATCACCTTCTGAAGACCCTAGATGAAAAGTTTCTTTATATACAGTTATACAACTCCTGTAATAACATGGACTGAAAGGCCCCATAGCAGAAAAGAAGCTATTAATCCAAAACACCATTTACAGCAGAATTCAATTGTTCATTAACTCTGATTTACTAAACTGTGCATTTTATTTTGATAATCTCACTTATAAATTTAAGCCTTTGTTAAAGTTTACGGCTAGGCTAGGTTTAGCTTCAGAATGATCACTCCGATGTTTTGTTTGTCTAACATAAAAGCTTCCAGGGTAGTTAGCAGTTAGCTGGGGGAAGGTGTGTGGCAGGATTTTTGGTGTTTCGATAAAAAAAAAAAAAAAACTAACCAATAATTATCCTGTAAATATGAATGGGAAACGCTAACTCCTTTCCCAAAAGATTAAATAGATACTCAATTCAAACTGTAAATAGATCACAAGACATTTGACTATTATCTAATGGTTCAACGTTTTAATATATTTTGAATTTGAAAAAGCTTTTTGTTAGATCTTGTTTTTTCCCGCCAAAAACAGAAGACATGATCTAGTCTGTTGCTAAGTCAGTGTCTATGATGCAAATTTTTGGTGAACATATTCTTCCTACTGCCCCACCTTTACCACTAACAGACATCTTGTATATCAAAACGTACATTTTTGTCTACTCTAAAGCAGGGGTGTCAAAACTTTTTGCAAAGAGGGCCCGAATTGGTGACACTATTAACATTAAACACAAATTAACTACTTGTATTGCGAATTGCATACTTTTCCTTTCTTTACACACACTAGAACACTAGACACTAGAACACGTTTTTACCAAAATCACTGTGGCTTTCATAGTTGAAGACTAAATAAAATGAATAAAAATTCTAACTGGGAAAAAAAAAACTTTGGGGAGGATTAAACATCTCTAGCTTCATTTAAAACATTCCATGTTTTTCGCTGTCAAAATGCTCATTATAAACTTCTGGATTCAAAACGTGAACACGAAAAGAACACTAACAGTTATATTCAAAAGTACAACACATTAACGGCCATATAAATCTGTGTATCAGTCGTTCTTTTGTTTTTCAATTGACAATTAAAAAAACATAATATGCTATTTGATTTTGAATTCGATATCAAAACAGAAAAGGCTGTGTTTTTCATCATTTCGATTTTTGACTCGGATCAAAATTACATAATGAAAACACCGGACCGAAAATGGATTTAATATTACATTTACGAGACCCGGATTAATTGTCAATAAAAAAAAGAACAAATGATATATACAGACTGAAAAGACTGCATATTTAAAACTGTGGTTTTGATCATCACAAAAAATCTATTCACTGAGATTTTAGAATTTATTTACCTCAGAAGACTAAACAGATAACTTGCCTGCACTAATGTGAAAGCTGATACTGAGATCTCAGTAAATAGGCCAGCTCAAGATGTCCCGCAGGTGAGAGTCACTTAGTCTTGTCCTCATGGTGTTCTTGTTAAGGTTCATAGCCAAGAAAGTCTTTTGGCGCAGGTATGTGGCCCCAGACAGGCTCAGCATTTTCTTAGAAAATGTTTCAATCTCTTGGAACCTGCCTTCATCCAGCTGGTGGTAAAAGCTTACAAGAGGGAACTGTTGGTACCGACTGTGACACTCAGCATCACACTGCAGCTCAATGAGCTCCAGCTGCAGGTGGTCTGGAGCATTATCAGGAACCACAGAGAAAGTGGGGTCTCTTTTCCAATAACTGCAAAATCGAAAGCAATGTTGAAACTCCACAGCCAGAGATGAGATGACTGCTGCATATCTCCTCAATTGTGCACTGATATTGTTCTCCAGAAAACTGGTCATTGTTTCCTGCAGTGATGGGAGATGTGTGGTATTACGCTGTGTCTGTGACTGGTGCCTTTGGAAAAGTTGCAGCCTGGTCCCAAAGACTTTGATGTGTGAATACAGTTGGCTTCCCACTGCATCTTACCCTTGAAGACTTGTGTTTAGCGCGTTCAGATGTCGTGTTGTTTCAACTTGAATTTCAAAATCAACCAGCCAAACAGGAACAGATAGTTCTTGCAACGGTTGTCCCTTTTTGTCGAGAACTATCCGATTTCTTTCCTAAGACAATAGAAAAAATCTGGTCCTCTTGTTTGGTCCTTAAGGCTCTGGAAGTCAAGTAGCTTTTAACTCACGATCATTTTATCGTCCACTCCTCTCAAAACAATTTGTAACTGAGCGGTGTCAGATGCACCCGTGCTTTCGTCGCAAGCCAAGGAAAAAAGGTAAAACTCCACTCCATTTGCTCTAACTTTCTCTTCAAATCAGATTCACCGTCTTCAATTCTCCGTACCAAAACGTTACAGGACAGGCTAACATAGGACAACTCTTGCTTCTTCTCAGGACGTACGTTTTCCACCATTTTCATTACGGAGTCTTTGATACATTCACCCTCCGTAAAAGGTTTGCAGTTCTTGACAACCAGCGTTGCCACCTCGTAGCTCTCCTTTGTGGCCTTTTCATTTGACTCACGGGCTCTGTGTAAAAAAGATGACAGTTGTTTCGTATATAGTGAGTAAATACTAACTATATACGATTTTCAGTTGTCCTGGAAGTGGCGGCCCTCGCTGTCAACTTTCCTTTTCTTAGTAGCAGTCATCATGTTAGTGTGTGGCCACAGGGCTGCTGCGCTCTTCTGCTAAAATATAAAATAGCTTTTTTGGACGGGTGTGTTTTATATTATTAATATTCATTTTATCACAGAGTCTGCCGGGCAGTGGAAATTTTAACACGGGCCACAGTTGGGACCCGGGCCAGACTTTGGACATGCCTGCTCGAAGGATTATAGTTTTCCATCAAATCTCCTTGGAGTGCAGAAAACTCACATACAGTCTCACAATCACTTGTATTTCTTTCTGTGAACTATCAGCCAAAAACTCAATAACAGTAAGTTTTAATAAAATGTTTCATATTAACTTCCCTTTAACTCTGCCTTCTTGTGTGTTCTGTTGTGTTGTAGGGAAATCGAGGTCGAACAGGTGTAGTGGTGGCTGCATACATGCACTACAGCAACATATCTGCGAGGTATTCATGTCCATCATTGTCCTGATGTCCTGTATTAACACTTTTTTAGCTTCTGTGTGGAGTTTATACAACGCTGATGCAGATTTCAGGCTGTCGCAATTGAAAAACTGTTATTTGAGTACTTTGATCCTGGAAATCCCTTCAAAGGGTTCTGTGAGGGAAGAAGTAACAATCCATCAAACTAAGGCCTTGAAAATTAAACACCGATGTAATATTTTAGCTTAGCAGTCCGTCCTAGCTAGTTTATTTTCCTGGCATTGTGAGGGAGAAATGTACTTTGAAAATGTTATCCTTCTTTAATACAGCCAGATGTTATTAAATGGGAACCAGCCACGAGGAATTAAAGTCATGGGGTATTTTTAAAGCTGTGAAAATAGATTGTTTTTTTTTCTATAGAGAAAAGGGACCCTTATTTTAATATTAAATCTACAATGATAACTGCTATCTGATTTTTATGCCATACAGTGCTGACCAGGCACTCGACAGGTTCGCCATGAGGCGTTTCTACGAGGACAAAGCTCTTCCTGTGGGTCAGCCATCACAGAGAAGGTAAATTATTAACTCTCTTCCTATTCTATACCTACTTATTTTATGAATTCTGGGTATTTAATGGTCAAGAATTAACATGAAGGAATCCTTAGATCAACAGAATGAGACATCCAGCAAATCATGAAGGGAAATGTTTGTTTTTTCTGTTTTTTGCACTGTGGAAATATACAGCGCCGTGACAAAGAATTTATTTTTGCGCTTTTGGCACACTCAAATGATGTTCAAAGAAAAGTTATTCACAAAGAGAACCCGAGTAAACTGAGGAATCAGGAAATTGTTTAAACAGAACCTGCCTGACAACATGAAGTAGGCAAAAAAATCTCAAAAAGCAACACATCATATCCCAATCAAAAGAAAATCAGGAACAAATAACAAGCAAAGTCGTTGACATTTATCAGTCTGGAAAAAGGGTTACAAAGCCACTTCGAAGACCTCCAGCAAACCACAATGAGAACCATTATTCACTAATGGAGAAAACTTGGAACATTGGGGAACCTTCCCTGGGGTGATCGGCCTCATAAAGTTCTCCAAAAGAAGAAAACCACCCACGAGGTCACAAAAGAACCTGAGACTGGACAACAATGCCATCCATGGGAGAGTTGCAAGGCAAAAAACCACTGCTGTCTAAAAAGAACACACAGACCTGACTCATAAGTGCATCATAATCATCCCCAAGACATTTGGGGAAATATTTTGTAGACCGATGGGACAAAAGGGGAACTTTGTGGATGGTGTGTCCCATTACATATGGTGTAAATCTAAGACATTTGAGAAGAAGAACGTCATACCTACAGTCAAACATGGTGGCTGTAGTGTGATTGTCCTGGGTTGTTTAGCTTTTCCAGCACCTGGACGACTTGGTGTGGCCAGGTACTTTTAATAAATGATATCATCATTTTTGTCATATTTATTCAGGTTATTTTTGTTTGGTATTAAAATTAGTTTGATGATCCAAAACATTTACTTGTGACAAAAAAGCGAACACAGAAGCAGGGAAATACTATTTCATAGCACCATAGGTGTATTACTAGGTATGTCTATTTAAATTATATCCTGGTTAAAAATGGATAACACACATATTGTAGCTACAGCAGCTCGCTCTTCTTTTTACTGCTAACATGACAACTCGGGTCAGGCTAATTGAACTATCCAGAAGCCAAAACATCTGGTCACTGACAGGAGAACAAGGGGGGGTGTGTATGCAGAGACCTGGAGGTCAAGGTTACCGTTGATACCATCATTATTAACATCATTAACAACCAGAATATGCTAACTCAACAGGCACATAACAGACCTCTGTAAACAGTCGTCTATTGCAGCAGATCTAAAGAGGATAAAGGCCACCGTATAATAGCATAAGAACTGGGTCTTATGTTCTTATATTCTGCTGTAAGGCACAGAATATATTAAGTTTTCAAAATGATATACGTAGCATTTACAATTATGTGTCCTTAATTTTAGATGGTGTTATTCTTGTACCATCATTCATTAAACAGCTCATAAATTCTTGAAGTTATGCCCACAAACAGGGACTGGACTACCATAAAGATTTTCGCCTTGTTCCACTTGTCATGCAGAGAGGATTCGGCAAGTTTTTCATAGGCACCACCCTCATATTTATCTCTGTTGCTTCACCCACAAATGTATTTTCCTTATAAATGTGGCACCATTTGAAACGAAATAAACAGGCTTTCCAACAACATAACATTTATTGCCTAGAAGATTTGTTACAACAAGGAAATAATCGGCCAAATCCAATTTTCCTGTCTTTTAGTGCTAAGTATAACATTAGTCAAAGGAAAGAACTGACAAAAAAAACCCTAAAGCATCAAGTTGGAGGTAGTTAATGTCTGAAAGTTGTTTTGGCCTCTGAGCCATAGTTCAATGATGTCTGTAATGCCTCTTGTCAAATTAGGTTTGTAATTTGTCTTGTTTTGATTCCTATTACATTTATTGACACACTTCTACTTTAAAATAGAAAGTGTGTCTGTTTTTGTCAAGGCAAATGGGTTGAAATGACTCAAATGACCACATGTGACAGGAAAGACCTGGAGAAGTGTGCCTTCACACTGGACGAAACCATCGCTACAGTCATGGCAAAACATTCAATTTCACACTATATGTGTGTTTATCAAAGAAAAACAAGCCCAAACATGTACAAGCCATGTTTGAAAATAAGTGCACTCATGCTGCTTCTCTGGAATTTAAAAAGAAAAGTTCTGGCCGAGTGATGCTAATCAAATGCACTTATTAAAGAGCATCAGATCACTGAAGACCACCTCTATGAAGGCATGAGTGCAATTTGCTGGTCAGGAGCATACAGGTGTGGTTTGATACAATCCCAGGATGGAAAGACATCAGCAATAAGCTTTGAGAAATAATTGAAAAAATATAAGAGCTCCATCTCAGACTCTACATACCTCGATATTAAGTTCATGACAGGACGATTAGAAACAATCAAAGCTTGGTGCAAATTGGGTCATTAACAGGATTACGAACCCAAACACAGCAGCTGATCTACCACACAAGGACTGAACCGAATGAATGGAGGTGGTGCAATGGGATAAATAGGCAAAAAACGGCAAGGTACAGACCTCTACAGAAATTCTGTGAAGAGACCTTTAGAGAGCTGTGCAGAATCAAATGTCTTCAAACACCAACACCAATGAACAAAAACAATATTGTATAGATGAATAGCCCAAAACACCTTAACAACAATGTGAGAGACCTGTGAGAATACCTTAAGTCATTGCTGCTTAAGATTGTCCTACTAGTAACTGAATCAATATGATACACTTTGCTCACAATCACCTCACCAAGATCCCCATCAAGCATTAATGTTTGCCTGATTTTTCTGTCACAGCAGGTTTCATCTAGTGTGAAAGGGTCCTAACTATACCAGAGTGTTAACCAGAGTGTGAACCAGCGTATGAGGAGATATTGTATGCAACAAACAGAGGAAGCTACTAACAACCATAAAAAACCCAGAGTACATATATTGTGAGCAGTGGGACTTTTTTCATGAATGCTGCCCTGAGCAAGCACCTCCCTTTGTTCTTTTATCTGTAGGTGTGCTATAAGGCTTTGTCAATGCTTTTTTGGCTGCTGGCCTAGCTTGGCTCAGCTCTACTTCAGAATCTATATCTCCTGGAACAGGACTGCAGTGTCCTACACACAATTCTAATACTTTATAGTTGGTGTGTAGATGGTTAAAATGACATTTTCAGACTTTTAACTACATTGACTACATACCTGCCCTACTCCCCACAGGGGGGCGCCAACTCCCTGCTGATTATTATGCAAATAAGCTATTTAAAAATGATTTTATAGAGATAAAAAGGCTGTATTTTTGGCTGCGCCCTCTTCTAATATTTCCCTGGGCAATTGCCTGTATTGACCACATCAAAAACAACAACGTATTGTGAGTGGAAACAGGTGAGCTGATTGGGGACTTGGAGTGGGTAATGATACAATTTCTGTAAACAAGAATAACTGAGGATATCTGAGGATGACATTCCTTTGTTTGCAGGTATGTCCAATATTTTAACGGCCTCCTGTCTGGGCACATAAAAATCAACAACAAGCCCCTCTTCCTGCGTCATGTCATCATGCACGGCATACCCAACTTTGAATCCAAAGGAGGTGAGTTTCCCAGCCAAATGTCTGCAGTAGACATATATAGTTTCAGCTTTCATGTTGCTGTTTCTTGACAGGATGCCGGCCGTTCCTGAAGATCTACCAGGCAATGCAGCCGGTCTATACGTCCGGAATATAGTATGAAAACTTTTATTACAGTTCAGTGTGGTTTGAGTCTGCAGAGAAATTGACACTATGAGGTGACCCACAACTAAAAGACGTTTACTGTGTTTGCTTTTGGCAGCAATGTGCAAGGAGACAGCAATACCAGTATCTGTATCACCATTGAACCCGGGCTGCTTCTGAAAGGAGACATTCTGGTAAGAATGGCTCAAGAATTCTATTCTCTGTTTTTTTGTCAAAAGAACTCTCAGGAATTCTGTTTTCAGATTATCTTTTGTAATAACTGATATATGGGTCCTTTTAAAATTCTTCATAGCTGAAGTGTTACCACAAGAGGTACAGGAACCCATCCAGAGACGTGGTGTTCAGGGTGCAGTTCCACACCTGTGCCATCCACGACCTCGGGGTGGTTTTTGGCAAGACTGAGCTCGATGAGACCTTTAAAGGTAACATCAAGGGTTCATTAATAATGAGGCTTTCTGTAGATAAATGAGGGATGAAACCATATAAATTCACCTCCCATTCTCTCACTATCTTCAAAGAGAATTCAAAAAACAAAATGGACACCTAAAAAAATCAAGGTCAAAGTCTACGGCTTATTGTTTTTACCTGACTGCAGGAGACACAATTGACTACAGTTTCATAATCGAACAGTGCCCTCTGCTGGACAAACGGCAAAGCATTCACTCAAATTTCATTCGTGCCAACGGAAGCATTTGGCATTTTCATTTTTTACAACAAATTTTAAATTATAGTTGATCCATTTTTAGTTGAAATATATTTATATTTGTTGTTATATATATCTATATATCTATATATCTATATATATATATATATATATAATATATATAGATATATATATAGATATGTGTGTACATTTTATTTAAAATTTATTGACACTAAGTTATAATAATAATATAATTTAAAAATATTTAAGATATGCAATTTTAATCAAATTTTACATGGAACGTTTAGGAACATTTGTACATGCAGAAATGTTTATTGGAAAAACCGTAATTTCAAATTAAAATAACTTTATCAAGCAGTTGGCTTTTTAGGACGTTTTAGGACAAAGTAAAAAAAACATTTTTAGGGTGTATTTAAGATTTATTAAACACAAAACTACACAGGCTTGTTTGAATCTTTCCCATAATAGTGGAACAAAGCAATATAAGTAGCATAATTTTGATTAACGAAATGAAAGATGAAAAGGATAATAATTTACTTCTAGCTTATGTGTTTCCTTAAATGTAGGGCTGAGCCTTTAAATTACTTCACTGCAACTAAATTAAAAGAAAGTCTTTATTTCAAATTATATTGTTGTTTTAAAAGGAAATGGGACATTTTCTACCATGCCACATTCTAATATCTTATAATCAAAAAAAAGTATTTGGATCCTTATTGACTTCTGTTTAGCTTTTATTACGCACCTAAATTTTTCACGTCATCCACAAAATTCAAATGATGATTTTTATTAAGGGAAACAAAGGTATTTAAACATACCTGGCGCTATGTGAAAAAAGGGTGCTTTTTGATCTTTGAACTTGTACATGGATGCATTTTTTGCCAAACCTCTTTTTCATTATTAAATCATGGACACGGATGATCTGAAACATTTAAATGTGCCAAAAAGCAAAAACAGAAGAAATCTGTAAGAGGGCAAACACTTTTCAGAGGTCTGTATCACCCATCCAAACTGCTCAGTGTGTTCTGGAACCAGTTGAGGAAAAACATGACAGTAAGTAACTGTGCTGTTTGTGTTTGTACAGATGAGAGGTTCCCAGAGTACGGAAAAGTGGAGTTTGTTTTCTCATATGGACCAGAAAAAATCAGAGGTAGTCCAGTTTATAATACCCTTGAAAGCTCATTTTCTCCATCCAGCACTAATTCAATTTAAAATGACTGCTTATAAATTTAAAATCTAACCACCCCTTTCGACTCTAAGGTCTTGACCACCTGGAGAACGGGCCGAGCGTTTCTGTGGACTACAACACCCAAGACCCCCTGATCCGCTGTGACTCGTATGAGAGCTTCAACCATCCCAGCGAGGACACGGCAGACACAGAGAACGGTATGTCCTCACGTGGAATATGATCATTTCCACTGTGGAGATTTTCTGCCTCAGCAAGTCCTCAGGAGCTGCTGTCTCACAATTCATGTTAAATATGGATTACCATGAGATAATATAAATATAAATATATATTATGTTTATATCTAAACCAGAATCTTGCCCTAAAAGCTTCTACCAGCCCCCTAATGAGGCAGTCTTAATGCCTAAAACCAAATTGTTTCCATAATTAATACTAAGCAAGTAGCAACTGAACACAACAGTATCAAAATATAAAAGAAAGATTCATCCCGAAGAATAAAAGCCATAACTCGATATTTTTGTCACCTCTGAAGCTCCACAACCTCTCCTTTTCCTCCTCTGTCCTGTCACTGAGGTCTTTAAATAGCCACTGCAGAAATACGGGGGCGTCAGTCACCCTGCAACAGGCTGTCCCCAACCCCTCGGGTATGGGGGCAGGTTGTAGCAGGTGGGTGTGAGGGGTGGGGGGTGCACTCTTGTAAACTGAAACACCCACTAGGAACTGCTTTAACAAGCTACTAACCTCACCTCTCTGCTTTACATCAGTTTTCATAAAAACAAAGCATTTTAACTGAAGCCCATCTCTGCCAATGTGACTGAAAGATAGGAATCTGTATCTTGTAGTTATGACTTAGTCAAGTTCATCATGAATAGAGCCTTATGGTGGCAAGCCATATGTATGACATATAGTTTTACAATTGACATAAGAATATTGCAACCCATTTTTTGTACATCAAAAACTTAAACTTCAATGTATTTTATTAGGATTTTATGTGATAGTCCAACACAAAGTGGTGGATATTTGGAAGGTAGAATGAAAATCATTTTTACAAACAGTCTGAAATGTTTGCAGTTAGCGCCCTTAAATTAAATAAATGGAAACCAAACCAAAAGAATCTACGTGTGGAATTTAAATTCAATATAAATACAGCTGTTCTGTGAAGACCTTAAACAGCCTCATGAAGAACAAGTAACACAGCAAACAGTTGGGGAAAAAAAAGTTGTGGAGAGGTTTATAGCAGACTTAGGTTCTAAAACAATATCCCAACATCGCATAGCTCTGTTCAATCCATCATCTGAAGATGGAAATGAAGATGGATGACACAACTTCAAACCTACCAAGGTATGGTTGTCCATGTCGTGACAGGCCAGTCATGGAAAGTATTAATCAGAAAAGCAGCCAAGAGGCCCATGGTAACTCTGGAGGAGCTGCAGAGATCCGCAGCTCAGATGGAAGAATCTGTCAATAAGACAGCTAGTAATGCACTGTACAAATCTGACCCTTATAGAAGACTGGAAAGAAGAAAGGTGTTGTTGAAAAGAAGCATTATGAAGTCCTCTCTGCAGTTTGCCACAAGCTCCTTGGGGAACAAGGTAAAGAGGTGGAAGAGATCCTGTTCTGGTCAGAGCAGAGTTTAGCTTTTCGGTCCTAGATGCAAAATATTATTTGGCAAAACAATAACACAGCCAATGCACAGACCTAAATCCAATTAAGAGTCTGTGGCAAGACTAAAAAATCAATGTTCACAGATGCTCTCCATAAAGTCTGACAGAGCTCAAGCTTATTTGCAAAGAAAAATGTACCAACGTTTCAAGACTGTTTTTTATTATTACACTGTCAGGAATGGGCTTCCATAACTTTCAGAACAAAAATGCAACATGAAGGAGACTTTACTGTAGTCACTTAGCATCTGATGATCTTGCTGAGTCCCTTGGGTCCTTTCAGTGATGATGAGCTAAATGATTACTGCTGTAAAATCTGCTCAGACAGGAGGACTTGCTAGTCTCAGTAGAGCTGGACTTGGCAGCTTCTTGTGCTGCATTCTCTTTTTATGTAGGCGGTATTTGTTTTTTTTTTAACCGTTTTGAAAGACCCATTTCATTTTTATGCATGTCCCCAGAGAGTCGTTGAGGTAATTGCTATTTTGCAAAGAAGGTCAGTGGGAATTGCCAAGATTGCAAATTTGATCCTAACTCAGCCTGCTGTAGTGCTCTCAGCACTCAGCAGAAAAGAACTCTTTATCAGTTTAATAATTTCTTTAATTGCAGATTTTGCTGCTATGCTTGGACACCAGAGCATAGATGGTGAGGTGAGGCTTGCGCAGACAAAGAGCTTCTCTTTTAACAAGGTTTAGATGGACTCTGGATCAAGCATGCTTACTGGTTTCGAAAGATGCTCCATTCAGAAGAAGTCAAAGAAACAATTAAATATAAATATAAATCCTTGAAAGATGAGACCCTAAAAGGTGTCAGCATGGTTGGAGCATTAAGTTTCCGCTCAATCCAGGAGTGGAACTGGAGATCATCGGCTTTCGAGGGTTAGTTTGGATTTTGTAAGGAAAATCAATTATTTCTGTTTTAGCATTAGCATGACTGGCCTCTGAAAGCCAGTGTGGTTCCAACAGAACAGAGAGAATGTGTTTCGTTATATATCTTATCTGTTTTTGCTTTTTTGTCACACCTCAGTGTTTCAGATCATCAAATTTTAATACAAAAAGCAAATTATTATTTTATTTATTAAGGGTAATTAGCAAGTTAAATCCTATCCTGATTACTGTCAAACCTGTAAAATGAAGAAATCACTTTAAATGTTGAGACAACATGAAGAAGGGTAAAAGATTTCAAAACACAACTAATCACACCCCCATCTACAGAAATTCAAATATAGATGACAAACGAGAAAGCAAAAGTGGAGCTTTTTTGAAGGTGTGTGTCCTTTAATGTCTGGTGGAAATCTAGATGAATTTCAAAAAGAGAACATCATACCAACATTTAAGCATGGTGGTGGCAGTTTGGTGGTCTGATGCTGCTTGCTTCCTCAGGACTTGTCCATTCATCCGTTTTTAACCTTTTGCTCACTTTGGTTAAGCAGATGAATAATGATCCGAAGCACACTAGTAAGTTCACCACTGAAAGGCTAAAAAAGAAACCTGAATATCTTGGAGTGGTTTAGACAAAGTCAGACTTAGATCCGATTGAGATGCTGTAAAAAAAAGATCCTAAACAGACCATTCATACTTGAAAACCCTCCAGTGTGACTCATTTAAAACTATTCTGCACAGAGGAGTGGACCAATATTTCTCCACAGTGATATGAAATACTCATTTCCAGTTATTGTAGACACTTGATGGCAGCTTTTGCTGCTAAGGGTGGCACAATCAGTTTTTAGGATTAGGGGGCAGCAATTTTTCCACATGGTTTGGAAGTTAGTATTTATCCAGTTTATCTTTTCCTGATATTAAAATTGTATGCTAACATTTAGAAATCTGTTAGGAGAAAAATACTTTTGATTGTAATTGCTTGCACTGATCTTTTGCAGTGATTTTATGTTAAAAGTGTGTGTGCATGCAGTGCAGTTTGTGTTCCCGTCGCTCCATACAGTCCTGTAGTCTGGCAGCAGCTGTCAACCTGGAGGTCAGAAAGGTCAGAAGGCCACTGCTTGTGACTCAGAGGGGTTTGTTTACTACCACTATGAGCAAATCAGCCTCAAAAAAGACAAACTGTGTTGTTCTGTGGATGTAGCGCATGGCCAAAGTTCCTTCCACTGCTTTTAGAGCGCCCATCTGAAATACTATCTCAAATTCTTCTTTAGCCTGGCTCTTCATCTAAATCCCAATGGTTAGCGTTTTTTTTTTTCTTTTTTATGCACCAGCAAACCACAAACACAAAAGGAACATATGAAAATTTTACTAATGCCATTATTTTTCAACAATTCTTACTCATAAAAACAGTAGCCATAGATATCTAAAAATATTTTTTGGGTTCTTCAGACTGTTTGTGCTTGAACTAAAATACTTATTTACTTAAGCCAGTGATAGCTTGTGGGGTCTTAAGCTAAAAGGTTTAGGAACCAATGATCTTCGATTTCTATATGTATATCGTCCGTCAAAGACAAAAATAATAAACATGGAAAGCATTTATAAGCTATAAGCTGTCGCTTTTCTAGCTCCTGTGGCAGTTAGTTGTGCCACAATGTTGCAATAATAAACCTAGTTTGTACGTAAACAAAACCAACAATGTACATGTTATTAATTTTTTATTATAGTTTTCGTTGGATTAAAAAATGTAAATATCTCATAAATAATCCAACACATTCTGAAGCAATAGGAGTTTTAAACTGCTACTTTTCTAGTTTCCTGTCACAAGATCAGAAACAATTCCACAAGTTTAAAACAATGGCTCACTGCGGTTTCAAACCGCTAACACCTGCAGCAAGTAGCTGTGACGCAGTGCAAATGGCAACTTGTAATTTAACAATAACAATAAGGGGAGAATCTGTTTTAGGTTTGTCATTTTGTTTGTTTTTACAGCAATTAATTAAATCAAAAAATAAATGTCATAAACAATCCCACGAAGTAGTAGTAAGGGTCCATAAGAGTTTTAAACCTCTGACTTCCTGTAGTAGCTAGCTGTGCTGTAGTGCTGTTCCTAGCTGCTTAGCAAAAAACAGCAAGTAAATATTTTGTTTTGGCTGTAATATGTAAGAGCACCAAACAACAAACTAGTCTCACAGCTTTTATAAAATTGGCCCATGGACATTTTAACCTGCTACTTTTCTAGGTTCCTGTGGCAGCTAGCTGTTCTGTGGTGCTAATGCTAGCCTGAACATGAATAGGAACTATAAGTAGACATTAGCTGCTTTTCTTTTTTCTCTAGAAAAGAAAACAATCTAATTACAAGTAAACACCAACAATTAGTCTCACAATTTGTTCTCGTGCTAAATGTGCTTGTATATTTTGAGTCATTGTCATGTTTCGGGGTTTCAGGGTCAAGTTCTGCTTCAGATTTCATATTTTACGGATGGTCTAACTTTGTGGTCAAGGAACCCTCTGATAGATGGTCCAATTCATGCTGGATTTTATGGGTGGCGAGCTGGCCCCAAAGCATCCCCACACAATGACACATCCACCTCTATGCTTTCCACTTTACATGAGGTTATTCTGAAGGAATGCTGTAGGCTATGTGGTCTACAAGCATGTCCTTTGATTTGGTGTCCAAAGATTTGATCTGTCCATAGAACGTTATTCCAGAAGTCCTGGACTTTGTCTTTGATCTCTCTGGCAAACTGTAGCCTGGCCATTAAAGGGGGTTTTAAATTTTTATAATTCATATATATTTCATAAAAGTTTCAATATTGTTAATCATTTGGATTAAATATCCATGTGTCCAAATAATTTAGAAGAACCCACTGGCTGTTATAGGGTTTCCCTTTCTATGATCATGGTTGGCAACAGGACCTGGGATATTGTGATTATTAAAAAAAAAGCAGTCCAATCAGATCAAATTGGTCTCTATGTTAAAGGACTGAATCAACTTTGATATTTATAAAGTGCATTATTATGTCTTGTGGGCCAAAACTGTGAAGTCAAAAGTTCTCACGGGTCAAAAAAAGAAAGTTTTTAAAAAAACTAAGATTACAAAAAAATATGCTTTGAATGTTTCTACCTGCTCAATGATAAACTACATGCAATAGTTTAATTAAACAAATAAAGTAGTAAGAGTTTTTGTAGGAAAGGGATGTGTAAATCAGTGTAGATTTGCCCAAATTTCTTTGAGCTAATTGTAAAAAATTTAAATAAATTAAGTCTATTCTCAGCAAGAACAACAGGATTTGGGTCACTCTTTCTTTGAAAATGTTTGCTGTATTTAGCAAAGTTTAATAAAATTAATGAAAAGCAGATTTGGATGCACATAAGTTTGCTTTTCAGTAGAAGTCACTGCCTAAATGTGGTCGTATATGGAATCAAAGACCATAAAGCGTTTTTATTAAAAGACAAACACTTAGTGTTGTACATTTTCCATTGTAAGAAGATTTTTTTATTTGTTTTTAATAATATTTGCCCTTATTAAAATTAGAAAGTGTCCATCTGCATCAACCACCGATGCTGGTGGGCCAAATTTATATAATTCCTGAACTGCATTCAGGGGCCTCACAAAATCAGCCTAGGGGCCACAACTGGCCTCTGTCCACACTTTGGACACCCGTGGCTTAAATGAATGGAATGAAACTTTATTGGTAATATAATATTTAGTAAGTTTTAATAAAATACATGCTCATATTCACACATGTACTTATTTAGGTAACCTATTTAGGACCTTTTCTGGTACATTTACTAACCTTCTGAGGACTGATGGGCCTTATGGGGACCAAAGTCCCATCCTAATGCAGTGGACCCCCAATTTTAGGTTAAGGGGTAAGGTTTAGAGCTATAATATGAATTATGTTTAGGTTAAGGTTTTAGGTTAAGGTTAAGTTTAGAAATAGACTGGTACATATACGACAGTTACTAAAACTGATGGAAATCAGTACAAAATCTTAATATGGGTACAAAATACAAAGTTGTTTGTATGTGTGTGTGTTTGCGTGTGTGTGGTGTAATGTACAGTAGATCAGTGACGGTGCGGGCAGGCTGTGCTCCTTGTTTACCGCCCCCCGCCCATATTTGGCTGGGGCCGAGCCCTCAAACATGTCTGGAATAGCTGCACAGAGACAGACAGAGACAGATAGTGACAGACGAGGGACAGAGAGGCTGCGAGGGAAAAGAGCGGACTATTTAGAATTTTTATGTAGTATAAGGACAGTTTTATATGTAATATTTAAGTTTGCGGATATTATCTAATAAATGAGACAAAAGAAATCATGAAGTGGAACTGAACAGTAAGACGCTGACGGGTGAGTGTAACATAACTCTTATTTTTTAATGTAATTGGTGTCTTTGAGTATTCGAATAAAAAATGTAAAATGAAAAGTTAGCCTATTTTGTATGATATAAAAAAAACACTTTCTTTAAACTGACAGGAGTTTCACTTTCTGCACAGTCTGAAGCTTGTTTGTCTGTTTATCGTGTTTCCTTGGCAACACTGCATCCTGCGTGTTTGGCGCCTATACGGTACCAAATGAGTCATGGAGCAAGCAATTTGAGTGTGGAACATTTTATGAGCAAGCTGCAATTTGGGTACACCAAAACTATTAGGGGCGCTGATTGGTAAGTGCATGTGCACTGCAGAGACCTTGGGCTGCGGGACAGAGAGAGCTGGGAGGTTTGGGATTTTATTGAATAATGGGAAAAAACGTCTGAGTCAATTGAGTCGATTGCAAGGAAATTAAGTTTCTGCATTTAATCAGTAAAGGTCTACACATTAGGTTCGCAAATAGCCAAGCAAATAGAATGAAATCCATGATGCTTCTAGTTACCTGATGCCTCCTTTCTGTTATTGTATGTCAATATGCCTCTGTACTGTCTTGCTGCCTCTCTTTTTGAATGTATTTTGTGTTTCTAACTGTAGATGTTGGTTGTTGGGTTATTTTAACTTTACAGGTTAGGGAAAAATTAAATTTACTGCACTTCAATTTATTTTGGGGTATATAGTCAGGTGGAAAAAAAAGACAACCTGTCCTCTTATTTATGTTGATCTGAAAGTTTGTGCTTGTGCAAATAGAAAGGGACTGGGCAGGTTTAACGTTCATGGGAGGTGTGCAATGAGGACACATGAAGGATAGACACAATTTTGACAGAAAGTAGACCATGACTTCAGTAACAAATGAATTACTGGACAGATGAGTCTAAAACTAATCTATTTGGACACCAGAAAAAAAGACATGCTTTGCATAAACATCATACACCATTACAGGAAAAGTACTTCACACCTACTGTAATGCCTGGAGGATGAAATATCACGGTATGGAAATGCTTTGCTGCAACACGACCTGGCCAGCTCACCACCATAGATTCCACCAGGAATTCTGCCATGTATCAGAGGGTGCTTCAGAATATTGTGAGACCACCTTTAAAAAAATAAAAGCTAAAGTAGAACAGGATTTTGCAACATGATAATAACCCAAAACATATCAGTAAATTCACCAAGGACTGGCTGAGACAGAAGAAATGGAAAGTCCTGGGTCTAGTTAAGGCTCAGATCTTGATCTCATTGAGATGGTGTGGGCTGTACCTGCAAGAACCCCTCAAACATCTCACAACTGAAAGTGAAGAGTGGGGCAAATTTTCCTCAGACAGATGTCAGGCACTGGTAGATGGGTACAAGAAGCATCTTACTAAAGTTATTTCAGCTGAAGGAGGTATAACAATAGCTATAAAGCGTGCAGGATGTCCTGACCTATACACATAATTTTACAAGACACTGCTACAATACAATGCTCATTGATACAATATCAATGAGATATGTTAATCAGAATGATAAGATACAGTTTATGCAATCCTGATATGTTACAATGGGAGAAAATGGAAGAGATTCTTCCTATAACAACTAAGCAATGTTTATGTTCAAATTATCCAGAGATGTCTAGGCATGCAGCCTTTGTATTAGCAGAGATTTATTGAAGCTAAGAAAAAGATAATCAGGGAAAATGTCATTTTGTTTTATTATAAGACTATATAGCTCCCAACAAGTACTGGTTCCACCTGGTAAAACTGTATAAACAATAAACTCATTCTTTACTGGAGCATTTAGTTTATTGGCAGCTGCCTCCTGGTTTTCATTTAAAATGTCCCAGTATTTTCAAGAGGTTGTGATGCCATGTACTCTTACAAGGTTCCCAGGGAAAGAAAAAGACCCACACCATCACACTATACCTAACTATAGCCCTGAGGTGCTTTTCCATATATTCATCTTGTGTTTCACACCAAACCCGCCTGGAGCGTTCGTGGCAGAAACTCAGTCTTATATTACTAAAGCATATGGTTCTAGTTAAAGTATCATAGCATTTAAGAAGTTTTACATGTTTATGTTTGTGATGGTTGGACAGAATAGCCTTTTCCCAGGAACGTAGGTAGTGTCCAATGGCTGTTATTGAAAGCTGGTGGCCCTAAGAGCCCACTCTTTATTGGAGTCCTTTGAACAGTGAGCATCTGAGATGTTTCTACCCTCTGACCATCCTTCCTGCTTTGCATTGTGGCAAGATGAACTTGGGTCCTTGTCCTTGTCCATTTTTCATTACAATTCCAGTTGTTTTAAACATTTTAAATATTGTTCTGACTGGAGATATGTGTAAGTTTAGGCGAGAAGCCACTTCCTGACCTATTAGAATCAACACAGACCTGGCCTATTTGAATGGCCTTCTACTGTATATTGTCTTTCCCATTTTGACGAATAACTAACAGTTATTGGCCAAAGAATTTAGAAAGTATAAATAGAAAAAATACACCAGTGCCATTTTTGCCTATTTACAAGAGATCGAAGGACCAAGCCCGTCATCCATTGCGCCATCTTGGAGGACTATTAGAAAAACAAAATATCCTCATTGAGAGCACAGTGGAACCAAAGCCAAATTCCTTGTTTGAAATTTTCAGTGTGAGATTCTGCCATATATTTTAAGGTATATTACACATCTTTATGCAGATTGCCAATAAATTTTCAGCGGGCTGTGTAAAAGAAAAGTGAAAGGGTTAAAGTGCTTAAATGACGTCTAAACTTAGACATAAGTATAAGGGTCCAAATCAGAGCTGCATGCAGACGAAATAATGAGTCACGTCTAACTGATATATATAAATATACTATATTGCTCAGTGGGAAACTATAGCTGTCAGGCAAAACTTATTGAGTTACAAGTACAATTTCATGTCAAGAGACTGCATACCTCTGCAGCCCGACGTAGGGTCACTGACGCCATAGAGTGGATTCTCCTTGGGCTAAGACACGCCTCTGGTAAAAGAAATAAATAAAATCCATAAGAATCCATCTGCAACTTTTTCCGTAAAGTTATTAACTCACACATACACACACACACCCAGAGACACACACACAAACAGACAAGCAAATTTACCTACCTAAAATGAATTGATTTGAATTGCTTCTAATAGATTTGATTCTTCAAATCTTCCACAGAGCCATGGATGACAGCCCGACATCTAGGTAGACAGCAAGCAAATGTAGTATTATGACAGGCGAATGATCCTTGTTAGTGAAATACAGATGAATGGATGGGCAGATGCATGGGAGAAAAAAATCACTCCACTCCAAAGCCAGCAGGGGCCACAGGAGCAGACATGTAGATTAGATACCCTCACATGATCCCCCTTGTCTCCATTCAGTCTTTACTTAAATGCAATACATTTTTGTGGATATTACAACACATTCTGTCTAAAATCCATTTTCTCGACTCATTTGCTCAACTCTACAGCATTGTCACTATTAATAAAAAGAAGTGATGTGAATCCAAGATGGCTGAAAGTCAGAATTACTGACAGACAGTCAGACGGATAGGTTTTCATGACAGCCACTCAGGTGTCAGACAGACAGACGGACGGACGGACGGATGGGTGACATCATCCTGAAAGCAATCACAGAGACAGACTCGGACACAGTCGCATCACGTCACCTCATACCATGACAGCTGGACGGTGACAGATACGCCGAGTGGCAGACATGGCAAATATAAAACTGCAAAAGTTGTCCTTGTGCCAGCCACTGATACAGCAACCATGACACCTTTTTCACTGATGGGCTGTCACCTCATCCCTCACAGGAATGTCTCACATTCTTGCTCTCCCAATAAAAATGAAGATTAAAAGATTATTGGTAGCTTTTTGTACATCTTTTTTTTTTTTTTTTTTTTTTGGCTCCGGTCAGTGAAATCAATTTCTGTATCAAGTTTACATTAATTGACTGGAATATTTCACATTAATTCCAGAATTTAAGCCAACCCAGTGTTCCTGTGCTGGTGTGCAGACTGGTGGTATGAAAGCTGTCACAGTGAATGTAATATCCTGTTGCGAGATATTCAGACATTCCTAGACTGTGTCTCCATTATTATTTGTGGGTGTACGGTTTGCTGCAAACTCTTAAAAGACATTAAATGTAGTCTTTATTTTTATTTTTATTTTGGTTTTATTGCAGTGTGTCATGTTAAAAGAAGCTCTAACATGGGGTTGAATTGTTAGAAGGTCAAGTTAGTTCTGAGACTTATTTTCTTTTCAAGCCATTTTGTTTTAATATGTGCAAAACATGGATTAGACATTGCCATGCTTAATTGGGCAGTATTATTTTCAGAAATATTTGGATGGCAGCACCTATCATTGAAAGTCCAAATTTTTTGTCCCATTACTTTTGCACTGAGTACACTTCACTTCATTTGTCATCTAGAAAGACTAGATAGCACATGGCTAATTACAGTGTGACTTACTAGCGCATAGCGTGTGGCTAATTAACTGGTGGTTAACTAGCAAATTAATAGAAATGGTTTTTTTTACTGCAATGTAGGCAGTTCTGTGTTCCTGATAATAAACAGACAACATGAAATAAAAATATTTATTGTATTTCACCAATGGAGCTAGTTGGCGCTTGGCTAATTACAATGTGACCAACTAGCGCATCAACAGAGTTGCCTATTATAAAGCTTTTTTATTTTCTTCCATGTTTTTTTACATAATAATATATTAGTCACAACACATATACATACATACCAAACTATCTTTATCACCATAGTAAACAATTAGATATAAACAATATCAAACAGACATGAAATTTAAAAAAACAACTTTTTCGATGCTGCTGCCCGTAGCTGCGGCCGTAAGGTCTGCGGGGCCTGTCGCGGCGGCAATCCCAGAACACGGTGGTGGACACCGGCAGTAAGGGAATGCTGTCAAGCTGAAGAAGGAGTCCTATCGGCTGTGGTTGGCTTGTGGGACTCCTGAGGCGGCTGACGGGTACCGTGAGGCGAAGCGTGCTGCGGCCCGGGCTGTGGCAGAGGCAAAAACCTGGGCCTGGGAGGAGTTCGGTGAGGCCATGGAGAAGGACTACCGGTCGGCCTCGAAACGATTCTGGCAAACCGTCCGGCGCCTCAGGAGGGGGAAGCAGTGCTTCGCCAACACTTTTTATAGTGGGGGTACGGAGGCTGCTGACCTCGACTGGGGACATTATCGGGCGGTGGAAGGATTACTTCAAGGATCTCCTCAATCCTGCCATCACGGATTCCCTGGTGGAAACAGAGGCTGGGGACTCGGGGTTGGACTCTTTCATCACCCAGGCTGAAGTCACAGAGGTGGTTAAAAAGCTCCGCGGTGGCAAGGCTTCGGGGGTGGATGAGATCCGCCCTGAGTACCTCAAATCTCTGGATGTTGTGGGGCTGTCATGGTTGACACGCCTCTTCAACATTGCATGGCGGTCGGGGACAGTGCCTCTGGACTGGCAGACCGGGGTGGTGGTCCGAAGGGGGACCGGAGGGTGTGTTCCAACTACAGGGGGATCACACTCCTCAGCCTCCCTGGTAAGGCCTACGCCATGGTATTGGAGAGGAGAGTCCGGCCGATAGTCGAACCTCGGCTTCAGGAGGAGCAGTGTGGTTTTCGTCCCGGCCGTCGAACACTGGACCAGCTCTATACCCTCTACAGGGTACTCGAGGGCTCATGGGAGTTTGCCCAACCGGTTCACATGTGTTTTGTGGACCTGGAGAAGGGACCTGCTGGCCCCCTTTAGCCAAGACCTACAGAATGCGCTGGGGCGGTTCGCAGCCGAGTGTGAAGCGGCTGGGATGTGGATCAGCTCCTCCAAGTCAGCAGGGAGTTCCTGCCTCAAGTGGAGGAGTTCAAGTATCCCGGGGTCTTGTTCACGAGTGAGGGAAGAATGGAGCGGGAGATCGACAGACGGATCGGTGCGGCTGCCGCAGTAATGGGAGCGCTGTGCCGGTCCATTGTGGTGAAGAGAGAGCTGAGCCGAAAAGCGAAGCTCTCGATTTACCGTTCAGTCTACGTTCCTACCCTCACCTATGGCCATGAACTTTGGGTCATGACCGAAAGAACGAGATCCCGGATACAAGCGGCTGAAATGAGCTTCCTCCGTAGGGTGGCCGGGCACTCCCTTAGAGATAGGGTGAGGAGCTCGGCCATTAGGGAGGGGCTCGGAGTAGAGCCGCTGCTCCTCCACATCGAGAGGAGCCAGTTGAGGTGGCTCGGGCATCTATTCCGGATGCCTCCTGGACGCCTTCCTCGGGAGGTGTTCCAGGCACGTCCCATGGGAGGAGGCCCAGGGGACGGCCCAGGACACGCTGAAGGGACTATGTCTCTCGGCTGGCCTGGGAACGCCTTGGGCTCCCCCCGGAGGAGCTGGAGGAAGTGTCTGGGAGAGGGACGTCTGGGTGTCTCTGCTGAGTCTGCTGCCCCCGCGACCCGGTCCAGGATAAAGTGGAAGACAACGAGTATGAGTTTGAGTACGAGTACAAGTACATTTTCTAGTCATGAACCGAAGGAGCTTAGTTAGCGCATGGCTAATTACAATGTGACTAGCGCATCAAAAGAGATGCCCATTACCAAACTATTTAACCATAAGTGATATTTATACATTAATAAGATTATACACCTACAACATGAAATAAAATAAAAGTAGTTAATTGTATTTTACCAAAGAGCCTAATTAGCAGGTGGCTAAATATCACCTGGCCTACTAGCATATCGGATGCTAATAACCAAACTTTTTTTGACATCTTAACAGCCATAAAAATCGAAATACATCCAGGTAGATTTTTAAAGAACTCTGGTCTTAAGAGAGTTAATAGAGATCCCCATTACCCAACAGTTTTTTAAGCCACCATGACAGAAAAATGTTAATCAGAGATAATGTGCAGACAACATACAATTAAACAAAAAATGTTCATGTTCTTTCTGTAGAGATTAATAATAACATGGCAGAATACCTAGCTAGTTGGCATACCTATAGCACCACCAAGTGATTCCAAAAAGAAGAAAACTGTTGTTTAAAGAACAAAGTAGTTTAAGATCTACCAAAGTTTAATGGTATATAAATATTTCCCGGTCCTAATGATGCCTAAAAAGTAATTTGGCTGAGCTTGTAAAAGGCAAAACTTTAAAGTTTTAAATTTGCTGAGAAAAATGTATTTGGGCCAACAGTATTGAAGGGACCCAAACAGAAAAAGTATATTGGTAATATGTCTAAGGTTATGAGAATCCATTTCTCTTCCTCCTTGAAGTTTGAACAAAAAATTGCCTTTGTCATACTGAGTTTTAAAGGACTAATGGTTATCTTGGATACCATGGGGTATATGGGTGTTCCTAAGAATGTATTAGCCTGCAGGCATGTATGAAATCAAACACCATATCCAATTGAACAAGTATAGCTTGTGTATATCCTTACTGGGAATTACCACGTGGGCTCATTTCATCTGTGCACAAAATTTATATGCATTTCTTCTTTTCTGTAAAGGCACCTTTGGCTTATTTAACAGGGTCTCACTAATCATAGTTTGCAGTCTTTAAAAATCTTGGAGGGAGGCATCTGTAGACCATTGTCTGTGTATAATAAAGCATTGGCTACTGATGCTAAAACTACATTTTAATGGCCACTTAAGCTATGAAAAAGACACTAATTCAAACACTTTGGAGCTTGTGAGCGTGATGCCGTATGAGATATATACCTAGGCTATAGCAGTTTCACAAGAAAAGAAATCACCTGTCACATGAAATAATTTAGAATACACACAGGTTTGTGTGTTAATGTCACCAAGTTATTGACAAAGCCATAAATGTTTTTATTGGAACTCAACCAGACTTCACTGAATGTTTGAATGAGCACTGGTAGCTCTTTCCTCTATAGCACAAAGATGTAGATGTGGCACTCGTTCACTAGAAAAGGAAATAAGTTGTTAGCTATTTGTGCTGGCGGGGCTTCTGTGAGGCAACCGATCTAATTTGAGCTGAGCTGCAGCTATGTACTGACAGCAGTGGAAAGGTATTTGTCCTATTCTAATGGTTGCTTGCTGCTTGTTTATGACATTTATAATCACAGTCGTTAAACAGAATACTTGGCAGCAGTACTGTATGACTTCAATGCCACATTTTGAAAAGATGTTGTGGAAATGATGTTTCCGATTATGTAGTTGAATTATTATTCATGCCTTTAATTCCAATGAAACAAGACTATTCAAGTTAGAGATTGTAGTCTAAATTGAGGCCTGATCTAGGCCTGTTAAAAGACACCAAGGTGATTTCCATTGTGAATTAGCTCTGGATAAGTGAACTGGAATAATGTAAACTGCATACATTTTAATTGGACTGAACTAAATTGAAGTGAATTTAGCCCAAGCTAGTGAATGGAACTTCTTCATTTATATTCTTCATTCCCAGAATATTCAATTACCTAATTTGTAAACATGAGCTCCAAAAAATATTTACCTCAATTTACACTGTGGAATGATACGAGAACCACTTTAAAATCTACAAATAACATTTATTTAAGTTTGAAGAAATGTTCTGAGAAGCTAAGCTGACAACCAGAAAAACTTTATCTTTGGCTGGAACTACTCTATAATTTGCCTTCACAGCTGACTGACATATAGCTAACAGTATTTTAAAAACATTTAATTGAAGTTGTAGATGTGTGGCTTACTCTTTAAACAGTAGCAGGAACCATAACCATTCAAATAGTAACACCAGACTTTCATAATTCTGATTTAAACTAGGATACAAAGTATGGCTTTATTCCCCAATCTGTGTGTTTTAAATACTTCTAGCTGTAAGTCATTTACTTTCTTTACCAAACTGAAATTTGGCATTGAAGGTACTGTTGATAGATGTTAGGGTTAGGGTTCTTGTTATGTTCTTGTTATGATTTGTGGGTGTTTTGGGTTTTTTGTTGGTTTTATTCACAGTTAAGGTTTTGAATCGTTCTTCTGTTTGTTTTCCTGGTCATGTTTTAGTTTTTATATTAATGTTTTGCTTAGTTGTGTACTTGGATTGGGCTTCTGGTTATGCTTTGGTTTCATGTTTTTCTAGTTAGATTTCTGTTTGTTTGTATCCTTGAAGTTCTGTTTTGCCCCTGTCACGTTGTGTTCTGTCTGTTAATTATCTTTATTCGGTTCACCTGCTCCTAGTTAATCTGTCTTGTTTTCACCTGGTCTCACTCCATAAATACACACCTGTTCTGTCATTCATCGCGGAAACATTTTTCATGTTCATGTCTAGTTGCCAAATCATGCTCACGTCTCGTTTTGTGGATCATGCCAAGCCTGTCCTGCCTGTCCGTTTATTGTTTTGTTCCTGCCTCTTCTGAGAGTGAGTTTTTGTTTTTTTATTAAATCGTTTTGCACTTACCATCATGCTGCCTGCTAGTCTGCATTCCGGGGTCCTCTATCTCGCTAGCCCTAACAGTTCTAGAGCAATTATTTTGTTAAAAGTTATTAATGCCACACATTGATAATATATTTGCAAATTTGAAGGTGAGAAAGGTTTCGAGGTCAAATCCCAGACAAGCCTCCAATTCATCATATTTCATTTTTATGAGTGATCAAGACAAAATAATAAAATTATCAATAATCTGTAAGTCTCAAGCAGCTACATAAACATTATTGTTTTTTTTTTCCATAATAAATATTTCTTAAATGGTATTCTATAGGACAATACATAAATGTATTGTACCTTATGACTGGGCTTAAGGCCAAAATGACAAAACATATTTTCAACAAACTAACCTTTTCAGAACAGACAAACCAAAAGACAGCTGCTTACCTTTCTTTACTTAACTATAAAAGAATATATAACTATAATGAAAGCAAATAATAATGATTTTACTGCATCATTTCTACTGAGCTGCATTTTTAGTAAGTTTCTTCTTCCGTCTCTCATTCTATCATGGCATTTCAGTTGAGTCATTTTAGCCACTGAGGTCTTACAGGTGACTTTGTACAAGCAAGAACAAGGACATACATTACCTCTTCTGGTAAAGGTCAGAATGAGCTGGAGACCAAGTCAGAGGTCAACTAGTGGAAAAATACATCTTACACCTAAATCGAACAAAATACCAAACTTCAATGCCTTGGAAAATATATTAAGGGTGAAGAAAAAATGCAAGTGTCAAATTAGTTGGATTTTATTGATACACAGTAAAGTGAGCCCCCAGTGACTTCAGTGTGGGAAATATAGTTTGTTTAAAACGGCATATTTTCCCAGACAGCTGGGTATTGCTGGATGTGGTTACGGTGGTGGACCCACTCCCCTGCTGCCTGGAACAGTAAGAAATCATCCGCGAGTGCCAGCTCACCCCTCTTGGCAGTTTCAGTGGTAAAGTCCCACCTCACTCTGGTAGAGCACATGATAATGGAAGGATGTGAATCAGAAAGGATGGAGAGGGAAACTCTCATTCATCTGAGCTGAATGATGAACTAAAGATCAGTCTGCTTCAAGATGAGAAAATATTCTTGAATTTTTTCTTATTCAGTGACCGAAAAATTATCATAGAGCAGGAAAGAAAGAGTTTTCCATTGAATTTAATACTATGGAGTAGTATTGTTGTAATTTACCAACGTTATGTTGTGGAATTACTGCTTTTTATGATGAAGCATTGTTTGTTCTGGATGCAACTAGTGCATTATGTGGTCGACTAAAACCTACTATCCCAAACAAAATGTGATCTAAACCTACATTTATACCTTCATAATGTGTTAACATGTAGAGAAATCACAGGAACAAACTGTGTTTACAGCCTCCTCTCATGCCCTCTCATTCTTGTTGCTACTGCACCCAAGAGCTTGTTGTTGACATGGATTTCGAAATAGCTGCAGTCCAAGCGATCCACCATCTGGCCCCAGAGGGGTCACTCAATCTGGAACATCCTACATAAACCAGTGACTGTCATGTATATTTTCTGTGTCACTTTGCAAATGAATCTTGCATAAGGGAAGCCAGCGTTGCTTTAGTATTTAATAATATCAATAGTCTTGTTGACGTTAGCACTATCTCTGAATCTCTGATTCAAACTAGGTTTTATTTTTCTGTAAGCAATATTATCCAAGCCAACAAGTCAAGCATAGCAGAAAATAGTTGCAAGACAGTTGCAACCAGTTTGACTTAGGTAATGTATTTTAGCGGCTAGAAATCAAACTGAAGAAACTTGCTTCTCCTCTCCAAGTTTGTCTCTAGCATTCAAGCTGGCGCAGTTAAAATTTTTTCCATTTGTAGGGCAGGACCCTAACTGTTTCATGTTGGCCTCTATGGGCTTGTGCTGACGCAACATGACAGGATCTTTAGACCTACAAATTGGCTATTAATAGTGCTGAAGGGGTTGTATTCCTGGTAGAGAGGGCGCATGCAGAACCTTTGGATGCAAAGGGGGGCCACTATGCTTCTGGTATGAACAATTGTACCACTTAGAGTATAATGTTGTACTTGTCCTCAACATCTTTATGTATAGTTGTATGTATAATCTTTATTTATAATTGTATGTATAATTTTATTTTATTTTTTGATTCTTTCAGATGTTGGTCATACTCAAGGTCCACTTGATGGAAGTCTTTATGCCCGTGTCAGAAAGAAAGACTCCCTGGAGGGAGTTGTTACCATTAATGGCCTTCCAGTCCGTGAAAACCCCTTGACGAATACAGAGAGCTCATTGCAACAATCTAACCATTACCTTCAAAAGACTGAGCAGTCCCTTCCAGTGGCAGGTCACACCTCCCTCCCTGCTGTAGATCATACCCTTTCCGTGAGCAGTGACTCAGGCAACTCTACCGCATCTATTAAGACTGATCGCACTGATGAGCACAGCCATTCCCTGCACACAGCTGCTGGCCACATTAATCCAACAGTCCACCCAACACTTAGTCCACAGGAGAAACGAGAACTAGATCAGCTTCTGAGCGGACTTGAGCCACCAGCTCAGCGACAGGCTTACCTCTCTTCATCTACTAGTCCAGGGGTAGGGGTTCGACACCTGGTTCCAGCACAGGTACATGTCAACGGGGGCCATACCAGGCATCTTGGGGCCCCTTCAACAGAGGAGCGTGAAACTGATATCCTTGACGACGAGCTTCCTAATAGCCAGGAGGGCAACAGTGTGGACAGCTTGGGTACCCTTTCATCTTTAGAGGGTCAGGCAACACCAGCTAGCCTTTACTACCAATCACAGACACCTGTTAGTGGCCAGAACGACGGCCTGTATCTTGAGAGAAACGTTCTTGGAGAAAAGCTGAACGAAATGCCTGTTCATGGAGTTCGAACTCCTACAGCAATGCAGGAGAGGTCTGTAGATTCATCATCACCCCAGGGGGGATACAACAACTACCAGAATGGAGGAGGGATGTACCGTTCCCAGTCCTTTGGGAATCAGCCACCCAGTAGCCCTGAGACCAACCCTAAAATGATGCCTAAGGCCCCTGAAAGGAGTACCAGTAGTCGAGAGGCAGTTCAAAGAGGTCTTAGCCACTGGCACCAGCATAGTCTTCCAGATGATCCCTTTGGGCCTCCTCCTCAGTCGACCCACAGCCTGCCTCATTTCCCAACCTCAGCCTCACAGCGAGACATTGAGCAGTCCATAGAGGCACTAAACATGCTAATGCTTGATTTAGATCCAATCAACTCACAAATGTCTAAGTCCCACAGTGCGCCACCTGGAGATAACACCCTCAGTTCTTCCCAGATACCCTTTTCCCAGACCCTGGCTAGGCCATCCTACCAAGGGGACTCTGCCATCCATGGCTACAACAACTCTGGGTCAGTGAATAACACCTATCATCAGCCGCTACGGCCAGCAGCGAGGGTTCCAGCAGTGCCAAACCAGAGTCCCGTTATGGAGTCTCCAACGTACTCCCCCCAAAGGTCCAACACTGGCTATCAATACCAGAACACCACCCCAACACACACTCCGGAGCCCTACCTCCACACACGCCAAGCAGCCCACTACTACCCCATTGATACTTCTGCCAATCTCAACCAGCAGTCTCCCCAGAAACTAGTAAACTCAACAAGCAGAGTTTCACACTCCCCAGACCTACAGGGGCCATCCCCCTACCCAGGATACAGCACCTCTTCTTCTCCTATTCCTGCCCTCACACCCCAACCCAAAGATATGTCTTCTTCTCCCTTGCCAAGAGAACAAGAAGCAGATGAGGAAACTCTAAACTTGGAAGGCCTGGTTGCTCACCGTATCGCTGGTAAGATGTTCATGTTTAATTTCAGTTATAAGTGTGCCTTGAAGGGATCAGATAGAAGTCAATGCGAACAAAGCTTGGAGAAACAGGGAGAAATTTTAATGTAAGAGTAACTATATACAACAGGTTTTGGCTTTATGAAACAATTAAAATTCAAAGGTTTTAGACAAATAAAAACAAATAGTATTGTCTTTTAAAGCTGCAGAGCAGTGTATGGGACATTTTTATTTCAAGTGGTTATTTCTGTTAATTTGATAATATTTGTATTTTGATGATTCGACAAAAAAAACAAAAACAAAAACCAGAAAATGTATTTTCATAAACTGAACCCTGTATGCACTCAAAACCTATTAGGGGCTCATTTTGTAAGGGCTGGTGGCAATCAGGTCTACTGAGGCATTCAGGAAGCCCCAGTTGCTTTAATACCATCCTTCTGCTACTCTGCATTGTTGCAAATCCTGCAAACTCCAAAATCATCAATGGTTCTGGAATCTTTGTGCACCTTAATCCACTACAGTTCTTCCTACCACTCAATTTTCCATTAAAATGCCTGGATAAAGCACTCTGTGAGCATCCAGCTTCTTTAGCAATGACCTTTTGTAGCTTACCCTCCTTATGGATGGCATCAGTGGTTGTCTGCTAAAAAACAGGATTTAGGAATAGTGCAGAACTCCACATTATCTCATTAAAATGATACAAAAGGTACCTGACCACTTCCAAAAATGCTGACAGAGTCTTAAGACTGTAGCAGAACGTTAGCAGTGCAGCTTTCAGCAGTTTGTGTTACAGATTCATGGTGGGGTGCTGTACTCGAGCTCTTATCTAGGCTCGTAAGATTAGCTCTGCAGCTGAAGAAAAGTAGGGCTGGTGACAGCAGAGATGGGAAGGAAAATAAGAATAGCAGGGCATGCAGGAGCTTCCATGCTTTATCTGCCTTCAGAATGCATTTTCATCTAAATAAGCTCTCTGGTGTCTCCTTGTGGATCAAAAGCTTAAATACACAGAATTTCTCACTTCCAAGCTTATTTTCACAATTTGATTTCTTTTCTGTCTTTTCCTTCTGATTTTTGTGTATTCCATCTTTGTGGAAAACATTTTCCTGTTATTGCCTCCTCTGCACCTCTCTCACCCTCCTCCTCCTCATCCACCTGCCGCTTCCCCTCCATGACCTGACTTTCCTTCCCTGGAACAGAGTACAACGCTCGTATTCGGGGCATCAGTGAAAGCATGACACCTCAACAATCTGACCACCATCGCTCCTATTCCTTCTCTGGTTTGTCCATTTCCCTCACTTTTAATTTTCTCATTTAGTTAACCTTTTTTCCTGCCTCACTTTTGTTTATTTCCTACATCCCAATCATGATTTTTTTTTTTACTTTCTACACCCTGCAGTGTCTTCTTTTTGCCCTGTGAGATTGTAATTTAGAAATAAAGCTTGTTTTTACCTGTTTTAGGTGACGATTGTGTGCATATTTGTGAATGTGTTTGCTTGTGGCTTAGCAAAATGTTCCACAGGCTTTTATAGAAGGCACATGTTGAGTTCTGCAGTAAATATTGTGGGTTTCAGGCGTTCGCTCCAGAGGAATGACCCCGGAGGTGACGCAGGAGACAGGCAGGCGCCGGACCACAAGTGAGGGGCACTACCAGAGCGGTCATGACAACGCCCCCATATCCCATTCGCCGGACTTCGCCAATAATCTGGCTCTGAACCCGGGGGGAAGGCCCAGAGAGGTACAGTTAAACACCTAAATGATCTGGGATTAATTCTCACCTTCCTGCAGGAACTGGTGCATGATGCTCTTTTAACAGGTTTTCATCAGGCAAAGTGCAAGAAAAAATAATGAAACTTTTTGTTTGGGTTAAACACAATACAGCAAAGTTCAGTATAGCAGAAGTGAACTGAATAAATAAGTGTGTTTCATAGATCAGACTTCGATGTTGGATGAGAAGGCCTGGCATTCAGTCTCTGCTCTAATTCAAATGTCAAGACTCTGTGCAGGCTAGTCAAGTTGTTCCACACCTAACTCACTCATGCATCTTTATGGATCTTGCTTTGGACCTTGCTTTGTGCTTTGATGCATAGATTCTTCTGAGGTACTTCCACCTTCACCTGAAGTATCTCCAGATACCTGGCAACTACCAAACCCTGAGTCATGCTTTGGATTGCCAGACAGAGAGACACGATACACCACTCCAGACAACACCTCTTCACTGCCCTAGAGTCCTGTGGCAGTGGGCTTTACACTACTGCATCCAACACTTTGCATTTTACAATTATGAAATATCTGGGAATGTTATTTTACAAAAAAAAAGGGTGAGGTTATCATATTTCATGCATGAAAGGGTTAAGGACCAAACAACAAACTAGATAACAAAAACATTTTAAAGTTAGAACCCTAAAAAAAGTTTGACTATTAGCATATTATTACAGGAAAAAAATAATAATCCAGCTCAGTGCACAACCACTTAAACCAACAAAAATATTACTTTGGAAACAGTTTTATTTTTTAAGTTTTGCTTTTGTCCTACAATCACTGTAATAATTGTGCATATTTAATATCAATAGTTTTGTTTTCATTTTTTTTTATATCAGTACCCAGAATATAGCTAAATAGTTTGACCAAAATGAAGGATTTTCCTCTGGCCATTTTTTTCCTGATTACAAAAACTTTTGATACGTTTGGTAGTACACTTTAAAAGTTTCCTAACTAAACTTTTTTCTCCAGGGTCCTATGCACAGTTACCGGGAAGCCTTTGAGGATGATGAGGCTGGACGGCATGGCAACAGTCCCTCGTTGCAAGGCAGTGGTAAGAATTCCATCGTTACTCTTTAAATTAGAATTTTAAACTTAATTGTAATAGATTTGTCTTTATTAAATCTTTAGAAGATGAAAAATACAGAAACATGGCAATGTACCAAAAAAGTACAGTTGACTGTTATGTTGTTAATTAACAAACTTATTAACATCTTAAAATCAAAAAAGATCAGAAAAACATTTAAACAAACTCCCATTTCTGATTAAAAAAGAAACAAAATTGCTTCAAACAGGAAAATTCAAACAATTAAAAACCATAAAGTTTAAATTAAAACTACATCTTTGACAAAACATTACTGAATTCTCGCGCAACTGATTACAAAGAAACAATATTTCTAAACAATGACCCACAAGACTGCTTACGTGTTATTGCAGTGTACATCATACACATGTATTAATGACAAAGACCCAAATGTTAAAAAAACTGTCATAAAGAAATAAACCAATAATTATTAACATAGAAGTCTAGAACTCAATTTATTCAGAAAATTATCTTAAGGTTAGTAGCAAATAAAGTGCAGTTTCTCCTCACAATCATGAGCCTCCCACACATCATCACCTGAAGGATTAATCCCAAATCCTGAAGTACTTTCAGATCCATCTGAAGTACTTCCAGACTCATCTGAGGTACTTCCAGAGTTACTTGACGTAGCTCCAGATTCAACTGAATTACCTACAAATTCACCTAAGGTATCTTGAGATAAACCTGAATTATCCCCAGCTTCTCCTGAGGTACCCCCAGATTCACCTGAAGTGACTCCAAGGTCATCAGAGTTATTAATTATTGGTATTCCTGATGCGATAATGGTAGCAAGTGCTGTGTACTGATATTCGGTATGTTTATCTTCAAGACTGCACACTCTGTATTGACTTTTGGACACCGTGGCTTTCCTCCTGAACCCCAGATTTCATAATCCAGAGGCTGGCTGTCCACCCACAGCCACCCGTCCACGGGGAAGAAATGCAAACCGATCCAGACCCGTTCAGTGGTGGGAAATTTGCTTAATTCCCTCTGCATGAGCTGCAACTCTGTTTCGGATGCCACACTAGCCAACATGTTATGGTGCTTCCTGCAGTAGCTCCAGGCTTCCTCCCAGCTCTTTTTCTCCCTCACCACAACCGGTTTGTAGCAGAAGAATGAAGCTCTTTTTTGGAAAACATCATAAAAGTAGTCGGGAACAGAGCCGCTGCTTTCCTCCGGCATGCCTGTTGATTCATCCTGAGCTGGAAAGAACCCAGAGACTCTTCCACCTCCCCAAAACATCCACTGCTCTCTTTCCCTGCCGCTCCTCTCACCTCCCATCCAAGTTAGGGGATAGTTTTTGCCAACAAGATTAATCATTTTTACAATGTCCCGTTGGTTGCTGATAGGAGCCAGTCCAGCATATTCCTGCTGACAGTACTGCTGAGCTTCAGACCAAGTCTTTTCTTCTTCAATATAAGCATACTTGGCAGAAGCTCCGAATAGAACCAGCAGAAGCAGGAGACCGATGAAAATGTACTGCATTGTTATATAAATGAACTAAAGAGCGCTGTGGTGCTTTGAGACATACCTGCTGGTACTGTTTGCTTTTGACTGACAATTTGCATTAGTAGGAAGTTGAATTCACTGAAGCATTCATCAGTCAGCTGAGAAGATGCTGCTGCATATGTGGACTTTACGTTAAACCAAAACATCTTTTCAAATGTGGGAATAGTTGAAATAAGTTTCTAAACAGTGAAATCAGGCACTAAGCAACTGTTTTCTAAGATCTTTGTTTCTAAAAAAAAGGCCCTCCCCACTTCTTTACCCTCTTAGTAAAAATGTATAAAAAAGTAATTTTAAATAATTTCCCCTTTTATTTCAATAACATAATGACACACTAAAAAACAATAGAGAAATCAAACCTTTCATTTGAGCATGTTTATTTAAAAGGAGAAACAAATGCCACATTAAGAAATAATTGGTACCAATATTGGCACAAGAAAAAATTCCTGTATAAGAAATTAGATTCTTTTTCTTACTGTTATTTATGATGTGACACAATTGTTAATTTCTCTTCAGAATGGGAAGTACAAGAGAGCCTGTCATGCTACTAAGACAGATGTTTGTTTATGTTTGTATGTCAGTAATTTGGTACAAAAAACAGCTAATAGATGCTGCAGGAACAAGTGGGATCTCAGCCAGGAGACATGCCAGGAAAAAGCATTTTCTGTCCTACTATCCCAAGTATAAATGTCCAGAAGTTTCTAAACTCTACTGGGACATTAGCTATCGCTATGTGTTTAGAGCACATTAAACTAAGACTAATTTTGCATAAAAAAAATAATTTGTTTGCTTAAAAGCACCCGATTCTCACTGTTAAGTATGGTGGAGGACCTGTAATGCTGTGGGCCTGTTTCTCCCACAAGATTAACTCACAGATATTCAGTTTCATGTATCTATAAGCAAGTTTCCTATTTTTTTAAGTCTCTTAAAATGTGGAAACCATTATTTGAAGAACGTTTGAGTAAATATTTTTTTTGTAAATGTAAAAACAGTAGTGTGAAAATGTAGCTCGGTCAGTTTAATTGCTCTTTAATTGTTCAAGAAGTTAAGTTTTACGTGATGGAACCAAATCAGTTGTTTAGGATTTTTTTTTTTTCTGTAATACCTCACACAGAAAGACATAAAGTACATGTTTTAAAAGAAACGTGTCACGACACAATTTCCCTAACAAATTCTGTATTTGCTGGAGCAAGTGAAGCGTTGCAGGTCTTCACAGCCAACATACGCAAAGAAAGCAGGTGTTTGCAAATTTGCTTTTCTGTTCACGGGGTCGCTCATCCATCATGTTGGCATCTGTTTTGTTTGGAGAACAAACAGGCGATGATGTTTAAAAGGAGCTTTAATTTCCTTCCAAGAAACCCCACCGCAACCTGATTTCTAAACAATTTGACAGTTTTTTTTTCTCACATTACTTATTATTGATTTTTTTCATGTATTTCTTTGTACTTATCTAAAACTACAGACTGTCATTAATGTTTGCTTAAGTGTCAGTCTTCTTCAGTGTTTTGAGTCAAATTCTTACGAAACCGTCTGAAACCTGACCTTAGTGTTGTTAGAATGACAATAGCTGATTTTGCATAAACCCAAAAACAATGACACTGAAGGGTTCTGGAAACACAGGCGCCTGTAAGCATCTAACCTTTCCATGATTTCCAATAGTGATTGTTTAAGAAAATAAAATGTGTCGATAAAGTATTTAATACTGAATTTACTAATATACTTTAGCGTGATCACTCTAGCAATAAAATCAAATGATTCTAGCAGTGGTAAGCCCAGATCATGATACTACCACCACTAACACTGTCATGATATATTTAAGCAACCTTGAGATGGGTTAACTTTCTAGCTTCATGGTTATTTAGCTAACTAGCTATCTCCCAAACAATAATTTGCTGGCTATAATGACGTTATCAAATTTCAAAAGTCACCAATGTGCGGCCATATTGAAACTACTCAAAGTGATTAGTAAAGCAGCTTTTGGCAAACTAACGAATGTTTTCAGAAGCACCAAAATGTTCCAAGAAAAACGGAGAAGATCCATTTAATAAGATCGATTACATATTCAGATGTAGTTAACTATGGCTTTCACACTAAGTCCCTACACTTCAGAGGTCCATAAATCTTTTGAGGATTTGGAGGTCCACTAAATTTGATAAAAATCTATCAGAAACACAAAATAAAAAAGGTTTGAGCTTCCAAAGGGAGTAGAGCTTGGAGCAGACGAGAAGCTATACATAAAAACAGATCCACACTGAGCTGGAAAAATAGAACCATGTTTTTTATTATTTCTCTTATTGAAATTAAATCAGGAAATCATTATCAGCCTTTTGTAGACTTAGATGACATGTGGTAAAATTATGTAAAAAATACCTGAGCCATGTGTGGGAGCACATGAAAACATAAGAAACATGCAGGACATGGCATGGACTGAGAACGTGGGTTGAAATATACTGAACACCCTTGAATGTTGTGTAAATTCTTCTCCTGGAAGTTTTGATGTAGCTTTGGTAGCCAAAAACATTTTGTTATCAATGCGCGTTGACCCAAGAGGTATTATTCAGGAACTTTATAAAGTATGAGTATACATTTATTCCCGACATCTAAGATTTGCACTTTAAAGGGATTTTCACATCCTCATTTATGGTTGTCAACTTCCCTTTTAGGCAGGAAATGAAAAGGTTAGTAGCTTTAGCTAACAATTGCACCGATTTATAATGAGCTTTTAGGTTTTACCACAAATTCCGAAAATGTAGTTTTCAAGCAGGCATCAAGTAGACATCTGTAGGTATATCCAACATCTGATGCTTTTTCTTTATGTTGTGTGAACAACTTCATTTTAATGCATTATTGTTGCAGGTTTTGTTTGTATTTTTCATTTTTGGGCAGAAGCAGACCATCTCGTTGCAGTAACGGTGATTTAAATCTGTTGTTTGTTTTAGCTCGATCTACTCCAGGTTTGACAAAGACCCCGCTGTCTGCTCTGGGACTAAAACCTCATCAACAAGGTGGATCAGGTCAGTGTTCTAAGAAATACCAGATTTATATATTTTTACTTTCGTCACTGACCCTACACACTTAAATCATTAAACAAATGTTAATATCAGATAAAGCCAGCCTACTAAAATTACTCTAAGACTGCATCAGTCACTCATCCAGAAGAACACAGAGCAACACCTAAAGCACTGCAGGTCTCACTTGTCTCAGTATAGGCCAGTGTTCATGATTCAAAAATATGGAATAGACATATTTCATATTCAAGGCCAAAACTACTGTTGATCAGAAGGAGCAAAATGACCACACAGTGTGGACTGATAAGACAATGTGGAGGTTTTTGGAAGGTGAGTACCCTTACATCTAGGGTAAAAGCCAAGTATTTAACCAAGTATTTCAGAAAAAGTATATCACACCTCAGTCAAGCACATAGTTGGTAGTGTGATGATCTAGGGTTACTTTGTCGCTTTAGGAACTTGACAACTTTCTGTTATTGATGGAGCCACAAATTCTGCTCTTTACCCGAAAATATTTGAAGGAGAATATTCGGCCATCAATTTCTGACTTTAACCTCAAATGCCTTTGGGACATGTTCCAGGCACACCGGCAAGTCAAGAAATTTAACAAAATAGCGATTTTGGAGTGGCCTATTCAAACTCCAGAAATAATATTGAGATTTTTTGTTATGACCTTAAACGTTCATGGGTGTTTATACTTGTATTCAGTTTGGCTGAATTAAAACAATTTCAAAATTACTTCAGATGATTGAATGGTAAATATGCAAATATATTTGTGAGTAGTTTTCAAACTGCATTTTACATCTAAAACCAGCCTGCGTTACCCGTCGTGTCAAACCCTAGCTTTCTCTAGGTTCAGAGCTCCCCCTAGTGCTCAAAGCTGTCTTCACTTCTAGAAATGCTTCTACATTCCTGCTTTGAGCTCTTGTCTTCTTTTTTTCTTTGCTTCCTGACTTTCATTGCTGCCAGACTCTGATTGTAATAATGCACAGCAAGGTAGGGATACGTCTGTAATAAAATAGCATCACTGTCTAAAGAACACTTTTTTTAAAACTTTGTATTTTTATGTGTTTCTCAGATATTCACAGCTTCGGGGACTCGAGGTCACAACCGTTCAGTCCTCCTCTGTCCTCCAGCAGTCCTGTTCACACCATTGATGGGTGAGTTTTTCAGTTTCTACCTTCCACAGCACACCATTTAGTAAGCAGAGGCACATTAGGTAGGTTAGTGTT
Source organism: Crenichthys baileyi (assembly GCA_036173005.1). Classification (NCBI taxonomy): domain Eukaryota; kingdom Metazoa; phylum Chordata; class Actinopteri; order Cyprinodontiformes; family Goodeidae; genus Crenichthys; species Crenichthys baileyi. Next base: position 168,514 of record JAHHUM010000068.1, on the reverse strand, counting down.
CCCTGACTAATTTCCATACAGTGTCCTGCAGACATATTTTGTTCATAGTTTTTCTTGCAGGATTTACCTTGCTTTCAGCTTCATAAATCTTTCTGTGGCCCCTGTTCCTGCTGAAGAAAGATATCCCCCCAATATGATGCTGCCACCACAATGTGTCATTGTAAGGGCAGAGTGTTCAGATTAATGTGCATTATCACCAGACATAGTGTTTTGAATGTAGACCAAACAGTTCAATTTTTGGCTTATCTGATCAGGGCACCTTCTTCCACATGTTTGCTCTGCCTCCTACAAGCCTTGTGACAACCAGCAAACTGATTTCTTTTGGCTTTCTTTCAACAATGATTTTCTTTTTATCTTGCCACTGTTCCCCAAGGAATGCATTTGTGGAATGCATAGATAAAAGTTGTGATTTCAACAGATTCTCCCAACTGAGCCGTGGATCTCTTCAGCTCCTCCAGAATTACTATGGGCCTCTTGGCTGCTTATATGATTAATGCTCTCCTTACCCACCCTGTCAGTTTGGGAGGACAGCCATTTCTTGGTATATCTATAGATGATGGACTGAGCTCTGTGTTTAAACTTCTCAACAACGTTCTCCTTGCCTCACCTGCTGTGTTCTTTCTTCTTCATGATGCTTGTTTGTTCTTTATTGTTCACCAACAAACCTCTGAGACTTTAAAGAACAGCTGGAATTATACTGAGATCAAGTTATTCTCAGATTTACTGACAAAGGTGTCACCTGAGCTGCTTTTAGAAGTCATTTTATGTAGGGGAGTCAGATTAACCCCTTACTGTCTGAATGTATTTATACTCATATAAAAAAAACAAGTGGTGTTATTGTTGTCAAAAAAATGCCAAATTGAGTTCTTATATGATGCAAATTTGCGTCATGAGATGTAATTGGGCATAACACTAACAAAGCTTATTTTTCACTCTCGAGTATTTAGATTATTTAATTAATGCTGCTATTGCTGAGCAGGGTTTTTAAACTTAATTGCAAGATAAGCTTCAATACATTCTAGTCCATAATTACATTATTTCATATACAGCTATTTAATGTAAAGACACAACCAGATGCTAGCCACACTCTGGCCTATGGTAGCAGTCCTTCAAATACCATTCTCCTGCATCAACATGCAACTTTGGCTGCATTAAGACTTAAGAGGCAATTTTGCAATCACAATCTAAAAAGGGTTAAAAGGGGCTTTATACAAATGCATGCCTCACTGTTCAGAAAGGTTGAAAACTGTGAATCATTTGCTTTCCACTTATTGTCCACTACAATTATCCACTACTGTGTGTTAGCCTATAACATAAAAATCCAATAAGATACATTAAAGTTTGTGGTTGCAACCAGACAAAAACATTTGTCTTGTAAAATACTTTTGCATGGAACAGTATGAGGCAGAATTTTCTGATGGAGGCTGTTTTTACAAATTAGTTTATTAGATTTGAATATTTAGAAAAGCAAATATGTGTGTTTTTATGTATTTAGAAGGAGGACTGGTTCTTCAGATGGCAGCCCCCACAGTCCCGCCTGCCCATACACCCACAGACCTGCCTCCCCTGAGGGCTCCCAGGTCAACATCATGGGTGTCCACACAGTTCCCGGCAGCCCAAACACCCTGCACCGCACAGTGGCAACCAACACCCCACCCAGCCCAGCCCTTCAAAGGCGCTTAGGTCAAGCCAGCCCTTCCCTGACCAGACATCAGCCCCCATCCAGTCCTCTGATAGGCCGAAATCCTAAAACTGCATCAGCAGGCATTCCTCCAAGTCCACTAATGGGGCGGCGTGCGGGGTCGAGTGGCCACAGCACACCTGATGAGCTGGGCGCCGCCTCTCGTCAGGGGAGCACCCAGCCGCCTCCCACCCCTGCCTTCCCTGTCTCCCCGCAGCTTCCGGAGAAGAGACACATGTCCAGCGGAGATGCGGAGAGGACAGACAACAGGAACCTGACCCCAGCCAGTGGTGGCAGCACGCCAAACCTTTCTGGCACACATACTCTCCCAGACGTCTCCAAGTCCATCTATGGTGAGACACAGAGGATGGCTTGTGTTAGTTGGCAGCTGGCTTATGTATGCAGTAATCATCTTTCTTGTTCGTTTTCTTTTAAACAGATGGTTATCCAGACATAAGGATGAATGTTAAGTTTGTCCAGGATACTTCTAGGTTCTGGTACAAGCCAGATATCTCCAGAGAACAAGGTGAGGGCTCTACTTGGAGTTGAAACCAAAAATGTACATACGAATGTATAAAAAAAACCCTTGACCTTTTTTCTTCCACTGCCGGACAGTAGCCGTAAATGTTTTTCAGGCTAAACTTTTTCAGTTTTTTGGTCGTTAGAATTACTAGAATGATTTTGATTTGCTAAATGCCAGAATTTTTATTACTTATAATAATATAATAATTTTATAAAGCCCAGAAATTCATCTGTTAAATACAAGTGTATGCAATTATAAAGAGTTTGGCAATATTCAGCCATCATACCTATCAGGAAGGAGATGGGTTCTGTGTCCAAGATATTATTTTGGTGTGAAATGTGCATGTTAACTCCAAAACTTAAGATGCTGACTGAAACTGGTGATAGAGTGTCATTACCCACAGTGAAACAAGTCCTGTACCGACATGGGCTTAAAGCCCCTCAGAGAGGAAGAAGCCATTACTCCAAAATCAACAGAAAAGCCTACAACAGCTTGTAAATTCACAAAGGGACAAAACCCTCAATTCTGGAAGGGTATATTTTCTTGTGATCTGATGAAACTGAAATTGAGGTGTGGCCAAAATGACCAATGTTTCATTTGGAGGTAAAAGGAGGGAAGCCTGCAAGCCCGAGCACACCATCACAACTGTGATGAATGCGAGAGGTGACATCACTCCGTGGAGATGTTTTGTATCAGCTCTTAAATTGATGGCATTATGAGGGAAAACTTTATGTGGAAATATTGAAGTAGCATTGAAGATATCATGCAGGAAGTTACAACTTGGGCACAAATCGGTCTTCCAAATAGACAATAACCGTAATCAATCAAGCAGAGCTGAAAACGTATGTGAGAGTAAGGAGGTCTACATATCTGACCCAGTTATACTAGTTCTCTCTGAAGGAATAGGTCATAATTCCAGCAAACAATTGTGAAAAACTTTTAGAAAGATACTCAAAACATTTGACCCTATGGCTCGGATCTCCTCTGTGTCTGTCTCAGGTCCAGGGGGGCAGGTCTGTGGCTCCTCACACTCGCTATTGCATATTTTTATGGAGAAACCTTGTATACACAAGCACGCTCACACTCAGACCCACAGGTGTTTAGATTCAGGTGTTAACAGATACACAAAGGTTCTATATTGAGCCGCATTTACCACTAAATACATCTTACATTGATAAGTACCGTGCACTTTTTGGTAAAAAACGGGTAATATGAATGTTTCTGCAGGTGTAGAAGCAAGCAGGGTGTTATCTTGGAATCTCTTCATCCTTCTTTCTCTCCTCCATACTTTTCTCCTTCTCTACCCTTTTCCCAAAGCAGTTTCTAATAAAGTTTCTTCTATAAATATCAAGCAGAGCATTAAAGCGTTAGCCGTAATGCTCCACTTGTGAAAGTAAATCTGTTGGGCTTGTTCTTGACAACAATTCTGAGCGCTACTCAGGACAGGACACACAAAAAAAAAACATTTGACCCAAGTGATATATTTTTAAGGGCAATTCTACCAAATACTAACAAAATGTTTGTAGATGTCTGAATTTGAAGAAAGTAAGAATTAGTTCTAAAAATTCTTTCTTTCATTGTCCTGGCAAATTTAGATCAGTTTGATGTTCATAGCTGTCCCAATACAGGAACATTTTAATCTACTTTTATGTCAGACAGTGAGGAAAAAAATGTTACACCGATGTTTACACTGTGTGTGAATATGTGGTCTCAACTGTATCTAGTGGTATATATTAAATATTTTTTTTCCAGTCTTTTCTTTTGTATTCTTACTTCCTGCATCCTCCTTTCAGCCATCAGTCTGTTAAAGGACAGGGAGCCAGGGGCATTTATCATCAGGGACAGCCACTCTTTTCGCGGAGCCTACGGTCTGGCCATGAAGGTGGCATGTCCTCCGCCGACTGTCCAGCAAAACAAGAAAGGTAAACTCTGTGACATAGTCAACCATTTTATAAGGTTTGCGGCCTGTTTTACTCAAATAAATGTTATTTTCAATGTGATTCTTTGGTAGTTGGCGACATGACTAATGAGCTGGTGAGGCACTTCTTGATTGAGACCAGCCCCAAAGGTGTCCGTCTGAAAGGTTGTCCCAATGAGCCTTATTTCGGTAGGTGTCTCCCTCATTGTCTGCCTGTGGTATCAGTTCTTGAATCTGGTGGTCCAGTTGACACAAAGCTTTGCTTCATGTTTGCAGGATGTCTCTCTGCTCTGGTGTACCAACACGCAATGACTCCTCTGGCTCTGCCCTGCAAGCTGATGATCCCCACCAAAGGTCACCAACACCCTCACTCTGCATGTTTCTCATGGGTTTTAAGAGACTGAAAAAATATTGTTGCCTTCATTCTATGTTTCATCTAGAAATAATTTTCTGTTAACTATTTCATCCTCCTACATAAAGACCCAAATGAAGAGGCACTGGAACTCGCTACACCTACTGATCCAGTTGTTGAGCTTCTCAAACAGGGAGCAGGTAAGAATTTATGGGCTTTAAGGGCATACATTTCAGTGTATTATCCTTACAAGGCAATTTGGCTTTTTGATGTGCTTTCTGCAGTAGTGTTTATGCACTTTGGGCTAGTTCAATATCACTCACCTTTAATATTTTCGACCAGTCATTATGTCGGGAGACTTTCTGGAAAGAGCAATTACTTAATGTGCTAAGCAGTACTGTAAACAGAACATTGGCTCAGTGTCAGTAACATTATTTCCCTTATTTTACAGTTCAGAAGGTTCCTGAGGAAGCCTATGGTAAATACTAATTTTACAATGTTGTTGTGGTTGGTTTTAAATGTAGGCCTAAATATACATATGTTTGCAAGGACAAGACATGCATGCGAGTGGCAGTAAAATAATACCTGAGTGTAGCAAAGAGGCCTGCATGCCTCACATTTTTCTCCTAAGTGTCTAAATAGAAGGCAACTGGACTTGTTGTTTCTTGAAGATTATTTATGTTCTCATCTAAAAGGCTTCTATAGTTCTGATCATGGGTTAGGACTAATGCATACCTCCTAGTGCACTCTGTGGTCTGCTCAACTGCAAATCCTGTGTTGTGAAAATTTCCTCAACTGTACCTGCTCACTACATCTCTGCAGACCTTCATGGGCAGTCCAGATTTTTGTGACCATTTTGGTTGTGCGCACCAGCAGGGACAATATTACTCCGATCAGAGGGTAGGCCAACACACAGGAGGAGAACAAAACAACAGGTTGAATCTTGAGAGCAAGAAAAAAGCAAATTAAGCATGTTTAAACAAAATACATTGTGGAAACTTTATCTCTCAAGGACAACAATGGTACAGATGATGCACTGATATGATGATGCGGAATCAGTCTGTTCTTTCTTTTCTTCTTTTCCTCTTCTGAGTTGACAGTGTATAAACAGGCACATTATCGCCCCCTATGAGTCTTTAGTGAAACCTGTAAATCCTTGATTGGGTTACGGTTGTTCAGCCAAGCTCAATTTAGGGATTTCGCTAGCTAGTCTCAAAACCTAACCCGAGATCTATCAAGACCAAGACTTTAAGGGTGCTGAGAACAAGTCCAAGAAAATACAGAACCAGTGAGAGACCCTCCATCCTGTTCATTGTTTGAGTCAATGTATATATATATATATATATATATATATAATATATATATATATATATATATATATATATATATTTCTCCATAGTAATATGTGTGATCGCTCTGCCTACAACTTGGAAGCCTGATAGTCGAACCCTGGATCAGAACTGAAGAAATCCTTTGAATCAGAGGTGAAGCTTCTTCAAGAAACAGGAAGTCCAATTGCTTTCTATTGAAGCTCTTTGGATTGTCGTGAGTCTGGTACTCACATTTGACTGCTGATTATGAATGAATGGCTCACACTGTTCATTGTGCACCACGTGTTCTTCCATCCAACCTCTATCAGCTGACTTTTACCATCCATCACCTTGCACTGACCTGCTCCCATGCTGTTTATTTACAGCTTGTAATGTTCTCTTCATCAACTCTGTGGACATGGAGTCACTCACGGGACCTCAGGCCATTGCCAAGGCCATTAGTCAGACGTTGGCATTCAACCCCCTTCCTTCCGCCACCACTGTCCACTTAAAGGTGTCCATGCAGGGCATCACACTCACCGACAGCCAGAGAAAGTAAGGAAACTATGGTCGCATCTAACAAATAGCAAGATTATAGCATAAGTCTTTGGTAATAGGTATTTTATTTATTTTGCTGCAGAATTTTCTTCCGCCGACATTATCCTCTTAACACAGTGACCTACTGTGATTTAGACCCCCAGGATAGAAAGTAAGAATTATATTTCACTATTTCACAAAAATTAGCAGCACATATGCTGATGATCACCTAATTGTAATAAAATACAAAATTCCTGTTTTTTTTTTCAAAGATGGATAAAAGAAGGAGGTGAATCAGTAAAGTAAGTTCACCTTTTTAAAGTTGAGTTATTATTATGCCTTAATATAGGTATTGTTCAGCTGATATTGTTCTTACCTTCCAGGCTTTTTGGGTTTGTCGCAAGGAAACAAGGAAGCACAACGGACAATGTCAGTCATCTGTTCGCTGAGCTGGAACCAGACCACCCTGCCCCTGCCATCGTCAGCTTTGTGTCCAAGATGATGAAGCGATGAAACCCCGAAACCTCCAAATGCAGTGGCCGGGTTGCAATCTTCCATCATCATTGGTGTCCATTTTCAAAAGGACTCAGCGTCCTTTTTTTGTTTGTTTTTGGGGTTTTTCTTGTTTCTCTCCTTGACTCTTTTTTCCTCTCTGCCTTGCTGGGTTGTCTTTCTTGAGAGTTGTCTTTACCCGAAGGCTTTAGCGTTGACGCAAAATGGAGCTAGGGGACGTGTGATGTGGAGCTGTGCATGTGACAGAAGCCGACATTGTGAAGTTGAGTCAGGGAAACATCTAAGGACAAATGAATTTTTTTGTTTTCCGTTGATTTTGATTGATTTACCAAAGGTAGCTGCAATACAAGTGCAAGAATGATGTAGCTAGTAAGCCATTAATAATTTCTCTTTTTAAAAGATGAAGTGAAACAAAAGAAAAAAAAAAACAAAGAAAAACAAGATGAAAGAAACATGGGTTTCTCTTCAACTTTGATTCTTCAGGAAAAAAAGCTGAAAAAAAAAACTAATTTCTGAAAATGTTATGCATGTTAGCTTGGTCTTTAAGCTTGGTTCTTCTACTTTCCAAAAAGTAACTGTCAACTACTTAGAGGTCATTTTTTGGGTCTGCTGTGTGTTGGAAAGGGCTCTGCAGTGAAACAACAACTGATCTAAACTGTGCATAGCAGACCTCATCTACAAGAAACGTGTGTCAGTGCAAACCATGCTTGCATTCTTTCAGCATCAAATCCTTTAAAACAATGAATTCCTGGATGAACTCCAGCCTGAAATCAACTGCCTAAAGATGTGACGACAGCCTGTCCACAAGATGGCGCCACATATTCAGGCTTTTCCTTCCTTAAAGACTTCCTCCATCACACCTGCTTGCAGTAACTGATCTGTTAAGACGATTCCACAGAAACACACTGGAAACCACCGGGAAACGGCCCAATTACCTGGACCTATGCACTGTTCTTTATGCATGTTATCGTCCGAAAAAGCACCCTCCATCATAGCTACATTTACGATCACTGAGAACATTCTTTGCCAAGTGTATAATTAAAAAAGATAGAAAATATCAACCTTTAGACAAGAAAACTGAGTGAAACTTGTCAAAAACTGCATGAACTAGACATTTTTTAGTCTTTTCCGAGTTCTGAAACATTGACAATTATTACTGAAGAACCTATTATCATGAGAAGTTTATATATTTATTTTACTTTTATGTTTACCCTTTTGTGTTCCATTTGTGTCAAAAGTCCTTTTCACTGTTTTTGCCCAATTATCTCTTTGTTAATTGTCCATTGAGGCTACAATTTTTGTCAGTTCAGATTTAGTTCTTTCTTTTACGGTGTCCTCATTAACTATTAGGGACCTTTGTAGACAACAGGGATGGAAAACTCTATTGCCTGCATGTTAAGTACATTATAAACCATTCACAGAAAGCTAAAATAATGTTTTTTTTCTGCTTAGACCAGTATTAGCCTTAACCATAGAGTATGGATTTAGTTTTTTTGTTTTTTTAATTCACGTAGTACAATTTTATATTTTGGTACCTTTTTAGGATAAAAGAAAAAAGTCGGTTTAGTTCCTTGACACACACGATTAGATAAATCCTTTTTTTTCCATTCTTTGCCCAAATTCCTTCTTTGTTATGATTGGGAAAGTCAGTTTTTGTTCCTTTCATAAATATTGTTGTCACATTTTACAGTTACAAAAAAAAAAAGGATATAATTGTGCGTTGTCTCTTGTTGAGCACATGTTTAACTGCTAACAGAAAACTAAGCAAATATTCCAATTTGTTTTAATTTTTTAATACAAATATCTCCACAGCGCCCCCACCTCTGAAATGTTCAAAACACCCTACTCATTTACCTTACTTTATCGTAGAGGTATGAAACTTGGTACACTTGTAGAACCTCCTAAGACCGTTCTTGCACTTATGGTCTATAACAAACAGGAAGTTTGCTACCTTGGATTGAATTTTTGATCTTGCCCCCATTTTGGCCGTTTCTAGCCTCATCATTTCATTTCTACTCCTAGAAGTTTTGACCAATCATCTAAACATTTGGTGAGTTTTGCTCAAAAAACCCATGGGGGATCTAAGTTATAAAAAATTCTGGGGCCCTCCCCCTAAAAACAGGAACTCAAAATTTTTAACCTTGAGAGGGTTTCCATTTTTTGGACCCCATTGCCCCAATTAACTTTAAAAACTTTTTCCCATGACAAGCTGGTAAAAACTTGGTCCCCCAAACTCCCTAAATTTTTGACCAGGTGGGGGGGGGGGTTTTAGGGGTGGGGGGAAAACCCCAATTTTTTATGCCGTGGCCATAGGGGTTTAGTTTCAAATTTTTTCCCCGCATATTAAAACCTGATCCCCCCCAAAAATTGGGAAATATAAATTGATTTAAAAATCCCAGCCCCTAAAAGATATTTAGGCAAACATTTGGTGGGTGTGGCCTAATTCCGCCACAGTGCCCCCTAGAATCATTAAAACAACCATCTCCAAGCCATGCTTTGAACCTTGGTACACATATCTAACTTCACAAGACCTACAAAAAAGGTCTCTTCCCCATTTCTTCTTGGACTGTTTTAACCCATTGGTATAAATAAATTGTGAAAAACACTGTGGGCCCTGAAAACCCTGAGAAAGTCGGGGGGTTTCTGTGGGGGTTTTACCCTCCTTTAAACGTTTTGTAAAAATTTTCCCGGGCTTTGCCCTTTTTTAAACCCTTTTCCTTTAACCCTTAATTAATAGAGCCAAAATCATTTCCCTGAGGACTGGAGATTTGGTTTAGTTTTTAAATTTTATATTTTTCTCTAAATAACATTTAGAAAAAAAGGGAAAAAAAAATTTCAGGGTTTTTGGACACCTGCAAATTACCCCCACAAAAAAATGGGAAAAACCGTGTTTTTTTAAACAATTTTGGGAAAAAATTTCCTCTTTTGGTACATTTTAGAAAATAAGAGAGAGAGAAAAACGGACTCTTTGAGCTAATTTTAACCTTTGAGGTTTAAACAATGATAAATTCAAAGTTGTTTTGAGTTGTTTTTGTTATTGGTCCCATTTAGGCCAAATCTTTTCCTCATGACAACCAGAGAGTTAGGTTTTCTTTCCTCTGGTGTTGCCCCTTTTTAAAACCCATCTGAAAAATAAAGGTATGGGTTTATTTTGATTAGTTTTTGGGTTTTGGGCTCAAATTAGGGGTTAAAAAACCCCAAAAACAGAAAGGGTTTTTTTTTGGGTTTTTTTTTTTGTTTCATTGTCTTGCTAGTGTGATATTTCAATATAATTTAGGACAAAAGACAAAAAAATATTTAACACATGCCTAACCATTCTGTTTTTGTTCTTTAATTCCACTATGTTTTGGTAATTTCACATTTTGATACTTTTTCGGACAAAGAAGAGAAACAAACAAAAAAAAATGTCACTTGAGCCAGAATTGCTTTTCATAAAAGAATTACGGGGCTATGTTTTGTGTTTTTGTTTTCACCTTTTTTAATGTCAGTCTTAGATACCCTTTAAAACAAGGAAGATGGTTAAAAAACTAGCATAATGCCTGCTTGTTGACAGGTCAGAATATCTTGTTCATTTGAGCTAGATTTACTTTTCATAAAAATTGGAAAGTTCAAAGTTTCGTAGTGTTGTCAGATTTCAACGTTTAGCTACCTTTTTAGAACAGCAGAGGAAAAAAAACACACTGTGCGCAATACCTGCTTGCTGAACACATGCATTCACAATAAGCTAAGAAAAAAAATTGATACTGGTATAAATGTACATAGATATACTTCTTTGAAAGGTGACATAGCGAAAAAGTATTTATTTTTATTGCTTTGTTCCCTCATGTTACTTTAATTTTATACATTTTATTTGGAAGTCCCCCCGATGAATAGGAAAATAAATTTTTAAAAAAAAAAATACTTATTTTGACTTAATTTTTTTTTTTTTGTTTTTAAAGTCTGAGGGGTTTTTTAGATTGTTTTTAATATGGGGGGTACATTATTTTTACATGGTTTTTTTTTTTTTTTCGGTTCATTGGGGATTTTTTTTCCGTTTTTTTCTTCCTTTAAGAAAAAAGGCAGGGCTAATGGGGTAAAGTTTTCTGGGACCAAAAAATGATGAGTTTTGATTTCCTGCAAAAAAAACCGCCCGTTAAAAGGGCAGACGTTTTTAAAAATTTAGATTTTTTTTTTTTTTTAAATGGAAGTTCAGAAGCCAAAAAATAAATTCAAATGCAAATCATGCTGGTTAAAATTTATCATTTTTTTTCCCAAAAATTCTTCCTTCCCTGTTTCCCTATTTTTCTTATTGTAAGCATGTCCCGGGGTTTTTTATCAAACCCTGTTTTCCCTTTTTTTTAAAATTTTTCCTTTTTTTTTAGCAGAATATTAAATTTTTAAAAAGGAACACAAAATCAGTGTTTTTGGGATTTTTATAGTTTTAAATTTACTCTGGGGTGCACATTTCCGGGGGGGTTTTTTTTTGTACTGACCCTCTCAGCACTCCAGGAAAAGTGTCCACCTCCCAACGGGGTGTTTTAGGGGAAAAAAAAAAGGGCCCGCTGCGCATCGGAAAGGGGCATAAAACAAAGCAATTTTTTTTCCACAATTTTGAGAGGAGTGACATAAAAATTTTGTAAAGGGGGGTCAGTGCGGAGGTAAAAAAAAAGTCCGACATGTCACACAGTGATGCTAAAAGCTCCACAGCTGCAGCTTTGTCAGACTGCCAAAGTCTCTTTTGAGAGTCAGCAGATTATTTATTCTTATTTATTCGTTTATTTCCTGGGGTTTTTAATTTTACAAATTTTGTCACTTTTCTTTTAAAAAGTATTAACAAATTTTTGGAATGTAAAGATGGCCGCTTTTTTTTTAAAGGGGAGGAGGTAAAACCCGGCTTGATTTGAGAACAACAAGCTTCTTGCCACGTGGAAAGAAAAAAATGCCAAAAATTAAAAATTTTTCCCAAAATGAAATTTCATATAAAAATTGAATTGTCCCCCTTTTGGGTTTTGGATCAGATTTCCCAAGGAAAATTTAAAAAAAAAAAGATTCTTTGACCTCTTTTACAGATGGCATTTGTATGTTAAATGAATGTGCTGCCGAGGATGTACAAAAAAGGGTCTCAGATTTTCAAATTTATATTACTTTATAACGTAAAGGGCTTACTTTTTTTCAAAAGGAAAAAAAAACCCAAAATTAAAAACCCAATACAGACCCTTTTACATTGAAGTATCTGAGGGGGCCTTTTATTTGCTTTTTTAATTGTTTTTTTTTGCTTGCCCTGTTTTTAGCTTGACGTTTAATACCGGAAAGATTTGTCTTAATTTCTAAATTTTTTTATTATTTTTTTTTTTTAGAAAAGGGGAATAAACACACGAAACTCCCCGGGCAAAGTACAATATTTTGCCAAAGGTATTGGGTCCGACCACAAAATCAATGAATTTTTGGTTTCCAGTAAACTTCCCTTTAAATCCCGGGGGTATTAATTTTTTTTTGGGAGAAACTTGACCGACCTGCAACTACCGAAACCCTTTCAAAGACGATGAAAAAAAAAGAATATTTAAAGTTCCCTTTGGCGGCATTTGGTGGAAAAATCCCACATTTGCCCTTTTATAAAATTTTAAATTAGGATGTCATCAAAGTTGTTTGGTACTGTAAAAAATAGCCCAAAAAATATTTTTTGGGAAATATAGCAGGGCTTTTTGTCAGACTTTGGAAAAATCTTTTTTTATTTTTTCTTTTACTTTTTCCCGGTCTTTCCTTTAAATTTTTGTTTTTTGGGTTAAATGGTAAAACATTTTTTTAAAAAGAAATCAAAACGTCAATCCCAAGCAAGAATGCCAGAATTTTATTACCTTATAAGGGACTGAATGGACTTTTTTTATGTTTTGCTTGAATTCATTTTAATCTTATTCATTTAGTATCTTTCATAACTGAAAAATGTCAGTCAGTCAGTCATTTTCTACCGCTTATTCCATAGTGGGTCGCGGGGAAGCTGGTGCCTATCTCCAGCAGTCTATGGGCGAGAGGCGGGGAACACCCTGGACAGGTCGCCAGTCCATCGCAGGGCAACACACAACCAACCATGCACACACTCATTCATACACCTAAGGGGCAATTTTAGAGTGCCCAAATTTAAAACCTAACAGGCAAGTTTTTGGGGGACTGTGGGAGGAAGCTGGAGTAACCCGGTGAAGAACCCCGCATGCACGGGAAAAACATGCAAACTCCATGCAGAAAGACCCCCGGCTGGGGAATTGAACCCCGGGACCTTCTTGCTGCAAAGGCAACAGTGCTACCAACTGCCCCAAAACCTTTGCAGCCCCCAAACTAAAAAGGGTTTTTAGAATGAATTTTGATTATTTGATTTTTATATAGGAAAATGCTGTTAAAGCTTTAAAAAATGGATTAAAAAAACCAAAATCTTTGAAGAAGGAACATTTAGTCAGACTTTGTAAAATGACTTTTTTTGGCCAAACTTTTTTGCCATTTAAGTTTTAAAGGGTTTGATTGGATCCTTTTTAAGTGAGTCATTATTTATATTTCCCTTGCCTTTCGTAAAAATATGGCACAATGAGCTTGATAGGAAAGTAGTGGAAGTTACCCAGCCAGTCAGAGACTGAGCTCCAGTTTTAGCTGATATTAGAAATTCAAAAAAAAGAAATGGTCATTTTAGTCAACAAGATGGTCATCATTTGAGGGAAATGAATAATCAAACTGTTTTGGCCTTCTCAAACAGATTTTATTTAGTCAATTTATTTTATTTATAATTTATTTTGCTTCTTGCATAAATGGAAACATCAAGATATTTTGTAAGAAAGGAAACTACTTACTGTGATTGTTCTTCATCTCTGCCAAGTTTGTAGCTCAGAGGATCTTATTGAGTTTAATATGCAGCGCCTTGTGAAAGTGAATTTAAACAAAATTAAACTCACTGCTCCTACCTGACGAACTATTTAACTGTTAAACTGCTTCCTGTTTTCACTTCTACTTGGTAATCCCTCTGTAACCAAGAGGCTGATTGATCTTCCTTAATTCATGTTAATCATTTGCATTTCAGCACATATTTCTAATTAAACAGCTAAGCAGGTGATAAAAACGTAATGGTTTGCAAAACCTGCAGTTGAACTTTAGAACAGTTTGGAGACACTGATCTGAGGAATTTATTAATCTTACTTGCAAATAAATTAAAACCTAAGGACCTTTTTGATAAGACCTTTACCAATAATTATAAAAGAAATTTAGAGCAACATTGTCAAAATGCACAAAAAGATTTTTGATTCTAGCCAAACCTCTGAGCCACAGAAGAGAGATTCCCCTTTTAAGCAGAGACCCGAGTTTAAAGCTTGAGTCTCGCCTTGCTTAACTAGAGCCCAGAGAAATGATGGAAGGCAGTCGTAAATATGAAACATGAAGAAAATGTTAGCTTTCTCATGGCTACAGACGGTGTTCAAACTCCAAAATATGCATGACACATTTCCCCTTTAACATATCGCGTAGGCGCTGTCGCTCTTATTTCACTGTGTCGCATTACAAGCTAGAAGGGAGTAAATCACTGGGCTCTTTGCCGTGTCCCGGCTGAGGTCACTGACACTGATGCATACAGAATATGCATCATCTCAGATTTAAAGGTGAAAAAGCTCTCTGGGAGGTGTGTTTCTAGTCAAATCTGCTCACAGATGGTGTGAACCGCTTTGATTTGACCATGTTATTTTAATACTGAACTCTATTCAGTTTCCACTCTTTTTTTTTTTTTTTTTTAGCAGGTTCCCTGTTCGGAAAAGTAAAGGTATCTGCATTTCAGTGAAAACAAACAAATTCTTTATAAAAAAAATCTGTCTGGTGAATAAAATCATGACTTTCTGGGGTATAAATATAATTTGACACAGTTAGCCACTGTTCAGAAAGGGCAAGACAAGAGAACATACCATTCAAGTAAGGCAGCATTGTGATGATCCGCATAAATCTAGTTATGGATAAACTTTTCCACATCTACAGTCAGAGCAATAATTACAAAGTTTAAAAGAACTAACTGTGACAAGGATAGGTGAGGATCCAAGATTATCCCGCCACTACTCACAGTAAGGGTGATGGTAAGGGATGTGAAAAAAACATTCCAAAGCCCCTGCTCTAGAACTGTAGTAAAGAGTGGATTCTTGGGGTCACCAAGAACCATGAGACACTACCTACATGCCAACCAGTACTTCAGGAGGCATGCCACAACACAGCTTTTCTGTCCATCATCTGACATGTAAACATGAGCAGTTTGCTAAAGCCACCAGGGACTTCTGTCAAAATAGACTAAAATGTATATTTTTAGTAACAAACTCTTCAGGTAGGTCTGAAAGGACATCTTAAAGGAGCTTTCAGACTGAAGATTCAAATAAAAATCTGGTGATGTCTGTCAGAAAACTGAAATGGGTCCTTACTTGGTCTTTTAGCAGGATATTGTTTCAAAACAAATGCCCAAATGAACACAATAATTGTTCCCTGCACACAAAAAAAACACTCAGGTGCCTTTGCTTTGCCTTGAGTCATGTCCACAAAACCATGCTGTTCCAATGTGGAAGGAGCATAAGTCTGTCACAAAAATGGCCGCAGTACCCTTATTCCTCATCCGATTTTTTTATAAAATATGGCTCAAATTAAAGCTGAGTAAATTGCAGATGTTATGATACATAGAAATGTGTACTTTCTCTAATAAGCAGTGTGGGAACTGTGCATTATAGTGCAGACAGCTATACCTACTGCACTATGAAGATCGCCATGATGTCAATTGATGTTTAACAGCTCGAGCTGCATAGCTGTGATCTTTGTATCACAGTTCGTTGGTATCAGGCCTTGATGCCGAACTTTCTACACTGAAACATTAAAAGAGGGTTCATCTGACTCCTGTCACCCATGCGGTGGCGGACTGTCCATCGGGAGCACCGGGACATTTCTTGCTGGCCTGGCCCACTCGGCTATCACCGAGGAACAGGATCAAAGTCTCTGTTCGGGTCGCACTAGATTTTTTTAAATAAGCAATCCATGCAGTCCGTGTGGCTCACTCAGGTATCTGCTTCCCTGAAGCTCCCAGACTGAAGACTGACCCCTCTCGCCCCATTCTTGCTTTTTCTGAGGCCGTCTGTCACTGCAGTGCAGAGACACACAGAGAGACAGCCAGAGAGGAACGGAGGGGCAGAGAGGGACAGGATAATAAATTTGAAATCACTGGCAGCAAAGTGCTGTAAATTAATATTTGTTCATAAGTGAGCAGGTAAGACATAAACCCTAGTGACGAAGGGTAAAAAGGCAACATAGCCTATCCAGCACAACTAGCCTAATAAGGAGATTAGTTTCACTTTGAGAAATCTAAAGGGACCAAAACAAACTTAAAACAAATCTTAAGTTTTTACAGAGGTTATTGCAAATTCGAATATTGAAATCCTTGTTTTATATTATTTTATTTTATTTTTATTTAACCAGGTAAAATGTTTTGTTTCAGAATTTTATACACTATGCTACTTTTCATGGCATACCTTTGTACATCTCTTATTTTTCTAGAATTTTCCTCAAATTGCATTTCATGTTAATTATATCTCAGTTTTATTCAAGTTATACTGTCAAAGCAATATGACTTTCTACTCAGACCTTTATTGGCCTTTACAAATAATCAGTATTGTGTACTTCTGACCTTGCTTCTGCTTCTGCTGCCGTCCTGACTCAATGCATAGTGATGGCACATGTGTCATGAGGTAGTCACGTAATGTCCAATCCAGTAATATGTGTCAATCATCCTAATGACCCAAAACAGTCCCTGTCTAGCCAGTTTAGCACATCACAAAAATTTAGTTTAATAGTCTGTCATACTGTGTTTAAACCTTTGTTTTTGCAATCTCTGTGCTTTGGAGTGGTCAAAAACTGTGCCTAATGTTGTATATATGAGAACAGACTGACAAGATGTACGTATATCCAAAGGTTTGATTACATGCTTAGTAGAACATTGTGCCAATTCTAACAAACTAATATAGTTCATCAACTGCTTTTTGTAAAAAATCAAGGAATGACTTTCCAGAAATCTACCTTTCTTAACCACTTTTACTGAAGTTAATAAATCAATTAACTTTTTAAAACCACGTTTATAGTATATGCCAGTTGAGATTTAATAAAAGGAGAGCAAGAACCTGTTTTGGTTCACCAGAGCCAAACAGTCTGCAAGAGTCATCTCACCCAGGTATGACCTTCACACACAAGAGACTCCCTCATTTTGAAAAACCTGACCCCTGAACATTCTGATGTCACTGGACTGTAAATATTCAAACAGGGGGAAAATTCCCATCGCTCGCTTATCAAATGGAAAAATCAACCTGCTTGTTTAGGTTTGTGCTCCATCTCCATCACTGACTTCCCAAAGAGACATGAGTCTAGGTATTTGTTCAATAGATTTAAGGAGTAACAGATTTAATCTCTCAAAGCAGAACAGAAGGTCCTGAATACATGTGGACCTTAACACCTTTTTCACATCTACAGAGAATCTTGACATGCTGACTTTTGTTGGTGCACTCCTGATGTTAAACAGAAGTCTTTTAGGAAATTATTAAATGCTCGTTAGTGATGTAACTGGACTGTTCCAGCCAGAGCTAATCTTTTCAAGAGAAGACCTAATTTAGCCCATTTGCTTTGGAAAACACTCCTACCTCCTGTCATATCTGCTCTCCGGCCAACTTCCAGCTCCTGAGGGTTTCCTTAAGATAACAGAGCTGGGGTCAGGTTTGTTATGGGTGGAAACTGGGCTTCTCCTACGCCCGGGCTTTTACCTCACATCCACATGTTGGTCAGGAAGAGGCCGTCGAGTGGTGAGCTCTGAGACAGGCCAGCTGCTCCTCAGCCAAAACAGGCTTTGCAAGGCTTCCCTTGTCCCCGCAACAGCTCACTGACTCCCTTTTAGCTTCACGCTCGGGTGAAATCTATCCAGAACAGTGATTGTGTGTTGGAGACTCATCAGCTTCTTGTGTCTGCTTGTCCGGACTCATTTTCAGTTTAACATGTAGATTCAAATCTAATTCTGTATTTAGTAGGATAAGGTTTGTGAGGCTGAGCACAGACTGTGAGCCTTCCCAGTCAACTGAAGACATAGAGCAGGAAAGGAAGCATTCAGGTTTCATTGCATGACGCATCGCACGACAACAGTGATGGTAGCTAATTCTTAAGATTGAATGTGAGTTCATTTGATGAAGATTGTTATGCCATTTGTTCTGTAAGGAACAGGAATTAAGGAGAAATATCTGAAAGACCTAGAAAAACAGCACCTTACCCAAGGATTTATAAGCACTCCAGGACAGGGCCAGTCTGCATACAATTCTCGAAGCATTCAGGTAGATGTTCACATTGCTGCTAAGGTTCTGCCACCACTGTTACTCTTATACGACCAGCAGTCCCTTATCTCCAAACAATTTTGTTGCCAAAATACTAGCGATGTAAAAGCAAATTTTGTGTTTGTTTATTGCCGTGTGGGACCCCAAGGTTTTTCTTTCTGTGTTTGTAAATGATAGTATACGAAGTAGGAATATTTGATTAGGGTCAGGTTTTGTTGATGGGAAGGACCAAACTGTTTGTGACAGCTGTGCTGCTCTGATTTATGTTGGATGATGCTGGATATGAAGGTGAACTGTGGAACAGCAAATCCAATGATGAGCAATAAATGCTTAAACTAACAAGATATGTACAGCTGGAGTTTTTGGACTTTCTTGATACCACAGGTTTTTTTTAAGCTATAACAGTAGCATGTGCCCATTGAGCACCTCAATGGCTTCAAGCTTAGGCTTAGCCTCTACAAGCGAGCTGTGTGCAGGATGTGTTAAATAACTTTACTGAATGAGAGTACCAAAAGGTTTTTTTACACATAATAATTCCATGTCTTGGAATTTGAGACTTTGTGACATTATTTGGACTCCTGATCTGAGACTTGAGTCTTTTTAACATATTTTATCTCATGTAATGAAGATTGAAAGGAAGCTGAATCAACAAGTCACTTAATAAGAACCTGTCTGACAACATGAAGTAGGCTAAAAGATCTTAAAAAGCAACACATCATGCCCTAATCTGAATAAATTCAAAAACAGATGAGAAAGTCATTGGCACTGACCAGCCTAAAATAGCTTACAAAGCAATTTCAAATGATTTGAGACCACAGTGAGCGTCATTAACCACACATGGCGAATAGGAAAGGAGAGACACTGCTGTCTGGACTGGTGAAGCTCCAAAGTTTGCTTGAAGAAGTTACAATTTTGGGCTTTATGAGGAAGTTTTTGTCTTAACCATAGCAAAAACGAGCACAAGGACTTTAAAGCACAAAAACTGCTGACTTTTGACCCCAGTGAAGTTCATTTTAGGTTGGATATTTGTGCTCCACGGATTCAGCGGGATCTTCCTCCCGTTTGACCCAATGCAGGCAGTCTGATTTTCGGGCACATGTTCTCTGCCTGCTCCCTCCTCCTGCAGACGCTGGTTTGCTTAAAGACTGTCAATACATTTCTGAACCAAACACACCGTTTCATGGTGGTATTGTTTTGTGTGTTTTGGGGGAAATGTTTGTGCGTCTGAACAGGTGATTTTATGTGTGATCAGCAGATTTAGGATGTTGTACAGCACCCCGCCTGTGTGTTATTCATAAAGCTGATGTGTTGTTGTTTTTTTGTTCAGCCTTCAGGCATGGTTTATAATTTGTAAATAGAAAAATTCTATCTCGATTTGACCTACTACAGCCATTCTCTTCCTTAAAATTATTGTATTACTGAGTTTTATTAACTTTTCCCTGCACCTCTTCTGGTCCCATGGCCAGTCAGTGAACAGCAGTCTGTTCACATCACATGTAGTCCCGACTCAGCCCCGGTCGAACCTGCTCAGGAGTAGGGACCAATAAAATAGGTGCCGGTACAGAAAAAACGGATGGAAACGCTCACAAAGCGGGCTGAGTGGAGTGAAGCTAAATAGAGCCAGTGGAAAAGGGGCATTTATGATTCCACAATCAGAAAGAGAATGGGCATCCATGGGAGGTTTCAAGGTGAAACATGAACAAAAAGGCCTGTATCATATTTGCCAACAAACATCTTCATGACACCCAAGACTTTCAGGAAAATAGTCTGTGGATTGACAAAATAAAAGTTGATGTTTTTGGAAAGTGTGTGTCCTGATACATCTGGCATGAAACTAACACAGCATTCAGAGAAAAAACATCACACCTACAGCCAAGCTTGGTGGTGGTAGTGTGATGGTCTGGGGGTGCTTTGTTGCTTCATTTGCAATAATTGATATAAACCAAGGAATAACATGTAATGTTCTCAATTTTTGAAAGCTGTCAATTTTTTAAATGGGAGTGTTATCCCGATTTTGAATGGGCAAATGGGAAGGTATGAATCCCACCTTGAAAGCAACAAGTGAAGTATTAAGGGAGGTTTCTGCTTTGTGTACTTTAGTTCTACCACAACTAAATTCGCATGGATCTCTTTAGTTATAGCTTACAGAAATTCTTTAGAAATTAGAACATTTGAGTCGCTTTGGGGGAAATGTTTTCATTTTTACAGTCTGAACCAGGTAGAGCTCACAATTGCTGAAATTAAAACCAATCTAATTTTCTTCAGATGCTTCTAATAAAAAATGTTTAATGCTGAAATTCTTATTCCAAGTGTATATCGTGCCTTTTATTCCTAAAATCATTTTCTGGGATCTAGCTTGCAAAAATCCTTCCAAAGCACAGCGATAAAAAAAAAAAAAAACTCAACGATTCAACTGGACGGAAACTAACGTTTGAAGGAAAGACGTGGTCATGAACCAGGAACCAGTCAAGGTGGTGAGTGAACCAGACAAGCATGAGTGGTCATAATTTTGGATCAGGGCAACACAATCTCTGTATTGTAATTCCAAAGTTAATAGTTCATTTTCTTTGAAAATGGATTTGCCCTTTTTTTCTTGAATAAGGCAGAGATAATTACCATCATGAATAAATATGACCACCACCATTTAGTCTCTCCGTTTAAGGCAGCCCAGATTCCATTACACAATCATTATTTTGTCTGTGAATTTTGCCAATGGCAATAAAAATCGAGACGATCTCATCCAAGGGTGGAACAAACACTCCTAGCTGCAATCACAGGGAAGCGAATCTGCCAGAAAACTGCAAAAACTGTCATGTCTTCACACACCTCCAAATCTCCTCCATTGTCGTAAAGCATTATTTCTGCTGGTTTGAAATACATTTTTAAAAATCTAAACCTTTTATTCAGATTTTTAATGATTTGTTCTTTTTGTTCTTTTTTGTCTTTAAATCTTTTTCTTTTAGAGAAATAGGTGCTTCGAAAGGGCACAATATTTTCTCCAGATACCTAACATTTCTATTAATAAAAAACGTGGGCTTTTATTTTTGCTTTTGAATTGACTATGATGTCTTTAGAATTGGTTCTTTTTATGATTACAATAAGTTGTCAATAATAATAAATAATAATAATAAGAAGAAGAAAGAAAGGAATCAAAGTGTAGAAGTATGCAAGAAAGGACTAAAGAAAAAGCGTTCTACCACTACGCAATGCCACGGGTCACGCCCCCAATATTTACATTGTTTTTGTTTTTTTTAATATTATATTTAATATTTACATTGTTGACTGCAATTACTTTCTGTAATCATCTTTAAAATGCTAGACATCAACTTCTGGGCCTAATCTAGACTGATGGCCACCCAGTTCTGTCTTCTTTGTGCTTGGAGTTGATCTGTCTGTAATATTGTGTTCTGCTTTTAAAGAAAAGACCACCAGATGTTTTTAGCCACAGCTCCAGAATGTCAGTGCTCTAATCTGACATGCAGCTCTACCGTGCTGGAAAATTCACAGATCATTACTGCACTCGCATGGATCTCTTGAGTAATAGCTTACAGAAATTCTTTGGAAATTAGAACATTTGAGTCACTTTGGGGCAAATGTTTTCATTTTTACAGTCTGAACCAGGTAGAGCTCATACTTTATGTTAAAACCAATCTAATATGCATTGCAGCTGCGATTTGTACCTCACACACCACTTCTGTTCAATCATCATTATATTAGATAAAATATATTAATAAGACTTGAGTCTCAAAACAGGAGTCCAAGTCAAGTCTCAAGTCTTTAGAATTGAAGTCGAGACCGAACTCTTTATTTTTATTATAGAAAGGGAAACACCAAAACATTAATGACAGGCTATCCAACATGGCACATGGTGGAAAACAAGCTCTCAATACATTGACTGAAATGAAGGTCAGGTAATTGCTGAAAAAGGAATTGCCGAGACATTAAGTGATGCTGACCTACTGTGACATTAGCAGGGAACTGAGGCACTGGAGGAAACTAACGAAGGATGTCAGATTAAAAAAAAAAAAAAAAAACAGCACAAGGGACCAGGAATAGAGAAAATAACCAAAAAGTACAGAAAAAGGTTAAATTCCATCTGGCAAAATTTTGGTTGGATTCCAATTAAATAACATATTTGTGGTTTAAACCCACAGACACAGAGTTGATTCATTACGCATATTTCATTGCTCAAAGAAAATCACTTTTCCTTTAGAGGGAAAACATCAGAACACTTCTGCTAAAAAACCTGCAAAGGGTCTGTAAGCCAGCAGTTACATCACCTGCCAAAACTATTGATACATCA
This sequence comes from Crenichthys baileyi, assembly GCA_036173005.1. Classification (NCBI taxonomy): domain Eukaryota; kingdom Metazoa; phylum Chordata; class Actinopteri; order Cyprinodontiformes; family Goodeidae; genus Crenichthys; species Crenichthys baileyi. The sequence goes on along the minus strand of JAHHUM010000068.1, from coordinate 146,041 downwards.
CTGGCGTGGGTCGTCAACCCTGTCAATCCCCTAAAGATAAATGATACAAATTCCAACTATGGCATGGAAACAAAAAAAACACGAACAGAGCCTTGTGTTTGCACTCCCACCCCAAGCATGCATGGAAAGGAGGCAAAAAAGCATCATTCACATTTTCTCTCAACAGTAACTGTTAGAGATACCCTTGAGCGAAATACTCGACCAACAACTGCACCAACAGAGTTGCTCTGGTGTCAATACTGGAAGAGTTTTACTCAGTAGCTCCCAGCTTTGATGCCGTGAAAGATTATGAGCAGAGACACACAGTGGGGAGGGGGGTATGCCTGCTCATCACAACTTTGCTGAATATATAAAGGTAAGAAAAATAAACCAATGAGTGAAATTAAGGAATGGTCGATCATTATTTTCTTAATAGAAGATGTTTAGGAGTCCTTATTTCTTATTTCCTAAAGTAAACTGCAAGAGAAAAGGACAAAAATAGAGCTCTGCCCCATGCATCTTACTGCTTTAGGACTTGGAACAGCTGACAAAGCCTAAAATTGGAGGAAGATGGAGGGTCAAAGTACTTGGTCACAGGGAACACAACTGTTAACTCAATGACCAAAACAGGCAAGACAAACCGGCACAGGCTGAAAGATGATGACTGCACTGCAATGATTTCGAGGTAACAGAGTTGGCAGTATGCGCACGAGGATGGACCCAAGTCAGTAAATTTGATTCCTCTCACAGAATACTAAAAGCATTTATTCAGTGTATAAATGAGAATGTTACAACTGTCAGAAGTTGACCTTGAGATCCAGGTCTTAACATGCCAGGTGATCTTAGACGTTTAGTTGAGAAATATCCAGGAACTTGGATGGCTCGAAGGGAACTTTAAGATTATGCCAGGGATCTATAGACACAAATGTTGGGTCAAATACTATACCAGTGGGCTGCCTCCAAAAAGTAATACATGCAGATCCAAGAAGCCACTGATGTTGACGATGTTTCTTGAACCTGCTCAATATTAAGCCATACTTGGGTATTTTTTTGGCTCCTCCTTGATGCAAGGAAAAATGCCAGTAAGTCTCTGCACAAAGTGACAGGACTGGTCCACGAAAGGCCATATGGGTACACAATGTTATCTTCTCATCAGTCCTGGTCTACTTGTGTCCAAATGTCACTCTCTAATATCACAAGTTTAATGCCTGCCATACAACACAAAGATTTTCTCTTTGTCGGGTCTGGTTTGGGAAACCAGAATCTTTAAGACATGTGTGGGTGACCACATATATTCGTTATTTCCAGTATTAGGCCATACATCCATGCCAGACATGCAAGGTAAATGCACAATGCAACTAGATATGAGTGGGTTACCAGTACCAAGGTATACAAAGGTTTTCAGTTTGTACAGTTTCAAGCCACAACACATTTTTTAACTCCCTGTTCCTATGGGTTAAAGTTCTTTTCTAACATCTCAGGGAAAGTCCTGCAGTGCCCCATTTTGGGTTGTTACGCCCCTTATGGTTAGGTTGGGCATCATATGGGACACCTGAGGACCTGGGAAGGCTCTCAGTTTCTTTAAACTCTGACTGCCAACTAACTTGTCTGTGCTCTCCTCCACAGGTACGCTGCCTTCTTTTGCTCTCTAGATTATTTTGAAAAGCGAAGCTCTCGATTTACCGGTCGGTCTACGTTCCTACCCTCACCTATGGCCATGAACTTTGGGTCATGACCGAAAGAACGAGATCCTATATACAAGTGGCTGAAATGAGCTTCCTCCGTAGGGTGGCCGGGCACTCCATTAGAGATAGGGTGAGGAGCTCGGGCATCCAGGAGGGGCTCGGAGTAGAGCCGCTGCTCCTCCACATCAAGAGTAGCCAGTTGAGGTGGCTCAGGCATCTATACCGGATGCCTCCTGGACGCCTTCATCGGAAGGTGTTCCAGGCACGTCCCATCAGGTGGACGGCCCAGGACACACTGGAGGGACTATGTCTCTCGGCTGGCCTGGGAACGCCTTGGGCTGCCCCCGGAGGAGCTGGAGAAGGTGTCTAGGGAGAGGGACGTCTGGGCGTCTCTGCTGAGTCTGCTGCCCCCGCGACCCGGTCCCGGATAAAGCGGAAGACGACGTGTAAGAGTACGAGTACGAGATTATTTTGATTGCACATTACAACACTTTCACATAAATCCTCCACTCATGCACACCATGTACCACTAATTTAACTGACTTTCACACTTAATAGTTGAAACATTTGATTTGAACCTTAGTTTGTGCTGAATAAATCTATATTTTTGTTATGATTTGGGGTTGTTTGGTTTTTGGATTCTGGGTTTTTCTTATATTTCTCAGTTTTTGTATCATGCTTCTGTTTATTATTTTTCTGGTCATGTTTTAGTTTTGTTCATGTTTTGTCAAGTTTGGTTTTGGTCATGCTTTAGTTTTTGTTTGTATTCAAGAGTCTCTGTTCTTGCTCCAGCCACGTTCTGTTCTGTCTGTTAATTATCTTTATCCGGTTCATCTGCTCCAAACTAATCTGTCTCCTAGCTCCACCTGTTTCACACTCTATATATACACACCTGTTCAGTTATTCGTGGCGGAAACATTTTCAAACCATGTCTTGTTTATCCAAATCATGCTCATGTCTTGTTGGTTGATCATGCTCAAGTCTTGTTTTTTTGGACCATGCAATGCCTGTCTAGCCAACCTGCTTCTGTTTTGTTCCTGCCTCTTCTGAGAGTGAGTTTTTGTTTTTTTTATTAAATCGTTTTTTTACCTACCGTCATGCTGCCTACTCGTCTGCATTCTGGGTTCCTCCGTTGCACAGAGCCTAACAATTTTAGGATTCCTATACATGGTGTGTCTCCCTTTTTGTGATAATAACAGGGTCGTTAATTAAATATTTAGGTGAAAGAATCCAATACTGTCCAAAGAAAATGAATTACAAACATCAGAACAAGCATTGGAGTAAAAGTAAAAAAACTAGGTATAAATAAATATCTAGATGGATCAATATAAACCTATAAAGCAATTAAACCAAATGGTGGAACAATCCCCTGTGGATTAGAGGGAATCTGTCAGCATCGATCTGTCAAGAAACAAGCCATAAACCGAAAATTTCTCATCTTGTCTTGTTATTTCTGTCACTTTATATGTTGGTCAATGATGCCCAGACCAAGCTCCTAGCTTGGTTATACAGTTTCTTATGACCACCTCTGCAAAGTCACTCATGCACATAGCTTGTTTGTAGCGTAAGCAAAAAAATCTGGTGTAAATACAGGAATCAGATATGACTCCCATGGAAAAGCTGGTATAAACAGGAGGTCAACACAATAACACGTGAAAAAATTTTACATCTCGCTGCTTGGGTTATGGGATACATTTGTTCTCACAGTAGACCAGACAGTAAAATATTTGGAACCAATCTAAAGTTTCTCGTAATTGCAAAGGAATGTCGAAATTGTCCAGTGAGCGTCGTGTGAGGTGAGTGGAGGCAGAAAATCACAGGCCTCGACATATCAGCTCCCTGAAAATATCAGCAGGGAATGGTTGTTTTTGTCTTCTCCACAACCACTTGTGTAAAGTGGCTGTTGATGGAAATGTTGATTGATGTTGTTGTAGTAAGCGCATGGAGTAGTTTTGGTGGCCCCTTTTTTAAGTTAGACTACAAAGTCTAACAAAGTCAAAGTGGATTTAAAATGTCTACATACCCCTATTAAAATGCAGGGGTTTTCTATATGTAAAAAATGAGACCAAGATAAATTGTTCCTAGAGGTTTTCCACTAATGACGGTTATCCTGTATAATTTATCTGGACTGTTTAAGGGAAAATGTAAAAAAAAAAAAAAAAGAACGATGAAACAAACAGTTTGTGTAAGTTATCATACCCTTAGCTAATACTTGACTTGACAATACCCCTTCGTTCCACTTCCCAAAAATTCTCCAAGTCTATCAGATTGTAGGGACATTTCTTATCCACAGACGTCTTCAGATGACACCACTGATTTTCTGTCAGATATAGTTCTGGACTAAAACTTATAATTTTCTTTTGGTGAAGCCATTTTTTTCTTGATTTAAACACATGCTTCCTTCGCCGTCTTCCAGCAAACACCCCAATGTTCTGGTATTTAGAACGGCTCATGATTTCATCCACCCTCAGTAAAAATCTAGTTCCATCTAAAGGAAATTAACTCCACATCATGATGCTGCCACCCCCTTACTTTAATGTGGTGTTCTTTTGGTGATGTGCTGTGCTGTTTTTGTTCCAACTATACATTAGATTGATGAAATTATTCACTTTTTTGCCTTAACATACATATGATCTTCAGTAACATCCCATTCTTAATCCATAGGGTTTAATATGAGGTCTTCCTGCTCTTTGCAGCTGTGATGGCTTTAACTCGTTTAGGAAGGCTTTTCACAGGGTTTAGGAGCATGTTTATAGGAATTTTTGATCATTCTTCCAGAAGGGTATTTGTGAGGTGAGAAACTGATGTTGGACATCCTACGAGGGTAATTTACTGAGCTAGGTATTTCATCTGTTCTATAAACCAGGACATATTTATATAAATATACTTTGTAGTGAGGAAACGTTCAGGAAATTTCCTTACTACTAAATATTCTACTGACAACCCGTTAGTTGGATTTTAACAAAATGGAAATGGGTGAGACCCACGTTACCTCCTCCAGGATATGGTAGTCCAGATTCAATCACAGAGCAGGGTCGGCTGATGCTTGGCCACAATAGCTAGACACTGTATATTGACTTCAGAAGAACAAAATTCCAATTATACGATTTGTTCTGCTATTTTTTTTTTTATTGGGATTTAACTGGATAAAATTAACCCCAACAACAAACCCACGTGACTTAGAGACGTCACAGTAGGTGTTAGCTTTGTTGCTATATCTCGACAGACAATATTCAACGCACTTAAATAGAACATGCCCAAAAGAAGCGACTGAGCAGAAGGCAGGTTTACCTCAGGTAAATTTGGAGACCCTACAAACTGACTGTTTCTCCAAATTAAGAGCTGTAGTTTCACTAGCAGGAACTCAGGTAAGCCTGGGTGAATTTTGTGACAGTATAAGAAGAAATTGTGAGTTTATTGAATATTATTGAATGCTTTTATGAAAAATAATTTCTCAGAACGGTAAAGTAAAAATTAATTGCATACTAAGAGCTGTGGTGTAATCAGCAAGTACCCACAGATCCTTGAGCTGGGTTAAGTTGTGGTGCAATTTGCAGATGTGGAGTTACTGAATATTTTCAGAATTTTAGTTCACCATTCACAGATATCCTTTACAAACGAACCTAAAGTTCCTTCTCTCTGTGCACTGGTCATTTACAGGTGTCGATTGGTGTCTTCTTTGAATCTAGAGGCAGTAGAATCAAAAATTCCTTTGAACACACTCATAAAGCTCACTACAAACATTTATGCAGCTTGGTTTTTGCGAAATACCAGCTTGAATTCACCCTATGGCATGGGGCTATTAATATTAATCAAACACAGTATTTTTGGAACAGACACCAACTGACCGCTGTAGCAGGGTCCATGCTCATTGGTGCTGCTAATCAGGCAACAATCAGGCACCTGATGGCCAACACCGAGGGTACCAGAAGTGCCGGATGGTTTGAATCTCCCATGATGCAAGCCACCCTGCTCTGACACCTTCTTTTGTAGAGAGCCAATAGCAGAACAAGCTCTTTGGCATTGGTAGAGAGGATGTTGCAAGTTTCTCAACTCACATAATCAACTCTGCTGCTTAATCAATGAAAGCAGTTCCCTTACAGATGTGGCACAATTTCAGGTGAAACAAACGTGCTTTCCAGCGTAGTAGGATTCACCGCCAAGAAGCGTTGTTACAACAAATCAACCCAGAACCAATATCCTTACTTTCTGTGCCAAGTTTGGCTCTGCAGAAATACTGCATGATGTGATCTGCAGCTTAAAAACAGATTTATACTGAAAAATGTGACAAAGGTGAACTCTAGTCACGTGGAATAGTTTCCTTGATGTTTGTTATTGTGATAACAAGCCAAGTGTGTTCAAAAAAGTTTGTCTGCTATGGATATTATTACTCTCTTTTCCTTATTGGTTTCTTTACCATTAAATTTAAATTTAAATTTTTTATCTGAATATTGTCCATTTTTAGTCAGTGCTCTAATGTTTTATCCTCTTATCTTTGATGTCTCTAATCTTGGAAAGGCTTCATCTTCTGCTCTGTATCTTGAGGGCAATGAAAGAAATTTCCATTTCCTTCACAGGCTATTTTGCTGGGTTGATATGTTGTGTTATGCATGTTTTGAGACTCACAACCCTCCCACTCAACCATCTGCTATCGCACAGCATGTTGGAAAGTATTTATCATGCACTCTCATGGTTAGACCCAGCTGAAGTTTGTTCTGAAAACTTTTTATTTTTTGTAGGGGATTGTGAATATTGCAAAGTGCAATAGGGAATGTAATGAAATCCCTTTTACACGCTACTTTTTTATTAGTTGAGTCAACTAAAGTGAAGATGAAATGGGAATTATGCTGCTCTATTATGCATGATAACAAATATCCCCTCTTTCCTCTCTCTGATCTGCTCTAATGAGATCTGTGGGCCTGGATTTGGCATAACATTTGTGCAAGGCACACACAGCATCTGTTTGCTTTGGATACTACCATTGGTGCAAACCTCTAGCAAAAGGATAATATTTCCTAGTAATTAATTGCAGCCAGCTCCACCGCTTGCCGGTGGAAGGAAGTTGGTTGGAGAACAGAAAGCAATGGAAACTTTGCTTCACTGACAGGGTTGAGTGGACTCCGCTGGATGAAACTGTCAGGAAGAGCATTTTGGATTTGCACTACTAAAAATATCCTTATGCTAACATGAACATTAATCTATAGTATTTATTCAAACATTTCTTCTGATATGCTGTTTTAAACCATTAAACCCTAATACATAATCCCAGAAAAAATAATTTCTGTTTTGTTTTTGGTCACACTGATTGTTTCAGATCATCAAACAACTTGAGTTACGTGAAATTAGCTATCCAGCGTGGTTCTCTCTCCCATGGAGCTCCCAATGGATGCCATTTTTGCCCAATCTAGTTCCTATTGTTTAATCATGAACACCGACCTTAACTGAGACAAGTTAGGCCTGCTGTGCTTTACATGGTGTTCTGGATTCTTTCACAACCTCCTGGAGGAGCTTGTCCAATTTTTGTAAGATTTTCTAGCCTACTTCATGTTGTCAAACAGTTTCTATTTAAAGGATTTTTTTTTTCTCATAGTTATTACGCATCGGTGAGACTAGTGTCCAAAGAATGAGTTTGATTACTGGAAATTCATTAAAACAGGGGACAATTAATTTTTACAATGTTAACAGGATTAAACAACCTTATGTTCTGTAATCCATTCTATTGTCCGTGGGTTTGTTAACCTAGCATCCTCTCCCTGGTCAAGTGCACCACTCGAATTGGTACCAAAAATAGTACAAGCAGCCTAATCCCTGAGATATAACTCTGTAATCCCGGAAAGCTTTAAGGCTATTGCTTGCAAATTTACTAAAACACAAAGACTAAGGGTCGGCTCAAATCTGCTGTGAGAATAATTTTATATATTCAGAAATATCTTTGCAAAAGCTCTAACATCACCAGCATCCATATAATACACATCTGGTCGTATAACACACATCCGAATATCTGTGTATGCACACTGAGGAAAAAGCCACAGCCATTTCTGTCAACTCCTGAGTGTGGTTATAACAGCTTCCTCGCTGCCACGAGAAGAAGTGATGTTATATGGATGTGAGGCTCAGACCCCACTTGTCACATGTTGTTAAATCAGGACTATTGTTGGTATAATGACATGTCTGTGACAGCTACGTAAAAGATTGTTTTTTCTTACTGTGCTCACCGCTGGAATAATCAATGGTCAACCTGGTTGCTTGTTTAAAGTCCAAAATACAGCTTACAATTCACACATGGTGCTACACTTTGTTAATTACTGAGTTTATTTGTGACAATCAGATTGATTTATTTTGTCTCACAGAAACCTGGCAGCAGCAAGAGGATTATGTTTAGTATATGTTAAGTGACATTCCACGCCCCAAGAGCCAGCTTCTGCAGCCGAGGATTAGACCACCAAGGTCTCCGCCTTCAGCCACAACCCATACCACGCAGCTAATGTCACCTCTCTGGTGGGGAAGGAGCCTGAGTTGGTGTGCGAGGTAGAGAGGTTCCGGGTAGAAATAGTCGGTCTCATCTCGACGCATGGCTCTGGCTCTGGAACCAGTCTCCTTGAGAGGGGTTGGACACTCTTCCACTCTGGAGTTGCCCTTGGTGAGAGGCGCCAAGCTGGGGTGGGTGGGGTGTATGGCGCCTGTACATTGGGGTTCCCCCCGGTGAATGAGACGGTAGCCTCCCTCCGCCTATGGGTGGGGGGACCGGTTCTGACTGTTGTTTGTGCTTATGCACCAAACGTGGTGCGAGTTGTTGGATGGGGTGTTGGAGAGCACCCCCCCGGGGGACACCCTTGTTCTGCTGGGGGACTTCAACGCTCACATTGGCAATGACAGTGAGACCAGGAGGGGTGTGGTTGGGAGGAATGGCCCTCCTGTTCTGAACCCGAGTGGTGTTTTGTTATTGGACTTCTTTGCTCATCATGGATTGTCCATAACTATCACGATGTTCAAGCATAAGGGTGTCCAGATGTGCTCTTGGCACCAGGACCCCCTAGGCCGCAGTTTGATGATCGACTTTGTTGTCATGTCATCTGATCTGCGGCCGCAGGTCTTGGACACTCGGGTGAAGAGGGGAGCGGAGCTTTCCACTAACCACTACGTGGTGCTGAGCTGGCTCCGATGGTGGGGGAGGATGCTGGTCAGACCTGGCAGACCCAAACGAATCTCAAGGGTCTGCTGAGAACGCCTGGCGGAGTCTCCCGTGAGACGGAGCTCCGACTCCCACCTCCAGGAGAGCTTCAAACACGTTCCGGGGGAGGTGGGGGACATGGAGTCCGGGTGGGCCATCTTCTGCACCTCCATTACCGAGCAGGCTACCCGGACCTGTGGTCGCAAGGCTGTTGGTGCCTGTGGCGGCAGCAATCCTCGAACCCTCCGGTGAACACCAGCGGTGAGGCTGTCAGGCTGAAGAAGGAGTCCTATCGGGTCTTTTTGGCCTGTGGGACTCTGGAAACAGCTGATGGGTACCGGCAGTCCAAGCAGCAAGCAGTTTATTTATATAGCGCCAATTTACAACACATGTCGTCTCAAGGGACTTCACAAAAGTCAGGTACATACATTCTAATTAATCCTAATCACTGAACAGTGCAGTCAGATTCAGTTATTTATTCAAATTGGATAAAAAGTTTTTCTCTCTATAGAAAGAAAACCCAGCAGATTGCATCCAGTCAGTGACTTGCAGCACTCACTCCTCCCGCATGAGCATGTAGAGATAGTGGAAAGTCACTGGTGCTGACTTTGCAGCAATCCCTCCTGAGCATGCATGTAGCGACAGTGGAGAGGAAAAACTCCCTTTTAACAGGAAGAAACCACTAACAGAACCAGGCTCAGTGTGAGCGGCCATCTGCCACGACCGACTGGGGGTTAGAGAGAACAGAGCAGAGACACAAAGAGAACACAGAAGCACTGATCCTGGAGTACTTTCTATGGGAAGGAAAAGGTAAATGTTAATGGATGTAGCTCCTTTAGTCGTTTCATCTAGAAAGGAAGAACAGATAAACTCTGAGCCAGTTTTCAAGGTTAGAGTCTGATAGAGAGCACATAGAGTTAGTCACAATAAAAGCTCAGCAAGTAGCCATGTCTAGGAGAGAGAAAGGGTTAAACACTAAAAGACAGGGCCATGTGGATCATCGGTAGAGGGTGAGCATTAAGTTGTTGCCAGCAGAAGCTCGGACGACTCCCCTCTCCAGAAAGGTGTCACAGGTAGACACAGAGCCAGGCCAGGTATAGCTTTTAGGAAGAAAAAAGAGAGAACAAAGTAAAAGGTGAAATAACAGCAAATAATGCAAAACTGGAGAGTAGTGTGAGAATGTAGCGAAGAGGTTGAAAGTGGTCATTATGTCCTCCAGCAGCCTAAGCCTAACTACACAGATAGTTTCAGTTCAGATTATTTAGTTAGACTGCGCTTATTTACAACAATGTCGTCTCAAGGCACTCCACAAAGGGTCCCACTGATGGTCATTGTTATACTTAAAACCACAAGGATTGGGATACCTCTCTCTGTCAGACTGATTATAACCATTGGAAAAGAGAAGGGGTCATACAGGTAGCATAAATGGAGGGTGTGTTTGCACCTCAATCATAACTGAGCCGGTTTAGGCTAAACCTGACTTCCCCTTACTCCATCCAACTAAGCCACTCTAACTATAAGCTTTATCAAAAAAGGAAAGTTTTAAGCCTAGCCTTAAAACTAGACAGGGTGTCCGCCTCACGGACCAAAACTGGGAGCTGGTTCCACAGGAGAGGAGCCTGATAACTAAAGGATCTGCCTCCTATTCTACTTCTAGAGACTCTAGGAACCACCATGGAACAATCAGAACACATGGAACAATCAGATCTCTGATGTATGATGGAGCTAAATCATTAAGGGCTTTATATGTGAGGAGGAGAATTTTAAATTCTATTCTGGATTTAACAGGGAGCCAATGAAGGGAAGCTAAATTAGAGGAAATATGATCTCTCTTTTTAATTTTCATCAGAACTCTTGCTGCAGCATTTTGAATCAGCTGAAGGCTTTTAACTGCATTTTGTGGACACCCTGATAGTAAAGAATTACAATAGTCCAGCCTTGAAGTAACAAATGCATGGACTAGTTTTTCAGCGTCACTCCTGGATAGGATATTTCTAATTCTGGCAATGTTCCGGAGGTGAAAGAAGGAAATCCTAGAAACCCGATTAATATGGGATTTAAATGACATGTCCTGGTCAAAAGTAACACCAAGGTTTTGTACTTTATTACCGGAGGTCAATTTAATGCCATCCAGGTTAAGTGATTGACTGAGCAGTATCTTTTTTAAAGACTCCGGTCCAAAGACGACAACTTCTGTCTTGTCTGAATTTAGAAGCAAAAAATTTAAAGTCATCCAAGCTTTTATATCTTTAAGACATGCTTGTAGTCTATCTAACTGGTTGGGTTCATCAGGATTTATGGATAAGTAAAGCTAAGTATCATCAGCGTAACAGTGAAAATTTGTCCTATGCTGCCTGATAATTTGACCTATTGGAAGCATATATATAGTAAAGAGAATTGGCCCAAGTACTGAACCCTGTGGTACTCCACAATTAACCCTGGAGTTTAAATATGATTTATCTTTAACATGAACAAACTGGAATCTGTGAGACAAATAAGATTAAAACCAGCCTAGCGCTGTTCCCCTGATCCCTACAGCATATTCCAGCCTTTTTAAGAGAATATTATGGTCGACTGTATCAAATGCAGCACTGAGATCTAACAGAACCAGTACAGACACAAGTCTATTATCTGAGGCACAAGAATATCATTAGTGACTTTCAGCAGAGCTGTTTCAGTGCTATGATGAGCTCTGAAGCCTGACTGAAAATCTTCAAACAGGTCATTGCTGTGTAAATGCTCACACATTTGATTAGCAACTATTTTCTCAAGAATTTTAGATAAGAATGGAAGATTGGATATCGGTCTGTAATTTTCCAAGTCATCTCGATCAAGCAAAGGTTTCTTAAGTAAAGGTTTATTTACAGCTATCTTAAAAGCCTGTGGTACATATCCATTTACTAAAGATAGATTAATCATATCTAAAATGGCGCTGGTAATCAGAGGGAAAACTTCCTTAAATAATTTGGTTGGGATTGGGTCTAACATACACAAAAAGCAGAGACGCAATCCTACAGCCACCAAAACGGATCCCCTCAACAACTTGGCTGCGCCTAGAAATTCTGTCCATAAAAGTTATGAACAGATTTGGTGACAAAGGGCAACCTTGGCGGAGTCCAACCCTCATGGGAAACGAGTCTGACTTACTGCCAAGCTCTGACACCGGTCGTACAGGGACCTAACAGCCCATATCAAAGGGCTTGGTACCCTATACTCCCGGAGTCCCCCCACAGGATTCCCCGAGGCACACGGTCGAACGCCTTCTCCAAGTCCACAAAGCACATGTAGACTGGTTGGGCGAACTCCCATGCACCCTCCAGGACCCTGCTGAGGGTGTAGAGCTGGTCCAGTTTTCCACGGCCAGGACGAAAACCACCAATCCAGCGGAACTGCCCCCGATGTCCACGCAATGCTGCAGAGTCGCGTTAACCAACACAAACCACAACAGTTTATCTGTTCTTTCTTTCTAGGTGAAACGACTAAAGGAGCCAAGTCCATTAACATTTACTTTTCCTTCCCATAGAAAGGACTCCAGGATCAGTGCTTCTTTGTTCTCTTTGTGTCTCTGCTCTGTTCTCTCAAACCTCCAGTCGGTCATGGCAGATGGCCGCTCACACTAAGCCTGGTTCTGCTGGAGGTTTCTTCCTGTTAAAAGGGAGTTTTTCCTCTCCACTGTCGCTACATGCATGCTCAGTATGAGGGATTGCTGCAAAGTCAACGCCAGTGACTGTCCACTGTCTCTACATGTTCATCCGGGAGGAGTGAATGCTGCAAGTCACTGACTGGATGCAATCTGCTGGGTTTCCTTAAACAGAAAAACTTTTTATCCAATTTGAATAAATAACCGAATCTGACTGCACTGTTCAATGATTAGGATTAATTTTAATGTATGTACCTGATTTTTGTGAAGTGCCTTGAGACAACGTTTGTTGTGAATTGGCTCTATATAAATAAAACTGAATTGAATTTAATTGAGTTGGATGATGTGGTTCTATTGGCTTCATCAGCTCGTGATCTACAGCTCTCACTGGAGCAGCTTGCAGCTGAGTGTGAAGCAGTGGGGTTGAGAATCAGTTCATCCAAGTCCGAGGCCATGGTCTTGAGCCAGAAAAGGGTAGAGTCCCTTCTCTGGGTCAGGGGGGAGGTCCTGCCTCAAGTGAAGGAGTTCAAGTTTCTTGGGTCTTGTTCACGAATGAGGGAAAAATGGAGCGGGAAATCGACAGACAGATTGGTGCTGCGTCAGCAGTGATGCAGGCGCTGTACCGGTCTGTTGTGGTGAAGAGAGAGCAGAGTCAAAAGGCGAAGATCTCGATTTACCGGTCGATCTACGTTCCTACCCTCATCTATGGTCATGAGCTTTGGGTAAAAGAACGAGATCATGGATACAAGTGGCCAAAATGAGTTTCCTCCGCAGGGTATCTGGGCTCTCCCTTAGAGATAGGGTGAGAAGCTCGGTCATCCGGGAGGGACTCAGACTACCATGTCGAGAGGTGCCAGTTGAGGTGGCTCAGGCATCTGATTGGGATGGTTCTGGGCACATCCCACTGGGAGGAGGCCCAGAGGAAGACCCAGGACACGCTGGAGGGACTATGTTTCTCAGCTGGCCTGGGAACGCCTTGGGATTCCCCCGGACAAGCTCGCCCAAATGGCTGGGGAGAGGGAAGACTGGGTCTCTCTGCTTAGGCTGCTGCTCCCGCGACCCGGTCCCGGATAAGCAGAAGACAATGGATGGATGGATGGATGGATGGATATGTTAAGTATAAATGAGTCAACTCCTTCTAATTATTAAAATTTTCATATTCCTTGAAATACTGGGCGAGAAGTAGCAACCGTCTTTCAGTCAGATTTATTGATTAATCCCAGGCCAATTCTTGCTAAAACTCTTTTGAATATCTGACCCTTAGTTTCCCTCATTTAAATTACAAAGGGCACTAAAACCACTTCTGTTTGTTGATTTATATCAGCCACCAGGCCCTTACTCACAATTTTTGGATCAGTTCTAAGATTTCTTATCTCCATTAGTGTTAAATACTGACAAGGTGATTATGTTGGGGGATTTTAATAAGTCAACACTGAAAATCATAGCCTAAATATAGCCTTAAATGCTATCTTAGATTCCATGGTTTTGCTTAAAACATCTGCAGACCTAGTCACTCCTGTCTATAGACCTTGAGTTCACATATGGCATTGACTGTTAACAGTTAACAGTCAATGCCACTGTTAACAGTATTTCCTTATAACTTTGTCCTGTCTGACCATTTTTAAAAACCTTTCAGTTTAATTTACCTGAATATAACCCCCTCATGAAAGAAAATGTTGTCATATTAGATCATTATCAAACAATGCTGTAACAACTTTTAAAGAAAATAGTTTCCATTGTAATTTTTTTCAGTATTAGAGAGAAACACATCAGGGGCAAGAATATACAGGGGTTGGACAATGAAACTGAAACACCTGTCATTTTAGTGTGGGAGGTTTCATGGCTAAATTGGACCAGCCTGGTTGCCAGTCTTCATTGATTGCACATTGCACCAGTAAGAGCAGAGTGTGAAGGTTCAATTAGCAGGGTAAGAGCACAGTTTTGCTCAAAATATTGAAATGCACACAACATTATGGGTGACATACCAGAGTTCAAAAGAGGACAAATTGTTGGTGCAGGTCTTGCTGGCGCATCTGTGACCAAGACAGCAAGTCTTTGTGATGTATCAAGAGCCACGGTATCCAGGGTAATGTCAGCATACCACCAAGAAGGACAAACCACATCCAACAGGATTAACTGTGGATGCAAGAGGAAGCTGTCTGAAAGGGATGTTCGGGTGCTAACCCGGATTGTATCCAAAAAACATAAAACCACAGCTGCACAAATCACGCCAGAATTAAATGTGCACCTCAACTCTCCTGTTTCCACCAGAACTGTCCGTCGGGAGCTCCATAGGGTCAATATACAAGGCCGGGCTGCTATAGCCAAACCTTTGGTCACTCATGCCAATGCCAAACGTCGGTTTCAATGGTGCAAGGAGCGCAAATCTTGGGCTGTGGACAATGTGGAACATGTATTGTTCTCTGGTGAGTCCACCTTTACTGTTTTCCCCACATCCGGGAGGGTAACGGTGTGGAGAAGCCCCAAAGAAGCGTACCACCCAGACTGTTGCATGCCCAGAGTGAAGCATGGGGGTGGATCAGTGATGGTTTGGGCTGCCATATCATGGCATTCCCTTGGCCCAATACCTGTGCTAGATGGGCGCGTCACTGCCAAGGACTACCGAACCATTCTTGAGGACCATGTGCATCCAATGGTTCAAACATTGTATCCTGAAGGCGGTGCCGTGTATCAGGATGACAATGCACCAATACACACAGCAAGACTGGTGAAAGATTGGTTTGATGAACATGAAAGTGAAGTTGAACATCTCCCATGGCCTGCACAGTCACCAGATCTAAATATTATTGAGCCACTTTGGGGTGTTTTGGAGGAGCGAGTCAGGAAACGTTTTCCTCCACCAGTATCACGTAGTGACCTGGCCACTATCCTGCAAGAAGAATGGCTTAAAATCCCTCTGACCACTGTGCAGGACTTGTATATGTCATTCCCAAGACGAATTGACGCTGTATTGGCCCCAAAAGGAGGCCCTACACCATACTAATAAATTATTGAGGTCTAAAACCAGGTGTTTCAGTTTCATTGTCCAACCCCTGTAATTCTCCCTTTAAACAACTATATGTTCTTGTTCATAGTGTTAATTTGTCATTAAACAATGTAGCCCCCTTGAAAAAGAAGGTAATTATTCAAAAGAGGCTGGCTCCCTGGTTTAATTCTGAGCTGCGTACTTTAAACCACAATGCTAGGAATTAGAGAGAAAATGTTGCTCTACACAATTGAAGGAGTTCTAATTTATCTGGAAAAATAGTCTACTGTTGTATAAAAAGACCCTGCCTTTGCAAAGCTAGAACAGCGTATTTTTCATTAATAATGGAGAAAATAAGAACAATCCTAGCTTATCCTAGGTTTATCGTTAGTACAATTGTGAAACTTACTCAGCAGTAATAACTTAAGAGGATTCTTTCTAAATAAAATTGATTCTGTTAAAAATAAAATCACTAGCATCCTAGTAAACATGAATATTTCATCCTCAATAGGTGAGGCAGCATTGAAGGTAACTTTAGAACCTGACCTGTGTTTGGACTGTTTTCATCCCATTAAGTCCTCTGAGTAATCAAAAATATTACCTTTATCTAAACCTTTAACTAATACTATATGTTAGACCCAATCCCAACCAAATTATTTAGGAGGTGTTTTCTTTGATTTCGGCCCCAGTATTAGATATGATTACTTTTGTTCTGGAGTAGATTCATACAATTGGCACCAAAACACTTTCATCTATGGGACATAGAACTGATCTCTTTTTTGAACAGTTTTAAGAGGTTTTATGAATCTAGGTGCTTCCAGGTGTCATCCAGTTGGTTTTAGTGTTGTTCTGAGTAAATATTCACCTTCCATAGTAATCTGTGTATCTTCTGTTACAGCTCATTCATTTTTACACCCATTTGACTCATACAATGCTCTTATTTGGGGCACATCATACAAAATGTAGTTACTCTGACTTTCGGTTCTGCAGCATAGTTGTCCATGCATCACTTGTTAGAACTATCATGCCTTCCTGGTGATGCTGTAATGTGTGGAGATTGCTGTTTCAACAAAATATCTTAGAGGTAGGACGTTTCATCCAAAGAAATCTTCATAGCATGAAAGCCATGGTTAATGACTCTTTACTGTCACATATCTTTCACAGGAAATGTTTCAACAGCATTTCTGGTTAGCTTTGCCTTCTCTAAGTTATGGGGAAGCTGTTGCATTGCTACCATCGCTATACCTCAGTATATTCATTTTAGTTTTACATAGTCAGGATATCGTTAGCCTCATGGTATAATTGCCTAAGTAATATTGTCAAACTTAGAACAGATTTTTTTTTTCTTTTGTTCAAGGTGGTAAAACAAAGCCAGGACATTTCATACCTAAAAAGAATTCTGTTGCAGAACCTCTTGCAAGTCCTCATTGGTCCTTCCCACTGCTGCATTGTAATAACCACACACACTTTAAATTGCTGAAAAATCAAAACAGTTTTTGGACACCACACAAGAAAAACATTTTGCACATATAATGTGTCAGGAACAAGCTCCAAAAACTCCCAAACCAAGGCTGCAAGAACAGAATGATCATTTTGTTCTTGCAGGACTGGGAGAGAAAGCATATGTCAGCAAAATATATGTAGATATGCATTAGTTACTTTAGAAATGTATACTCAATAGTCACGATATTGTCATTTTAGATGTTCCAAATGAAACAAGGCACAATATATTAAATTTATATGTTATCTGACCCAACCTTAGATCAAAGAATATTCATGTGTTGAAATAGCCTAATCAAAGACTGATCTTGAGCCATTCTGTAAAGAATGGGCAAAAAAATCCAGTCTCTAGGGGACCAATGCTGGTACAGACATATGTGGATAGTTCATGATGATATTTATTATGCATTATGCATTTCTGATTGACATGTCTGCAGATAAGCATTTGGAACACAGATAGACGGTATGTCTCTCATTCACGCTTGAGGATATGCTCCCACTCGCTGTTTCTGTCTAGATAACACAACACGCTCTGACTCATTCCAGCTCAACAATGCCGTCTTGTTACGGTATCGCATGTTCTGCAAAGAGACACGGCTCAGGAGGCAGCTCAGATATCACTGAAGAAGGCAACAAGAGCCAGAGTCCAGCTGATTTTGTGACGCTCCTGCATTGCACATATGTGATACATGAGGAGGTGAATCTGATCAAACACAGATACAGAGAGAGCAAGATGTTCTTTTATTTATTTTTTCATTCAGGCAACAGTAGTCATTACACATATTTCAAAGATTCTCATCAGTGTACAATCGCAGCATCTTGACGCCTAAAAATGCAGAACTGACGAGCTCAGCAATTCTGATACAAATCTGCAACGCTCATGGAAACCTTTACTCTCGCCCACTTGCTGTGTTGCCCTTGGCTTTTCATATACCTCCTCAAGGACAATAACTCACGCAAATAATGCCAGATTCCTTTGGTTTGCGCTACCATTACCCTTTTCTGTTGCATTCTGGCACAATGTCATATAAACCCCAAAAGATAGGGTATAAAACAAGTACCAGTGTTTATACAAGCTCACACAAGAGAGTGAATGTAGCATAATTGATGCTGGAAGACAAAAAAAAGAAAAGCTGGAAGGGTTTTAAAGACATATTAAAGGTGCATGTGCATGCATCATGATGAGTCAGGGCAAAGTCTGAGCTTTATTTGCATCTTTGGCACACAAGTTTACTTTGGGGCACATTCTGTTCTCTGGGTGAATAAAATGAAGCCCCACATTTAATATTACACTTGAGCTAAGCTAAACTTTTATAAGCTTTGAAAACTGACATATTTACTACTTGATTAAAGGTTGCAAAGAGGTTTGTGAGTGTTTTCTGTGCAGCAAATTTTAACAAAACCTGACCTAGATTACAAAAGTTTAATTGAGATGAGAACAAAACTGAATGATCTGATTATATGGTTGTTTTATAGCTTTGAATTGAGTACACAAAGGCAGAGATTATCAAGACGACGAAGAAATATGAAGAACAACTCTGTCTGCATCGAAATTACCGGGGCCTATTTTTTCTGTGATAGACTAACACAAAGTAGTGCATTATTGGAAGGTGGAAAATCAGTAAATAGGACTTAGCATTTATATTCAGCCCTAATTAACCTGTTACCCCTAGATAAGACAGACAGTGTGTGGACCTAAACCTGAACACAACATACCTATACATGGTCTATAACAGAAAAACCTTTCATAATACTTGTTTGGTTGTGATGACAAACGTGAAAAATATTTAGGCAATATCCAATTCAATTCAATTCAGTTTATTTATATAGCAATGATTCCAAAAATGTCATCTCAAGGCACTTTAAAAGACAAATAAATCCAGCCTGTGCAGGCACATAATATATCGGCAATTCAATCCAATCATATATCTGAATCTGAATGAGCACACATGTAGCACCATTGGATAACATTAGAGCAATCCCTCCTACTGAGCATGCATGTGATGGTATTGGAAAGGAAAATTCCCCTTTAAAAGGAAGAAACCTCCAGCTGAACCTTGCTCCATGTCAGTGGCCATCTGTCGTGACCGACGCGGGGTTTAAAAAGACAAAGCAGTCACACAAAAAAAAAGAAACACAGAGGCACTGATCCAGGAGTCTTTTACATGTTGAAAGAAGAAGATATAGATATAATGGCAGTAGTAGCTCCTTTTGTAGCTTAATCTAAGAGAGAAACATCTAAACACAAAGGGAGAGGGAGTAGACAAATCTGTGCCATGAAACACAGACAGTCGCAGCAAAAGCTCCTTTAGTTTCTTTGCCTAGGAGAAAGACGGGGTTAAACACAGAAAGACTGGGCCAAATGCATCATTCATAGAAAGACAACATGAAGTTATTGGAAGGTGCCCCAGCTAAACAGAATTATTAGGTGCAACTTCTATAGAGAAAAAAGAGAAAAAGGTATGCATAACATGCATAATTGGAGAGAGGTAGGAGAAAGTAGCAGAGTGGGCAAAAGTAGTCAGAATGTCCTCCAGCAGCCTAACCCTATAGCAGCAATAGATCGCTCAGGATAACCTAAGCCTGGTCTAACTTTCTGATAAAGCTTAAAGTTTTAGGCCTAGTGTAATTACTATGAACTACGATGTTTCTAAACTCTAGGAACCACCAGTAAACCTGCAGTCTGAGAGTAAAGTGATCTGTTGGGAAGACATGAAACAATCAGATGTCTGATGTTTGATGGAGCTTGATTATTAATTTCAATATAAAAACTTTGTCAAGATGAATGAACAACTTTGGCTTATCAATGAAAGCCAACAATTTTTACTGGGTTCCTAGACTGAAACAATGGCATATTTATTAATCTATAAATTCTATCATGATCATAATATTCCATCAATGTTTTCTGAAATAATAAAAACCATATGATCATATTCAGAAGCTTGAAACCTTGATGGTGGTGGTCTATACAAAGGCCAGTAAGTAAATGTAGTTTTGTGCTCTCACTTTGATATTATAATCACTCAGATGTACTCTCTAAATTCATAGTTGGACACTTTTTAACTTTTTTAGTTGAGAGCTTTATGGACCAGATACGTGCCACTGCAGGCTTTAATATGCATTAGTTTATGTTTGAGTTGGGGAACAAGCGTATACATGCTTTAAAGCCTATACATATTTTACACTTTCTTCTCACTGAGCAAAGCTGGTTTAAATCTGGTTTTCGAGCTTGTAGCTGTAAGTATGCACAGCTCATTTGTTTAAATGAATACATTTTGACTGTGGTTTTCTACAAGAAAGCTCTGAAGCTGACAGCAACAGTTTGTAGGAAAAAAAGCGATTTTCTTGAATTTTACTTTACAAAGGCAAAAAGGTACCTGACCTTAGTGGTTTATTCTATTTGTTTTTTTTGTCCTACTTAAATGCTTCTGATGATTAAAATATTTTAATATCAGACAAAGATGGCGTAAACCTAAAAAAACTGTTTTCAAATGATAATTTAATTTATAAAGAGAAAAAAGCCATCCAAACCACCATGTCCAATGTGTAAGTTCAGTAATTTAAACATTAAGTAATTTAATTTCAGTAACACCCAATATTAAATTGGTTACTTTGTCTAGGAGAGAGACAGGCTTGATTACTGCCAGGCCTGTAGAAAAATAATCGCAAGAAATAGCACCTTATTGACAACATGAAGTAGGTTAAAACCTCCCAACAAGCAACATGCCATGCTCCGATCTAAAGAAATTCAATTAGACAACATTTCTGAAAAGGTTTATAAAGCACACCTCAGTGACAGCCATTATCTAGCAGTGGAGAAAACACGGAAGTACGGTGAGCTTTCTCAGGAGTTTCTGACCTAAATTATCCCAAGACAGGGATTCATCCAATAAGTCAAAAAGGGAACAAAAATGATTGCCAGCCATCATGATTCAGTAGTAAAGAAGAGACTTGGCAAAAATGGCATCCATGGGAGAGTTCCAAGGCCAAAACCACTGCTGACCAAAAAGGGCATAAAGGCCTCTGCCGATAAAACTCCGGATGTTCCCTAAGATATTTGGGAAATTATTCTGTGGACTGATAAATAAAAGTGTAACTCTTTGAAAAATATTCCCCATTGCCAATGGTTCCACTCCCCTCAGCCCCTTTTGTAACCGTTTCCATTACTGGCTTATCCGACCCCTTCGGAGCTGAGCAGGGCTAAAATCTGATGTGAACAGACTGCTGTTCACTACTTGGCCATGAGCATGGTCGCACGTATGTAAGCGACATGAGTAAGTTATGGATTTTACTGCGCACCACAGTGCCAGGACAAGCTCAAAACAACTCAAGAGTGACTTCAAAAATATTAGAGACTACGATGGCCGGACGAGTCAAACCGAAGGCCGGAGCGATTGTTCCAAATCATGGATGGCATTTATGGCCATTGCCCCGCGAGTTGTGGACAGAAGGGTGGTTTCTTTTATTCTCTTTCTTACATGAGTGTTTATTTTACTTTGCACAGCACAAGACACTGATGCTGGATTCGGGGCTTGAAGTCCTAGCTCCAGCTGTCAATGGAAAAACAACAAGTTTTGTGTTGAGTAGAGCGAGGTAGAGCGGAGTAGAGCTGTGCGGTGCTGGAACCAGCTCTAAAACTAGCACAGCATTTCAGAAAAAGAACATCATGTCATGATCTGGGATGTTTTTGTGTTTGATTTTCAACTGTTTGTGTATTTGCATTAGTTTTGGTTGTTTATTATTGTCACTAAAGGTGTTTCGTGTTCATTCCTTGATGTTCAGTTTTTCTTGTGTTTTGCACTAGTGTTACATTATTTAACTTAGGTTAGTAGATGCTTCCGTGTTCTGGTTCACCTCCCTCTGCATTCTTTCAGTGTTTAATAGTTGCCTTCTCTCAGTTTCTGACCTGCTTCCTTCTCAGCTGAACTACTGTTTTAAGCCTGACAGCTTCCCCCTTTTTTTTTTATTTGCCACTAACCGTTGTCCATTGTCTGTTTTTATTCCTCCTGGTTATAAATTGGGGGACCTATGGGTCACCCATCTGAGCTTTGTGCCTCTTTGGGATGAACTTGCAGTCACCTCTCTAACTTCTGTTTTATTTCTTTGTTTTTTTTGCTTTCTGATCCTCCTTCCAAGGCCCCCTCCACACATCCAAGTTTGGACGGCTTTGTTGTTTCCTTTCTCTGGTTAGTAAATCTTTTCGTGTTCTGGTTGAGCTCTGTCTGAATTCTTTCCGTGTTTCTTAGTTACCTCGCCTTAGTTTCTCTGACCTGCGTCTTCCCTAGCTGCACTACATTGCTTTGATTAGTCACACCTGGTTCTAAAGCCACTCAACAACCCTCCCAGTAGTTCTAGGCCGGTTAGCTCCCACACCTCCCCACCTGATTCGTCTGTGCTCCATTGTCTGTTTTCTCCATGCTGGTTACCCTGCTTTCTGGTTGGTTTGCTGTTCCCTGAAGTTATGTCCTTGATTTTTCTGTATTTTTTTGGTTTGGATTGTGTAACAAAGCACTAAAAGGTTGTGTAAAAGAAATGTGAATTGATTTAAAATGGTTAAAGTGATTTTACCCCCATTTAAATGCCGAATCTCTGATTTGACATGAGGGTTTGGATAAAAATGGTGTCAGATGAGTGACGAGAGGCTCTCTAAAGCATTTACTGTATATTTGATACATTTTAAAATCTCAACATCTACAGTAATGTGTTTGTGTGTCTACAGGTGTGTATTCATGATCCATTTGTTTCTTTGTTTCTTTCTGCAGACATAAACCAGAGGAAGCATGCCTCTGGCACATACATAGATGTAGCTATACAAATGAAGGAGTTAGTTTAGTCTGTTCAAGTCACGGTGGCCCCAAAGACCACAGCGGGACTTATTCTGGGAAAGACCCTTTAAAGAAGCTTAACCATCACTTATTGCATTGTGCTGCCAGCTGGAAAGAAACAAAAGTGAACCAGTTTAACCTCAGCTCTAAAATGGCCAGGCCCAGAACGAGGGCCGAAGGCTCACAGCAGTAAATCAGAGCGATTCCTCGGAGAGCGTACCCAAGCCAAATTCATCCATCGTTTCTTGGGAGATGTTCTGCATGCCGATCTCAGATGAGCAGAAACCACAGATTCTGAGAATGAGTGATGACCGATGCCAAATATCTGATTTCCTAGAAATGTTTTGCTGTTTTCCAGCATCGTGGTCTGCAGGTGCCACAGTAGGGTTGTGGAGCAGCTTGACCTAACCCTGATCTTAGTGGATATTTATCAATAATCACACACTTGGATACTTGAAATGCAACCACAAACCTAATAGTTTTTGGATGGATTTTGGATCTTGGAAATGTAGGAATTCCTGAAGGGAGTCGGTGTAAATTCTCTCAAGGAAGGTTAAGCTTACTGTCATGGATCAAATAGAAGCTAAATCTGTCTGACTGAAAGACCAGCTCACAATATTTTTCTTTGCATAAACACCCCACTACCACAACAGGAGACAAGACGTTTTCCAACAGTTTATAATATTTTGGATCCTCAGAATCATAAAAAAATAACTTGATCTATGAACAGAACCAGCAAGGCAAAGGAGCACCAAAGCTTTTTTCAACATCTGGATCTAATAACTTACTCCAGGGTTCCTGTCTGGTTTGGAAAAGTCTGGAAAGGTATGGAATTTTATTTGTTTTCTAGGTTTGCATTTGTATTTTCTAACATTCCTTGTCTTTCCTTTTTTCCTTCCTTGCATTCTTCCAACCATCTTGTGTCACTCCTTTCTTCCATCTTTCCTTGTGTCCTATGTCCAATATTGTGTCCTTCCTTGTTTCCTTCTGTCATTCCTTGTCTTTTCTTGTTTCCTTCCTCGTGTCCTTGCTTCTGTCTTTCCTTCCTTGTCCTCCCTTGTGTCCTTCTGTCTCTCTATGTGTCCCTTTGTCCTTCCTTCCCTGTGTCCTTCCTTTCTTCATTCCTTCCTCTTGGATTCCCTTTGTGCCTCCTTACTGACTTTCTTAGTTGTGTGATTTCACAAGTACTCACTTTCATACTTGTATACATATATACAATATACATAATTCCTTCCTTATGTCACTCGTCTTCCTTCCTTGTGTTCCTCATTTCATTTTTTCATATTTTCTTCTAACTTCCTTGTGCCTTTACTTCTTTCCTTATGTCCTTCTTTACTCACTGTCCTTTCTGCATTTTAACTCCCCTTCTTCATTCCTTCTTTATTTCATCATCCACTTCACTGTTTCCTTCCGTACTTCCTTCTGTCCTTTTCCTCACTTTCTTATGCTTGTCCCTTTTCTTCTCTTCCTTCTTGCTGTCCATTCATCCTTCCTTGTGTCCTTCCTTCTTTCCCTCTGTTACAGTTGTAGTGCAGGATGGAACCCTGTTAGGGCTGCAACACATATTCTCTCCTTCCTCTCTTTTCTCCTTTTCTCCTTTCTTGTGTTCTTCCTGTTTCAAAATTTCCTTCGTTCCTTTATGTTGGTCAGTCTGTTTTCAGGTTACATATTTAAAGTGTAGAATAATTATAAATTAAAATCCAAGTCAGCTTTATTATTTAGTATATTACTAAATGGGTCAAAAGATCTTAGTTCTCAGAAAATCATATTCCTAAAAATTCTAAATTTTGCCATGGAAATTTGGTAGGAAATCTGTATTAATGTGTTTTGCCAGGGCCACACAGTGTCTTAACCAACATTGCATCTCACATTCTGCTTCCTGTAATCCCCCGTCTTTCCTGCACCAAACCGTCCAGCCAACAGCCAACTTTTTAAATGCATCATTTGCGCCAGTTTTTCCAACCCTCACCTTCCTCTGTAGTTGTCTATGCAAATCCCAGCTCCCTGTTGACATGCGTCACCCCATGTGTAATTTGGTGTTTGTGACTGCAGTTCCTGTGTCGTGGAAATAAAATGCAGTGTCATCTTAGCAACTTTGTGAATCAGAAGAACCGCAGCCAGATGGTTTCGAGTAACGGGGGAGTTTTGGTGGAGGGAAATACTGTCTGACACATGATTTGCTGCCTATCTTTACTGTAAACTCTGCACAATAACATCATTGATGCTGTACAGCCACTCATTTGATTTAATAGTACTTAATTTCCCAAATATACAGTAGAAACCTGGCAGTCGGGTCATGACCCCTGAAATGCTTTTTTTTCCCTGGGAATTTCCCCTAAAGGAGCCTTCGTTTCTGTAGGTGGAACTAAGCTTAATCACAGCTCATGGGATTTACCCAGTTTCTCATCTATTAACTAAAAACAAGCATGCAATGCATCATCCGCTGGTTTGCAAAGGATATTTTTTTTCATTAAGAGAAGATGAGGTAGTCAAACAAGCATTGATGTGGACTGCCTTGCAAATGTTTTCATACCCTTTTAACTTTTTCACATGTTGAAACCACAGATTTCAGTATATTTTATTGGGATTTTATTTAATAGATACAGTGCAACCAGAGGATCAAGCAGAAAAGCAGCCAAGAGGCTCATGGTACCTGTGCAGGAGCTCCACATCTCAGGTGTGAGAATGTGTTCACTGGACAACTAGTCAAGCACTCCACAAATCTGGTCAAAATGGAAAGGGGGCAAAAAAGTTCTGAAAGAGAGGTAGAGAAGTCTTCTTTGCTGTTTACCACAATGGTAGCAGCATCATGCTGTAAGGATGCTTTTCAGCAAGACCAGGTAGCTGGTGATAGTTGGGTCTGGACTTTGACTGGGCCATTCCAACAGACAATTATGGTTTGATCTAAGTGTTGCATGGGTACACATAATGACATTTAGTTGTGTTGAACATTTTCACATCTTGTCATGTTTAAACCACAAATTTCAAGGTAATTTATTATTATTTTATGTGATAGACAAACACTAAATAATAGATCAATGTGAAGAGGAAGGAATATTATGGCATGTTTTTATTTAATAATAAAAATCTGAAAAGAGTAGCATAGAGTTACTAAATAATCCCCTGTTCCCCTATATAAATTGTAATCAAGCAATTGGCTTCAGAGGTCCCCTAATCGGTAAAAAGATTAACCCTATGTTGGGACCACAGCCATGGTTACAACATGAAAGGCCAGTACAAACTATTTTGGAACTTTCAAAATAAATTGCATTTAACCTCCTTCCGGCACAGCCAAGGAAAGGGGAACTTCCCATGATGCAGCTGGCCGTATAAAACCACCACCTTTCCAAGGAACCGATCTCTTCTACGCGGGTCAGTCTGAGGGCCTGGACAGAGACACACAGCACGCTAATGTCTTCATTCATGAACGGGGTGATTAAGGCACAAGCGTTGCTTGACTTTCTCTCTGAGATCTACAGGAAGTAAACTGTGTTCCAGAGAATTCCCTGCAGGGACCTTGTCTCTACAACGCCGAGTGGAGCAGTTTCCCGATCTGAAGGAGGACCGCATCAACATGGTAATGTGCAGTTTTGGCCGGCTGACAGAACAGCCACCACTCTCCGCAGCTAAGGAGGTAAGCTGTAGCTAACCGTTTCTTGACTGTGGACGTTTCTTCAAACTTCATCGTCGCCCAGGCACTTCTCCTCAGCACGGTTCATGAGGTTAGGTTTGGGCAGAGTGATAGAAGTGATTTAGGATGAAATGATCTAAACGTTTTTATTTCATGAAGTTTGGTTTTGTTTGTGAAACTCTGCTATCTTAGTGCTAGCAGGCTATCTGCAGCACACGTGCTCAGTTTTGTGTTCTGTGTTTGTGTGTTTTTAAAGTTGAGACAAACTTTATTAAAGGGTGATTTTAAACACAGAAGATTGATCATGACGCGCCGTCTGCGCTTATGCATTTTAACCCTTTTATTAACCCTGGTATTTTAGAGGTATGTGTTTGATTCTGGTGCTAAGCTATAAGCTTCTTTTGTTAGCTTTAACTGCTAACAGCTAAGAACACGTGCTTGCATACGTAAGCCCATTTCTCCAGAAAGATTTGGCTCTTTTGCAAAATATTTCCTTAAATATTTTACTATTTCCTTAATAATATTTCTTCAAATATTATTTTAATAAATAAAGGCAGCTAATGAGAAACCGTTGAGAAATTAGTCATCCAGAAGGTTGGTTTTATTCAGCAGATCATTCTTTAAAACATTATTTTAATAAAATAATATTTTATCTGATCTTGCATCAAGGGTTGTCTAAAGGTTTGCTGATTATTGCCTAAGTTGGTTCCAAGACTAACTTAACATCATTTCCAGATTCTTCAAGATAATCCTTGGTTCTCAAACATAAACATTGCATGGTAATGTTGCATCACTCTTTTGGTCATGGTTTCAGCCATCTTTAATCAACTTGTTTATGTTGTACATAGTCCATTAGTCTTTGTTATTCTTTAATTCTGCTTGGTAGTTTAGTTGGATTGTTTTAGCATGGGAAGAGTTTGTTGACTGAAATATGTTGACTTTGAGTTGACTTATTTTTGTTAATAAATTCTTGTATTTTAAGAAATTGTGTGAATTAATTCCATGTGTGTGCAGAGTTATGCTGTTCAATAATTTCAGAGCTTGGCTCACCCTTTTCGATTTTGTCCTAATACCACCGCCTTACTGGGCTGGTATTCACAGGACAACCCTTAACAGACCGAAATATTATTTGATAAAATATTAATATTAAATATTAAATAATATATTCCGATTCATAGTCACAACACCTAGGTGTAATTTAATCTCACTTTGAATTTACTCTCAGGGCAATTCTGGATGGAAACCTGTAGAAGAGTTGAGACTGGGGTGAAGGATCACCTTCCAGCAAAACAACAACCCAAGCAACTCTCAGATCAAACCATATTTGTGTGTTGGAATGGCCCAGTCAACGTCCAGACCCAAGTCCATTTGAGAATCTGTGGAAATGTTTGAAAATGAAGGTAGTCTGCAAAAAACAATGAGCTAAAAGTTCTAGATGTATCTAGAAGTGAGAAGCTTGAAGAGGCATACAACAAAACAGTTGCAGCTGTAGTTGCAGCAAGAAAATTTGAAAACCATGAATACTTTTCCATCTACTGTGCAATTTATACACAGATTTGTGTAATTCTAAAATCTCAACTTTGTGAAATTGAAGTTTGTGATTATTGCATGAGAAAACGTGAAAAAGTTCAAGGGGTTTGAATAGTTTTGCTATGCACTATAAAACTCTGAGCCACAATTTGAAATATGTGGGAAAAAGTTAACATACACATGTCAGTCGTCACCAACACAGACCCACTCGAATTACTAGAAAATTCAGTTCTTTCCTGCTGTATTCTGGGAATTGACTCCACATGATTGAGTCTGAGAGTGCTTGTTGGGGGAAGGTAAAACATGCTGTTTCAGCACATTTCCAGCGGTAAGCTCGCCTTCGCTGCCTGCAGTAAGCTCTGACTGTAATGTGACCACATTAATCACAGCAGGCAGTCATCAAAAGGTCCACAATCAACTCCATACAGATTTATTATTAACTAACAGGGATTTCTAAAGGTTTTACTGTCAATACACAGATGATAGATTTGACAAATACAAAGTGAAGAATCAGTATCCAGTTTAGAGTCAGTGATTTATAGACCATGATTCGCTGCAGTTGCACCTGCAGGTCTTTGGGGGTATGTCTCCACTGGCTCTGCACATCTAAAGATTGAAAGTCTGCCCTGTTCATCAAAATAGCTCCAGATCAGTCAGTCAGTTGGATGGTGAGCATGAACATACATTTCCCAAGTCTTGCCAACGTTTCTCAGTTGGATCTAGATCTGGACTTTGACTGGGCCATTTTGTCCCATAATTATGTTTTAATCTAGTTCTGGTTGTATGTTTTAGGTCATTTTAATGCTGAAAGGTGAACATCTGTCCAGTCTGAAATCTTTTGCAGCCGATAACAGATTTACTCCCAGGATGTCCCTGGTACTGAAAAGCTTCCCCACAGCAGAATGCTGCCACCACCATGTTTCACCATGTGTTCATGGTAGTCTGCAGTGTTACACACATACTGGCCAACCAGTTTAGTTTTGGTCTCATCCTCCTAGCCTAGCCTGTTAGTTTAGGTTGACAGCCACATCTTGTTAAGTTTGCAGTTGCAGTTGAGCCACACTTTGTGTTGATCTATCAATAAAGCACCAAAATTTGTGGTTTTCATCAAATGTGAAAAGGTTCACAGGGTATAAAAAAGGTTTCTAATGGCACTCTTATTTCTCCAAAGAACCAACAGGTTATTTTGGGGCTTGAATGAAATTTAATTTAAACTTGATGTAATATTGCAAAAAAAAAATCTCTTTACACACATTTTATGTTAATGAACAGGGATGGATTTGCTTAAATATATTTTTCAAACTTTATCTTGGTTTGTTAAATAATGACATAGAATCAATCAGAATCAGCTTTATCGCCTAGCTTGTGCACGCACACAAGGAATTGTGAGATCAATCCAAGTATGCATGGTGTTGTTCTGTAACTCTGATTGTCAAGTGTTCATCAGAGAAACAGGCTGGGAGGAAAAACTGTCTCTATGGCGGCTGGTTTTAGCAGACAGTGCTCTGTGGCGCCGCCTAAAGATAAAAGCCTAAACAGTTTGTGTGCAGGGTGTGTGGGGTCTGCAGAGATTTTAGTTGCCTTTTTCCTGACCCTAGACCTGGATAAATCCTGGATAGAGGGAAGGGCCCTGATGATTTTCTCTGCAGACCTAATTGATCTGTACAGTTTGGACCTGTGCTGTTTTGTGGATGAGCTAAACCACACTGAGATGGACAAGGACAGGACAAACTGAATAATGGCAGTGTAGAAGATGACCAGCAGCTCCTGTGGGAGGTTGTACTTCTTGAGTTGCCTCAGGAAGTACAGTCTCTGCTGGCCTTTCGTCTGAACATTGTGTATGTGTGAGGACCATCTCAGGTCTTGAGAAATGGTGGTTCTTAGGAAGACAGCATAGCAGACACAGTTTTGTTGAGGATGGTGAAGGGTGTGTGTGGGGGCGGTGTCCGAGCTACAGCACCATGCTGGTGGTAAGACACCTTGGAGCTCCTCCGGATCTTCCCCAGAAGCATCACCACTGTTTACAATCACTTTTTCTTAAAGGAATTACTTTCAAACTGTTCTCTCAACATTTTTATTCTAAATAAGGCAGAGGAATAGTTACAGAGGTCAGCGCTGATGGCTCCCGTCCTTGATCCGCTCAATGATCGAAGTGACGAAGCAGCCCTGAGAGAAGGTCACACATGGTTTTTATGTCTGGCACTCCCTTGCAAAGGATGTACACTCCCTCAGTGTTTATCAGTAGACTATGTGTTACCATTCTGGTGTCTATCTAATAGTGTGTGTAACAGCAGGTGTCCAACCCTGAATCTAAATGTGGCTGCTGCATTCTAATCAACCCAGTTACAGACTGTCCCACAATCAAACCCAATGTACTAAACTTTATGTCAAACTGTAGGTCATTTGTCCTTATAATGTGCGTCAGTGAGGATTCTTATCCTATCCTAACAAAAGTGAAAACATTAGCATTTATATCATTCTGGTGTGTGTGAAAGCTCATCTATAAGTTATAATAAGAAAAGTTATCCCTAACATCGGTGTTCTCTGAAAATCCATCACCATCTCCACAGTCTTGAATCGGTTAAGTTCAAGGTGGTTCTGACCATAAAAGTGGACCAGCCGATCCACCTCCTGCCTGTATGCAGACTCATCACTGTTCTGGATCAGACCAATACCATGTCTGTGTCAAACTTCAGGAGTTTCACAGACGGGTCCACCGAGATGCTGTCATCTGTGTACATAGAGAAGAGGAGTGGGGAGAGAACACACCCCTGAGGGTGCCAGTGCTTATTGATCTTGTGCAGGAGAGAATGATCCCCAGTCTCACCTACTGATGCTGGTCCTTCAGAAAGCTGGTGATCCACTGACAGGTGAAGGCAGGGACTTTGAGCTGGATGAGCTTCTGGTAGACGATGTCTGGGTTGATGGTGTTGCAGGCCGAGCTGAAGTAAACAGGATCCTGACATACATCCCTGAGTAGTCGAGGTGTTGCAGGATGAAATGTAGTCCCAAGTTGACTGCATCGTCTGCCAACCTGATTGACTGGCAGACAAATTGCAGGGGGTCCAGTAGGGGGCCTTTGATGTCCTTCAGGTGCTTCAAAAGCAGTCGCTCAAAGAATTTCATGACCACAGATGTCAGGGCAACAGGCATGTAGTCATTTAATCCTGTGATGGTGGAATGTGATAGTGAACTCTGGTGGAATTTTTGTACACAAAGTTAGATTTACATTACTTTAGAGCCTGGTAAAAAGGGTGTACTTTCTTTCATGAATGAATGTTACAACTGGTTACTTTTCTACT
Organism: Crenichthys baileyi; assembly: GCA_036173005.1. NCBI lineage: Eukaryota > Metazoa > Chordata > Actinopteri > Cyprinodontiformes > Goodeidae > Crenichthys > Crenichthys baileyi. The sequence goes on along the minus strand of JAHHUM010000068.1, from coordinate 114,792 downwards.
GTTTATATATGGAACAGCCACTCCTTTGTTGCCTTGTAGAGTATTTTGAGTTTATAGTACAGTTTTACAATAAATACAGTCAGTCAGTCATTTTCTACCGCTTATTCCATAGTGGGTCGCGGGGGAGCTGGTGCCTATCTCCAGCAGTCTATGGGCAAGAGGCGGGGTACACCCTGGACAGGTCGCCAGTCCATCGCAGGGCAACACACAAACAACCATGCACACACCTAAGGGCAATTTAGAGTGACCAAGTAACCTAACAGGCATGTCTTTGGACTGTGGGAGGAAGCCGGAGTACCCGGTGAGAACACACACATGCACAGGGAGAACATGCAAACTCCATGCAGAAAGACCCCCGGCCAGGAATTGAACCCAGGACCTTCTTGCTGCAAGGCAACAGTGCTACCAACTGCGCCACCGTGCAGCCCACAATAAATACAATAAAAACTAAATGTTAAAAAATAAAAAAAGTAAAAAACAGTGTGGCTGTGTTAAAACAATCCTTCAAATTTGCTCCACAGTGATGCAAAAGACTCTTTGCCAGTTGTCCAAAATGATTGATGGCATTTGATGGCAGTTTTCACATGAATGGCACCCTGGGTCCTTTTGCCTTCCCCCCAACCAATTTAAATGTGAAAATTAGATTTAGATTTCAATGTTGACATACCAGCCAAATTTTAGGCTGGGGTCCATTTTTACCCCTAAATTAGTTACACTGGATTTTTCATATGGGGGCAAAGGGGAATAGTCAAATGTGGGGATACACCTAGGACCACTGGGTTTAAAAATCATACCCTCTGTCTTTTTCATTAAAATGGAGAACATTTAGTGCCATCCATCCCCTAATGTCATCGAGACAGTCCAGGAGAAATTCAGTGTAGCCACTATATTTTTAAAGGGAAGTAGACTTGACAGTCATCAGTATATAAATGAAATGTCATGCCATGCTTTCTAAAAATAGAACCAAGTTGCAACAAATAAAGGCAGAACAGGAGGGGACCAAGAATAGAGCTCTGATGTACCCCCCAGGGGAGGGCAGCAGAAGCAGAGGTAAAATCATCCATCATCAACCTGAAACTCTTAGAGGTAAGACCTAAACTATTGCAGAGCTGAACCAGTGAGGCCCACCCACTGCTTTAGTCTGGAGATAAGGATGTCATGATCCACTGTGTCAACGCAGCAGTTAAATCTAAAAGCACAAGTAAAACACAGTTCCCAGAATCGCACACTAAAAATATGTCGTTAAAAACCCATGAGAGAGCAGATTCAGTGCCGTGGTACGTTTTGAGTCCAGACTGGAACACTTCCAAAATTTTTGATTCATCCAGGAAGGCTTTCAGCTGGGTGTAAACAATTTTTTTCCAGAATTTTGGATATGAAAGGTAACTTGGAGACTGGCCTAGAGTTTGACAAAGAAGACAAATCAAGGCCAGGTTTTTTAAACAAAGGTTGCACCACATCATTTCTAAAATTACTTGGCAACACACTGGAGATCAAACTGCTGCTAATAACATTACGGGTGAAGAGGGCCAACATTTGAAAAAAACCTCAAACATAAAACGCAGAGAAGGGAGATCAAGGTGGAATCCGGATGCTTTCCAGTTTCTCTAGATAGGAGAGAGAAATAGGCTTCAAGTGGTCAAACACAGCAGGACTGGGGACAAAGATGGATGAGTCATAGGTGGGAAAGAAAATACAAGCCCTGGTGTTAGCAATATTGTCCTAGAAAAACTGAAGAAAATTGTCACAGCTTCTCTGGAAACTTCCACAGAGACAGGTTCATGAACATTAAGAGCAGGATTAATAGTACCATAAGGAGCATGGGGTTGTGAGAGTTAACAACAATGATATCAGAGAAGTATTTTTGCTCTAGCAGTATTCACAGCTCTATACTGATACCAACTCTCTCTCAGTATCTCTAAAGAGACTTGCAGTTTTTACTTTCTCCACTTTCGCCCATTTCTGTGCTGAAAGACACGGAGGGCTGCAAACTGAAATGATTAAAATCAGCAGAGAAATGAGCAGCGGTGGATGGGGTAAATACAAGGCAGCGCCAAGCAACAGTTTTGTGAAATTAAACAGGCATGTGGTCTAAAAACAGTGCATTACCAATCTCCAAGTTACAAATGGATAAACCGTAAAATGAAACAAAGTCCAGCGTGTACGTACTTTCATAGGTGAGGCCAAAGGCGTCCAATATATCTACGAAATCCTTCAATAGAGGCTTTCTAGTGCAACACACATTAACTTTAAATTCTTCAACAATTAAAATTTGGTCATATTTGGCCTTGAAGTCCCCGAAGAAGTCAAAAAAGGTATGTAGGAAATCCTTATTGTACCTTGGTGGCTGGTAGATCACCGAGCACAGAAGCGGAGGGGAGTGGCCCAACTCAGACATGCTCTATTCAAAGCTAGAGAAAGCAGTCAGGTGGGACAGCTGCTTGCAGTCAAAACTTGATTTAAAAATAATTGCCAAACCTCCTCCAGGGTACCAAGTACCTTGGGGTATTAAAGTATGAGCAGCAGAGGGGCAATAATTCTGAGGAAACACAGGACTCACCCGGAGATCAATATTTTAGTCACACAGAGAAAGTCCAAACCATGGTAGGTGAAAAAATCTTTAAGAATAAAAGTCTGATTCACGACGGATGTTGCATTCACCAAACCTATCCCGATGGGAACTGGGTCCGGAGAAGCGGTAGTGGGGGAAGTAGGTGTAATCTGTGCAAAATGCTGCAGAATACCAAGATTGGCATCTTTTCAGTGGAGATGTGGAGGAGTGAAAACAGTTAGTTAGAGTCAACAACAGGTACCAGCCAGGAATCAACAGTCCAAGGAACACCAAGAAGCATACAGTCAAGGAACCGATTCCAACTGGGACAGGAAGATCCCCGGAGACTGGACCAAACTGGACCTCAGCCTCACCAGCAGCCAACCACACTTAACATGATCCCTGTGATGCCTTCTCTGATGAAGTAGGTGTGCTACCTGGCAAGGGTAAGCAGGTACTCCAGCCAACAGCAGGGGCAAAGAATTGTGTCTTTCATGACAGAGATGTTGAACATTTGCTGAAGACATACAAATGGTTTCGGCGATCATACGCCAGTAGTGAGCTCACATCAGAAAAAGAGCACAGGAACAACAATAAAAACAGAAAAATAAACATCAGAAGACGGCTCTCCACACACATACACACATTCTAAGATGACGTTCCGGTAATCCCCCTAACAAGCAGGGAGTGCCTTTTTAACACACAGGGAGAGTTTTTTTTTTAATCTGGTAACATATTTCAACTCCTCATTGACTGCAAATGCATAAACTTGTTCAGAGCACAACTGACAGATAAGGTATATTTTTGTCTGGTGCTTATGGGGTCTCCCCTTTGTAATGCTGCTCTGGACAACTGCCCATACATCCCCCTACCAAAACCACCATTAGGTTACATGGCCAGTTGTTAAGTTATGGGGCACTTACTTTTTAAATATTGACAGTTTTTTTTTTGTTTTTTTTTTTTTGTTTTTTTTTTTTTTTACTGAGGCTATATGCATCTGATTTTGTTTGTTTAATGATCTGAAATATTTATGTGTGAAATAAAAACAAAAACAGAAGAAATTCTTAAGGGGGCAAATACATTTTCCAAGCACTATAAAATATTATGGTGCAAAACATGTAAAGTACACAGATCTCTGGGGTGCAATAAATACAAAATTGAAATGGACACTCTTGGAGCCTTGGATTGCTAAAATTCCTTGAAGTCTCTGTAAAAACAGTTCTTGGACATATTTTCTGGAGCACAGCATACTCACATTTTTTTTATTTGCTTCATGGTATTAATGGTTAGAACTTGAGTTAAAATAGATATGTTTAAAATTGCATTGCAATTACAAACTTTAAGTTAAAACTGTTTTTTGGGTGTAATAGTTTCTATTTGGAAGATCAGAGTATAATAAGACAATGTAATAATACCAATATAGAACATGTATCTAAAAAAGTACTTGTAGGCTAGTTGTTAAATCCCTGAACAAAATCTTACAACTCAATCTCCCAAAGTATCCTCTTCACAAGGCCTACTTCATTGTCTACATTTCCCGTCATCTCTTTTCTTGTAACGTATCACGTTGGCCCAAGATCCAGGCAAATGAGAGCAATATGACACTTCTGAGCAGTTTCCCATAGATTGTATCGTTCCTCTGAAGCATTTCGTGCTGAGCTTGCTTCTCTGCTCTGCTTTTGATTAGTTACACCGCTCAGACATCGTTCGAGTTGTCTCGAGCTCTATTTCTCTCACTGGGCAGTTGTGACAGCAGCTTCAGTGTCTTTTGACAGATAATAAAGTAGGTCACGAAATGAAAGCTAAGCTGCAGATACAACAATGGTAGAGAACAGGATGAGGGGGGGCAAAAGATATGGACTTAAAGATTATTGTTGCCATTAGAGCTCTTAGAAGAAAGTTTCCCTTAAGATCATTTGAAACTCTACAAATGCTCTTTTTATAGATTTGAAAATTTCCCCCTTGAGGCCTATACTCTTTCTAAAATCCGGAAGCCTCTAATTGACTTTTCACATGATCAGCTGAAACGTATGCATACATCTGTTTCCCCATCACAAACATGCCATGTTTTTACTGGTGCCATAGAACCTGAAACCAGACCAGCCCAGGGTGGAGAGTGTGCAAGAAGCGGCAGTATGACATCATTTGGCTGCTGGATGTGTGTTTTAATTCACACTTTATTTCCTAGCTGTAAATCTTCTAACACTCTCCATTGTTTATTGTGTTTACCTCAATAGTTACTCCATGGGAGTTGAGGCCATAATCAAAGAACTTCATTGAGTGTTTCCGGTATTGGCATCAGTTGTCAATGTCAGTGGCCCTGGTAGAGTTTTGCTTCAGACTTACAATCACCATAAAATGTACGTCTGTTCATTTACTTGTTAACATAAATAAATCCGCCATTCATAAGGCAGCAGGTCAGTGAATTTAGACATTGCAAAGTTGACTTACTAAATTTCCTTAAAACAGGATAGTAACAGATTTGAAAAATGTTACCAGGCCCGATGAGTCTAGGTGCCATTTCCAGCGTTCAGACAAAATGAAAGCGGGAATCATCCTGAATGTATCAATAGTTTAGGCTAGTGGTGTTGGTGGTGAATATTTATCTCTCACGCATTAAGTCCTTCATACCAAGTAAGCATGGCTTACATTCCACAGCTTACCACAGTATTGCTGCTGACCATACCCAGCCCTTTATGACCACAGTGGACCCAGTCTTATGATTGTTACATACAGCAGAAGAGTGCTCCATCTCACAAAGCTCAAATCATCTGAAACAGCTTGAACATCACAACGAGTTCACTGTGCTCCAATGGTCTCCATTGTCACCAGATCTCAATCTAATGGAGCTCCTTTTTAGATGTGGTGGGACAACAGATTTGCATCATGGATGTGCAGCCGACAAATCGCAGGATGCTATCCCATCAGCATGGACCAAAATCTCAAGGAAATGTTTCAGACAGCTTGTTTAATCTCTGGCACAAATGCTTAAGGCTGTTTTGAGGGCAAAAGGGGTCCACACCAGTACTAGCAAGGTGTACATAACAAAGTGGTTAGCGAGTGAAGATACTCTAAAGACTGGATTTGGGATCAAGGATTGGGAGTTCGTGGGATTCTTACCAACAATCTTTATTTTGTAATTAAGGGTGAAACTAAGACAATAAGTGGAGAACAATCCATCTACCATTAGCCATCCCTGTTATACCTTGCAGAGTCTTTGGTGTATTGGTGCCTACCTCCGGCAATCATTAGGCGATAGGCGGGGTACACCCTAAACAGGTTGCCAGTCCATCACATTAAGGTTAGCTCATTTAAATCAATGATTATTGTTGCTCCCACTACGATACCTTAGCAAAAGGCGTTCTCTACAGTATGTGCCAATAAATAAATTAAGCACCTTTTAACTTAATCAGATCTTAAATTAATGCCAAGAATGTGCAGCATTTACAGTAAGTAAGCTTCTGACTTAAGCTATGACAGGAAGGCTTATATTCTCTGATTAAAGATTGTGTTTGATTTGTTAGCCTTGGATTTACCCTAATCAAGGGCTTTAAATGGCTTATAAACTCTTTGTGTTTGCTGTTAGAGATACGTAAGTGATGATTCATAAATAATCATCACTTACACATCTCTAAAAGTGAACTCTGTGTTAAATGACTTTGTGACACTTCTTTAAAAAACAAGCTTTTCCTGTTACATCCAATTAGGATTCAAGGTTCCTTCTCATTTGCTCACTATACATGGTTATCTAAAAATCTGGTAAATCTTCCAAGGCAAGGTAAGAAGAAGAGCCTCTCTATATATTTATATATGTATATTGCTCTACATGTGAATTAATTTGTGTTTACTGTTATAACACACGTGTTTTCAAGACCCTACCAAAAATAAAATTAAATAAAAACACTTACTGCTTGTTTCATTTCATACTTTGACATGAATGGCTTTTAACCTATCTGTATTTTCCAAATGTTTGACAACAGTTCCCTAGTGTTGTAAAAACATTTAAGTATGCTTAATATCATGGGTTAAATTAGGCTTAAGGTTACTGATTCGTGACCAACGTCAAGTCTGTGCTTCAGGCAGAGGAGATGTCTTAAATATTTAAGACTTGACTTATACTTCAGGCAAAAGATCAAGCTGAGTCCAAGTCAAGTTCAAATCACTTGAACTTGACTTGGACTTCAGAGAAAAACCATACTTGCACTTACGACTTAGGGACTTGAGACTTGACTTAAACTTGCCCCTCAAGGCCTGGGAGGTTGGCTGGACTTTGAGAAAATACATAATACTTGAATTGTCCTTGCCCCTTTTGACCTGACTTGGAGTCAAGCTGGAGTACCTGCAGAGAACTCACGTATGCACAGGGAGAACATGCAAACTCCATGGAGAAAGACCCCTGAGTACCTTCTTGCTGCAAGGCAACAGTGCTACCAACTGCGCCACCATGCAGCCCTTGGTCTTTCTCTCCTAGATGAAGTCAATGAAGGAGCTACTGATGCTAATTTATTTCTTTTTTCACATAGAAAGTACTCCAGTGTGCTTCTGTGTTATTTTTTTGTGTCTGCTCTGTCCTCCTAAACCCCCAGTCGGTTGTGGCAGATGGCCCCTCACACTGAGCCTGGTTCTCCTGCAGGTTTCTTCCTGTTTAAAGGGAGTTTTTCCTCTCCACTGTCGCTACATGCAGGCTTGGTATAAGGGATTGCTGCAAAGTCAATGACACAAAGCAAGTGACTGTCCACTGTCGCTAGATGCTCATCCGGGAGGAGAGAATGCTGCAAGTGACTGACTCCATGCAATCCGTTGGGTTTGCTTAGATAGAAAATATTTTAACCAATTTGAATAACAAGCTGAATCTGACTGAATTGTTTGATATCTATAATCAATTGTAATGTATGTACTTGACTTGAAATCTGTATCATTCGATTGAATTGACTTTGTAAAGTGCCTTGAGATGACATGTATGAATTGGAGCTATATAATAAAACTGAATTGAATTGATACCAATTTTACAGATATCTCAGTGTAGCTTAGGTCCAAGCCAGGCAATGAATCTCACCACACACACACATGCACGCACACACACACACGCACACACACACACACATGTTGTACTGGCATATGCTCCAGGAAAACAATGGACAGCACTAGATAATCTTTATGAGCCATCATCTGGAGATTTTCCAATGTAAATAGAAGGGAAACTTCTGAACGTCCAAAGTGAATATCATTGACATTTGTCCTTTTATATATAATCCTTCTGGAAATTTTCAGGACTGCAAAACATGTCCTTAATCACTTCATAAATGTCAAGTATGGGCCTTGACAGTATTAGCTATGTTGAAAAGGGTGATTGTGGAATAATCTGAGGCCTTTGTTACTTAAGACCTTGGTATTACACCATTCGGGAGTTTGGTTTGATTAAAGCAACAAAGTTCTTTGGTTAACTTTTCTCGCTCTGCAAATATACCTTGTTTATCTTCTTTGTTTGCATGTCACCATGTGAATTACTAGACCACGAATGGATTAAAGCAATATTTGACAAAAGCTGAACTCAAACAACCTTAAGGTAAAATTCAGGTTGTTTTCTAAAGCAAAGATTTTAGCAAACACACCTGATGTTATTCAGCAATAATGTGTTGCTTAATATCAAACCTCTCTCCAAATTGTAACTGTATTTGCAACACTAGCATGTGCTACATTTTCATGACAGAAACCTGATTTTACCAATTTCTCTTTTTAAGATTGCTGGTGTGCTGCAGCTGTGCAAATGGTGTGGGCAGGTCATAGTCAATGTAAAGCATATTATTGATGTATCGTCCCTACCAGCGAATGTGCCATAGCTGTTTATCTGCCGTCATCGCTGGCCCTGCTTACTAGCCTACACATTCACACCAGGCTCCGCTGTAGAGGAGGAGTTGTGGAGGGAGAGCCATAGTACAGCAGAGAGCAAGGGGTAGGGACCTGTAAGGCATGCATGTTTAATTTTTCAGGCTAAGTCCATGGTTTTCAAAGAAAATCTTTAGTATGGACTACTTCAATTTTTTATTTTGGAAGTCGGAGCTCGGATCGGAAAATTAAGTCATACCTGAATTGAATGCATTCTAAGTGCAATTTTAAAAACCAGTGAGATTTTCTAATTGTTTTAGTGCTAACTACAAGGAACTGTATTTCTCTCCATTTTATGAATTTAAACACCTTTAAGAACGTGTTCACAAATTGAGGTTGTACAATACTATTTAGTGAGATACAAACTGAAAAGTCTGTATAAATTGTTGATACCAGCAACTTTCTCTTTTATTGAATTCTGAGCTGCTCGGCGACTGCTTTCCTAGTTGGACTTAAGACTTAAGTAAGTGTTTTTGTTTTCAACTAGGAAATTTGACCTCTTAGTACAAACAGAAAAAACCTATTCATCAATTTATCAATTGTACATAGAGGTTCTGCGACTGTATGAGTGTTAGAGTTCTGGTTGGAAATGACAACTTATGCTAAACAACTGACATTTTCCTACAATGAAAACAACATACTTCGTCTTTGGTGTTATTGAGAAAGCATCTTTCCAGTTTAAGTTCACGGCCTGGCCTACAACTCAAATGTGACACCTTAGATAGAAATGTCTTGTTGCTTCCCTCCACCAGCATAGTACAAATAGGTCATCATATTTACCATTATTCTCTATTCCTCAAAGTTTAGCTCTAAATTAAACTGAATACCAATTTTTCTTAACGCATTAATATTAATGCAATATCATAACTGAAAATATGGCTGAAATTTGTTCAATCATACTAAATGAAATGAAGCTGTATAAACATTTCCCATCAATACCAGGTTAGATGTCCTCCATCTAAACATAGACAAAATATCAATGTATAAATCAAAGGTTGCACTGAAATGCAGGTGTTTTTCTCATTGAGTGCTTGGTTTTTTTTAACAAGAGTTAGAATCATACTTTGTGTTAGCATGAAAAAGTTAGCTCTGAAATTAGCATGTACCAGCCTAGAATGCATTTTTGCCTCTTTTGACCAATTCATTGTATGTATGCTTCCTTTGCTACATTGTGACTATATAATGGACAAATGATTACTGTTATCAAATATCATTGCAATATGTCTGCAATATTTACTGCACTTTATCATGAATGTGTGGAAAATTTCTACAAAGTTCCTTCAGTTAAATAATTAGGTGCAGTCCATAGCACTGTTGCCTTGCAGCCTGGGTTCAAATACCAGACAGGGGTTTTTCTGCATGGAGTCTGATTACCCCTTGTTATGACGGTATCCATGCAAGGTCGTCTGCCCTGTGATGGACTGGCGGCCGGTCCAGGGTCTAACCCGCCTCTTGCCAAATGACAACTGGAAACAGGCACAGCCTCCCCATGACCCTACAAGAATAAGCAGGTATAGACGATGGATGGATGAATTTGACACATGCAGACAGGTGTAGCAAAGCTCACAGGAACCCCAGCCAGGTGTAAAATAAGAGCTGTATGTGCATGCAGACCTGAGAGAAGCGTTTAATCAACCAGTCTGTGGACCCAAGCTGTGTGGTATTGGGTCAGCGCCTGTTACCTGAATCATGCTGCTTGTTTAAACCCTTCACTGCACGTCTCACACTACTGCAGTGTATGAAAGAAAGAGAGAAGCTAAAAGAGTTACTTTCTCTGCTTATAGTTTCTCAGTGGAAGTACGACTAGATGAAGGTTGGGCTCAAATAACGGATTAAAGTCCAGTTTGTGTTCTGAAGCAAAGATGTTGAGTAACATTTAAACCATACAGCAACCATGTTTGCACACATATTAATTCTTCAGCTTACCTGCAACAGAAATCCAAACCTTGCACACCTGCCTAGTGTGGCTTCAACTATTTAGCTGTATCTGACATACTAGATGGAGCTAAAACAGTCGGGTTATGAATCCTTGTAGCAGCTGAACCCCAGATTAGTATTGCCAGTATGTTTATGTATTATAAACTTGGGCAAAAGTCATGAGTCATCCTTTATTTATGCTTGCAATGATGTAGACTTTCTTGTAATCTTTGAAAAATTCTTTATCAGTATGTTTTCAGGCTTGCAGAAGGCCTTTCTTGTACTTTGTTTTAGCTTTTAGCTTTGTTTCAGCCTTTTGCTTTATTCTTAGCCTGTTATAGTTTTTATGACTGAACCACACTTTGTCTTGCATCGCCTCTTGTTGCTTGTTAATTCTTGCACATAAGAGCCGGGAACCGATCAGCTGTTAAACACCAAGCTGACCTTTTTTTTTTTTTCTTTTTTTTCACCCATGACGTCCCTCGACACCCGATACAGCGCAAAGGTCAACACCGAAGGCAAACAAGGGTTGAATGATCCGAGGAGAATTTGCCGGCAAAATTTCAAAGAGGAAGCAATGAGTGAAAGAGGAAGCGAAACCTGAGACGACAAAGGAATAAAAGCTTTAGTCAGGGTAGGTTTGAAAGGTCAGTTTCAGTGCTAATTAAAGTTACAAACACAGATGGGGATTTATACGCTGGGATGACACTTAAACTTAATTTACACTACGATACAGCCAGTAAAACAGTGTAAATAAAACTAAATCAAGAGATTTTATACAGAGGTTCTGGATTGCCTGGGTCAACAGTTAAAAAATGTGTTTTGGTCCATGTAGAGACTGTTTGTTCACAACACAAACATGCTCATCATCTAAAATCCTCATATCTGCCAAAACACCCAAGTGAATTATGAGCACTCTTATGAGAGAGCACTACTTATCTCACTGGACCTCACCAAGTCATAAAACCAGGTCAGTCCGAGTGCAGCTTGCGAACCCGATCTGGAACTGCGTGCACATCTTTACAGAGTTCATTTATTATCGTTGAGATGGAATGTCTGAATGTTTAAAGCAGGAATACTTTGGCAGAACAGCAGACTTAATAATATCTGAGGGGAATTATAAAGCTTTCTTGTTTCCCAGGCAGGAGCTCGCCCTCAACTCTGGAAGACTCTGAGCATTTTTTGTGTTCCTATGAGTTAACTTTTACCTAATTGTAAAGGCAAAGACAAATTTGGTTGTTTTTTCCAACCCCTTGGAAAAAACTGTGTGTCATAGCTGAGATCAAGACGGATTCCAAACACCATATTTTGAGGGCAAAAACAAACTTGAAAATAAAGGTATGCAGAGAAAATGACCTTAGCTACAACATCCTAAGGCAGCTTTCATAACAATTTGGAGCGTTTACCTATTTGCATGGTTGTTTTTATGATTATACAATAACAACTTGATTTTTAAACCGACAGCTTCAAACTCATTGTGGATTTTCTCGGACATACCGGCTTAAATATATAGACATTCACCTAAATGTTTTAAAATGTGTTTTAAGGCGAATGTTATCAAGACGAATGTTGTTCCTACTGAGGACTAAGTTTAGGTATCCTACCACATTTCCACTAAGTGGTGAGTAAGAAAAGACAAGATTTGATTTAAGTAAATGTGGTCGCTAGGGAACCCTTTTTTTTTTTGCTCTTATCTGAGCTTGTTTGCTTTATTTGCACCTTTTGGGGATTGATTACTCAGCCACATATGTAAACTGGCACTCTTGTGGAATTTAATTGGAATGGAGTCCCATGTTCGAAGTTCCCTAGAATAAGCTCATATGTGTGAATTTAAACATGTAGGGTTTGGGTGTTACCACTGTTCTATGATTGGTGACAAGGGAGCGAATATAACTGCACCAGTGTTTTGTAAAAAAATGTAATTAGTTGTTTGATTAAAAGTCTTTATTCATGCCAGTTGTCAAAGTATTGTGATCTTTGTGCTATGTTATTGGAAGTAGAAAATGGTTAATAAAACTCCATTGGCAAAAGGAGCTTTAGGTTGTCAAATAAACTTAGTAAGCTGGAATGTTAAATCTTTAAATCATCCTGTGAAGCGCAAGAAGGTATTTACTCATCTTAACAAGCTTAATGCTAATATTGCTTTTCTTCAAGAAACACATTTACGTAATATTGACCATGTCAGAGTGAATGGAGGGTGGATAGGCCAATCGTTTCATTAAAATTTTAATAGTAAGTCCAGAGGGACTGCCATTTTAATTCATAAAAATATTCTATTCACTATGTCTAAGACGGTTGCAGACCCTCATGCCAGCTTTATCGTAGTAACAGGCAGACTATACAGGACTCCAGTTATTCTACCAAATCTCTTTGCACCCAACTGGACAATCATGTTGTCTTTACAAATCTTTTCTCCCTGCTACCTGATATTGACACCACTATCTTATACTGCCAGGTGATTTCAATTGTTGTTTCTCCTCTTTGGACCATAGCTCAACCAATTCTTTAGTTTTATCAAAAGTTGCCCAGACAGTTCAACTGTTTTTCCGCACATTTGGTATATGTGATGTTTGGTGATTTCTGAATCCCTCTTCTAGATCATATTCTTTCTTTTCCCCTGTCCACAAAACTTATTCACGGATTGATTATTTTACTATAGATAAACCTCTCATTCTTCTTGATACTCAGTGTGATTATAATACAATAGTAATTTCAGACCATGCTCTACTGTCCTTAATGCTACAGATACCAGTTTCCCAAGCTTTGTATCATCCTTGGCGCTTGAATAGCCAATGGCTTGCTGATGATAAATTTATAGAATTTATTTCAGCGGAAATAACATCATTTTTGGAACATAATACAGTGGCGTATGGGAAGCCCTAAAAGCATAAATTTGTGGACAAATTAGATCATACTGTGTCCAAAGAAATAAGATCCAACATCTACAATCTAAAGAGAATAACAGAGGACATGCTGAAAATAGATTCATTGATTGTTAGTACCCCTTGACAGGAGTTGTTAAAGCAGCGAGCAATTCTACAAACTAAGTTTAACCTTTTGTTGACCAAACAAACAGTAAACCTAATAAACAAAACCCATCATAAAACCTATGAGCATGGTGAAAAGATAGGCCGCACCTTCGCTTAGCAGCTACATTGTACACATTCGAGTCTTTAAAAGACTTTATTTGAGGCTTTTTTGATAAATTAGATATGCCAACTGTCATGGAGCACGCTGCAGTCAACTTTGATAGGCCATGTACGGAATCAGAGCTTCTGTCAGTGGTAAAATCTATTCAAAATGGTAAAAGTCCAGGTCCTGATGGCTTTTCTTTCCTAGTGAATTTTTAAAAAAAGTTTAATAAGGAGCTCTGTCCTGCTTTGTTATCTATGTACCAGGAATCTTTTGCATTTGGTATACTATGAGACAGAAGACAACTTCTCTCACTTTAAAAAAAGACAAAAATCCACTGGAGTGTGACTCCTATTGCCCCATCTCGCTGAATGTGGACTTGAAAATCCTTGCAAAAATGCTTGCTCAATGATTACAAACCGTAATGCCCATGCTGATCTCAGACAATCAGACTGGACTGATTAAGAACCGTCAGTTATCATCAGACATACGTAGGCTTTTAAATATTCTTTATGATCCCATTCCACCCAGTACTAAAGAGGTAATAATAACGTTTGATGCTGAAAAAGCCTTTGACCAGGTGGAGTGGGACACTATTTTCTATACTTTGCGTCGTTTTGGTTTTTGACAGAGGTTTATTCGTTGGATTGAAATTCTCTATTCGTTTCCCGTAGCTGCTGTGAACACTAACAATAAAATTTCAATTTTTTTTTTCATCTCCAGCGTGGCACTAGACAGAGTTGTCCACTGTCTCCACTTCTTTTCGCATTAGCAATGGAGCCCCTGGCAGCAGACCTTCGTAATAATGCTCATATAAGAGGAATAGTAAGAAGTGGTACTGAAAATAAAGTGTCAATGTCTGCCGATGACATGCTTTTGTATCTGACTGACCCATGTGCAAGCTTACCAAAAGTACTGGATTTTGTTTAATATCTATGCAAGGATTTCTGGATATAAAATTAACATGCAAAAAATCGAACTTATGCCAATTGATCCTACTTGCCCCTTAACTTAACTTCATTTTCTGTCTCTTCCTAATAAAATAAGTTTGCATAAAATTAAATACTTAGGTATTTGGGTGACCCAGAGGTATAAAGATCTTTATGAGGCAAATTTTCCTCCACTTTTGAATAGTTTAAGAAAAGACCTAGACTGTTGGACTATCTCTACTTAACTTTCAGTATTATTACTGGTCTGCTAATATTAAAAATGTGTTATACTGGATTCAGGTACCTCTGTGTGATTGCGTTCCAAAGTGGTTGCAGCTTGAGCAGGCATCATGTTCATCTATTTCTTTAGATGCTTTGGCCTGTTCTAAGTTGCCTCTTTCAATTCAATTCAATTCAGTTTATTTATATAGCACAAATTCACAACACATGTCGTCTCAAGGCACTTCACAAAGTCAGGTACATACATTCCAATTAGTCCTAACCATTGAACAGTGCAGTCAGATTCAATTATTTATTCAAATTGGATAAAAAGTTTTTCTATCTAAGGAAACCCAGCAGATTGCATCAAGTCAGTGACTTGCAGCATTCACTCCTTCCAGATGAGCTTGTAGAGACAATGGACAGTCACTGGCGTTGACTTTGCAGCAATCCCTCATACTGAGCATGCATGTAGCAACAGTGGAGAGGAAAAACTCCCTTTTAACAGGAAGAAACCTCCAGCAGAACCAGGCTCAGTGTGAGCGGCCATCTGCCACGACGGACTGGGGGTTAGAGAGAACAGAGCAGAGATACAAAGAGAACAAAGAAGCACTGATCCAGGAGTACTTTCTATGGGAAGGAAAAGTAAATGTTAGTGGATGTAGCTCCTTTAGTCGTTTCACCTAGAAAGAAAGAACATATAAACTCTGAGCCAGTTTTCAAGGTTAGAGTCTGAAAGAGAGCACATATAATTAGTTACAGTAAAAGCTCAGTCAATTGCTATGTCTAGAAGAGAGAAAGGGTTAAACACTGAAAGACAGGGCCATGTGGATCATCGGTAGAGGGTGAGCATTAAGTTGTTGCCAGCAGAAGCTTGGAGGATTCCCCTCTCCAGAAAGGTGTCACAGGTAGACACAGAGTCAGGCCAGGTGTAGCTTCTAGGAAGAGAAAAGAGAGAGAACATAAAGTTAAAAGCTGAAATAACAGCAAATAATGCAAATTGGAGAGTAGTGTGAGAATGTAGCAAAGAGGGTGAAAGTGGTCATTATGTCCTCCAGCAGCCTAAGCCTATAGCAGCATAACTACAGAGATAGCTCAGGATAACCTAAGCCACTCTAACTGTAAGCTTTCAGAACCTTTATCCTCATATTGTAACAACCCAGTGGTGAAGAATTCTTTAAAAATATGGACTTAATTTCAACGTGCTTTCTCTCTGACTGATATGTTGAAAGATGCTCCAATAGTCAGGAATAATATGGTTTGGCTCTCCATAACAGATTGTGCTTTTAAAAGTTGGTCCGATTGTGGGGTGAGGACAGCAAAAGATTTGTACTTCAATGGGATTTTTGTGACATTTGACTATTTGGTTAAACGGTTGGGTATTCCCAGGTCACATCTTTTTAGATATCTCCAACACCGCAGCTTTGTCTCATCTCATTTGAAGGATTTTCCCTCACTCTCGATGGAATCCCTTTCAGACCAAATTTTTAAAATGCTCCCTTGCTCAAAAGAGACGATCAGGCAAATCTATTCATTACTTAGTTTAGATTTAAAACTTCTAGATATATTAAAATGTAAATAGGAAGAGGATCTTAATATTGAATTTACAAATGAGATCTGACAAGTTATTCTCGAAGGTATACATTCCTCCTCAATTTGTCAACGACAACGACGGGTTATTCAGTTTATAGTAGTCCATCGTTTACATTGGTCTAAGGTTAGACTTGCTCAGATACAGCCTAATGTTGATGATTTGTGACCGTTGCCACACAGAATCAGGTTCTCTATCACATGTGTTTTGGAGCTGTCCAAAACTGGGCACAGACTGGGGTTAAACGCTGCTGGCAAAATAATGATAGCGTTGCCACTCTTTTGGCCAGACGACTTATTCTTACATTCTTAAGTTTCTTAAGTTGAAGGACAAGTTTCCACCCACATTTAAACATTGGATCAATGGGCACAATGCAGGCAAATTTGCTGAAATTTGGCAACCTGCCCTCTGGACTATTGAAGAAATGGACTTCGATACAATGGCTCCGTAATATTTGATTATATTCTGTTTGTTTATTGGATTTTGTACACTGGCGTGATAGTTCCCATCTTATCATGATTTGGGGATGACAGAATTGTGATATTCATTCTTTTGTATCTCATTTTATTTGTATCTATGTTTATACACTGGTGCCGAGGAAAAGCTCACAAACTACATCCCTAATGGTACACACAGTCACAGTCAGTTTACGTACACTCACTATACACACACATGCCAATAACGTTCGGTACTTGATGATTTTTATGAAACGTTTTAATTCCAGGGTGGAATGATTGTACAACATACAATTTTAATCATCTTGAAAAAGAAGAATTGGTTGCACAGGTTTCAATTTATTGTGGATTTTCTCTAATCCACACAGGGACAAAAATATATACAGGCTCAAATATATATGTATATTCAGTAAGTGATTAAGATGGTTCTAGAAAGTTCTTGACAAGGTTAAGGCCAAATAACTTCTCATGATTTAGTTTAACTTTTTTCTCTTTGAAAGTAAAGACAAGGTTTCTTGAAAGCACTCACTGGAATGACCAGTTGGAAAAGTCTTCTTGAACTCCAAAATACTCTCCCAAAAGACTTTCTTTTGTAACAGTTGATTTCACAATCATCATTTCAAACATGTACAGGTCATTTGGATTTGACACCACGTTGCGAGGTTCTGGAAGTAGAAGTAGACTCCAACAGAAGGATATCGGTTCGCATGTTCAGGAATGACCCACGAACCACTAAGACTGAAGTCTACCCTGATCTGTACACTGCCTCTGCCACATTCAGGTGAGTTTTACATTGACACTATTTTAAATCCACCTCTGAAGTTAAAACATGGATACAGTTGGATGTCCCAGAAGTACAATCATTGTAAACACACATCAAAACAGAATTTGGAATGGATTAAGCAGGCTAACATTAAGGTTCTGGAACAAACCCAAAGCTCTGAGATCAACACTGGAAAATATTTTTTGGCAATGATTACAAGTTAAATCTGTTACCAGGAAACTAATCAGTTCTACTAATAAGTGCATTCAAATATCGAGCCAAAATTAAATAGAGATTACTGATTGCTGCAAAAAGCATGGGGTTATAAAGAAACATGCTAAATATTTGAGGCTGTGTGAATAGATTTAAGGTGGATAAGAGAAAATGTAGAATAAATTCATCCAATTGTTTTTTCTCCAAATCTTGTTTGTTTTGTCATCATTTGCAATGTTAAAAATGGTATTTATGAAGGTAGGTATGTAAACTTCTGAATGTACCTGTGGATCAGCATTCAGACATATTGAAATGAGCTGAAAATCAAGAGTTTTATTGAGTAGTTTTTTTTATTTTACATAAATATGTTGCTGCTGAAGAACATCCATGTAGGGCTCTTGACTATGTAAAAATTAGTGCTAATGCCAAACATTTTATTCTGTTATTGACTCTTGTTTGGTTTCATTTATTTGATTTTATAATTGAAGTTTGAAAAAGCAAGACACATTGGCATTTTAACAACCTATTTATTTAACAAACAGGAGCCTCAGTAAACTTGACATCTGTTTTTACTTCCACTTCCGATCATTGGGCTAACATATTCTGCAGTAGCCAGAATTGCTGATTTCGTCTGGGGTTTTCAAAGCCCAC
This sequence comes from Crenichthys baileyi, assembly GCA_036173005.1. Taxonomy (NCBI): domain Eukaryota; kingdom Metazoa; phylum Chordata; class Actinopteri; order Cyprinodontiformes; family Goodeidae; genus Crenichthys; species Crenichthys baileyi. The sequence continues at coordinate 96,485 of JAHHUM010000068.1, read as the reverse complement.
TGAGTCCACCCTTGGTGGCTCAATTTTTCATGTCACAAAAATTGTTCAAACTAATAACTTCCAATTCAACCTTTGGCAAGACCAGAGAGTATCAGCCGGAACAAACTGGCAGGAATTGGCCGGTTGTAGAATCTTTGGAACCTACAACTTCTCCTCCTGTGCTAACCAGAAAGATACATCTGAGCAGACAAATAGGTGGTTCCATTTAGGATGTTCAAAATATGTTCCCAGCAAATAAACCATATATGAAAACATCTTCTGGACAGGATACACAAGTGTGCACACAGAAGCCTGCCCCATACACTACCTATCTGTTGGAGCCAATTTTTCAGTGTGTGGGTCCTTGCCCCAAGTCCGCCAATGACCACGGGCACTACTGTTGCCATCACTTGCCAGACTTTCCCATGAGATTTTTTCTTGGCTATTGAGCAGCTGATTATTTCAGGTGGTAGTGCAACTGACTCACATGTCAGAGACCCGGATTTGAATCCCACATGGGGCCTATATATCTTTGGGATATATATAGTGGGAATAAATCGATTATTAAAAGTGTTGGCAACAAATTTCATTATTGATTGGCCATTTACATCATGCGGGCAGACTGAAGTAAAGTAAAAAAATATATAAAAAAAATTAAAAGTTGGGCGCAGCGCTGGTGGTGTAGGGGGTAAAGCGCGCGACCCATATACGACGGAGGCTTTAGTCCTCGACGCAGCCATCCTGGGTTCGAGTCCCGGCCTCAGGCAACATTTGCCGCATGTCTTCCCCTCTCTCTCCGCCTACATTTCCTGTCTAGCTACTGTCAAAAAAAACTAAATACTGGAAAAAATGAAGGCCACCAGTGCTGCAAAGAAATCTTAAAAAAAAAAAAAAAAACTCAACCTGCAGAGTCAGGTGGAGGCAGAGCGGCGGCGGTATTTTTAAAGGAAATTAAGTAAATTCTACAAATGACTGACGCAGAGAAAACATTTGGACCCAAGTCTTCAAAAGTGTGGGAGCACTTCACACTTCACAGAACTAAAAAATGCGTAACATGCAAGCTTTGCACAAGTGACTGGACATGGCACTGGAGCAACATGGTGATGATACAGCACCTGAAACGGAAACATGTTGGAGTCGATGAGGGTGAAGAGAGCTCAACAGCAGTGTAAACCACTACAATCCTACGATTGTTCCTTTTTGAAGTGAGGAAACGTAACGTTAGTCTCTCCAGTAGCTTATCTTGCTCCTTAGCTGGTTAATGACAGTGATAGAGTGTTTAAAATGTTTAAATGTGCTTTATAATGATAAACTTCAAGTTTTAATTTGCTGACAGAGTTTGAGTGAAGACACTGCACTGTATGGGAGGGAGCATTGAGGCAGGCTGAATTGGATTCAGACAGGGATTAAAGTAGCCTCTTAGATCTAGTCAAATTTGTGCAAATTTTAATCCTTCTGGTGGAAGATGTCTGGGTTGATAGTGTTGAAGGCCAAGGTGTAGTCCACAAACAGGATCCTGGCGTACATCCCTGAGTAGTCGAGGTGTTGCAGGATGAAGTATAGTCCCAAACTGACTGCATCATCTGCCGACCTGTTTGCCCGGTAGGCAAACTTCAGGGGGTCTAGCAGGGGGGGCTGTGATGTCCTTCAGGTGCTTCAACACCAGTCGCTCAAACGATTTCATGACAACAGAAGTCAGGGCGACAAGCCTGTAGTCATTTATTGCTTTGATGGTGGGTTTCTTGGGTACATGGGTGGTACTTGGGATGATGGTGGAGTGTTTGAAGCAGGAGGGAACCTCACACAGCTCCAGGGACTTGTTGAAGATCTCAGTAAAGGTGCTTGCCAGTTAGTCGGCGCAGGTTCTCAAGCATGATGGGAAAAATTATAAGGTCCTGAGGCCTTCCTTGTTTTCAGGTGCTGAAAGAGTCTATTTACATCTTCCTCTGAGATCCTTAGTGCAGGTAGGGGGTCTGAAGGTAGGGGGGTGGTTGGTTTATGGCAATAATTTGTTTCTGAATGGGATGTGGAGGAGTTGGGTTAAGGTTTGAACTGCTGCTTTTCGTACCTGCAGTAGAAGCCATTCAACTGAGCAAGGATTCTGCTTAGGGTTGAGGGGATGGCTACTGTAGGCAGTCAGGTTTTTCAAACCATTTCAAACAGCAGAAGCATCTCCATGTGAGAAGCTTTTCTTTAGCTTCTCACTGTAGCTTCGCTATACTGCTTTGATCTCCTGAGTCTGTTCCTGGCCTGCTAATACAGGGCCCGGTCCCCACTGCTGTGAGCCTCTGCCTTATCCCTCCACTACTTCCTCACATGTTAAATGAACCAAGGTTTATTGTTATTGTATGTGCAGAAGGTCCGCACACACGTCCTCACAGAAACTGATGTATGATGTCACCACCTCAGTAAGTTCATTTAAATCAGTGACTGAAGTTTCAAAAACAGTTCAGTCAGTCCAAGCAGGCTTGTAACATCTGCTTTGAGTCATCAGTCCACTTCTTAACAGTACGAAGCACAGGTTTAGAAGCTATTAATTTCTGCCTGTAGGTTGGGATAAGATGGATCAGAGAGTGGTCAGAAAGTCCCAAAGCAGCCCTGGTGACAGCATGATATGCATCCTTTAAAGTTGTGTAGCAGTGGTCCAGAGTGTTTTTATCCCTGGTGGAACACTTAATGTTCTGTCTGTATTTCGGAAGTTCATTGGAGAGGTTTGCACTGTTAAAATCCCCAAGAACAATGATGAGAGAATATGAATGTTTTTCTCCACATCTGTTATCAGTTCAGCCAGTTGTTTTCCAACATCTGAAGTGGAGCCTTGAGGTGGTATGTAAGCGCCAACCAGTACAGACAAGGAGAACTCCCTTGGTGAATAAAATGGTTTACAGTTTATGAGAAATGACTCCAGGTCAGGACTACATGTCTTCTTCAACGCTTTGATATCTCTCCACCAACCTTCGCTTTTTCCCCGAAAAGTCCACATTGTGGTTCGCTCTAAACAGCTGAAAGCCCGGTATCCAAAGAACGCAATCCAGGGATTTCTCACTCAGCCAGGTTTCGGTAAAGCAGAGGGCAACAGATCCACGGAGGTCCGAGTTTTTACAGATGAGGAGAATCAGTTCATCCATCTTGTCCAGAGTAAAACAGCATTTATAAATATTAGGTGATTGATACAGTAGTATATGTTTCTTTATTTACTGGGAAGTGTTTATTTCTGGATTCCGTTTACCACAGTATATACTGGCAAAACAGTTTTGTATTTTCGTTATTTATTTCTATCTTTTCAGAAACTGCAAATGCATCGCTGTAATCACTTTTGTACAGTAAACAAGTTGAAGCTCCTGATGGCCTGTGTGCTATCTGATTGAAGCCCTGTAGTGGTCAATTAGGAAAATCAGCAACAAAGGTCGAGTTATACAATGTACTGTGTATAAATTGTATCAGCATATCAACATATAATTCTCAAAAAAAAAAAGTAATGCAACAAAATCAATAATATTGTAAAGTGTTGACATATACAAGGATCTAAAAATACAACTCAAGACATCCTGTTCTGCACTTCATAAGTTGTGTTTTGTGTTTTCCTTGTTAATATATGGGGTGCTAAATTGACAAAAATGGCATAAACATTTAGAAAAATACTTAAAAAATGAATTAGAACCGTACTGACATCAGTGCAGCTGAAGCTGCTGAATAAATGAATGCTTTGAAAGAGGAAAAATATCAATATATTTATGATTTTTATTGCACTTTTTCTGCAGAGACTCTAAGTGTGAGTTTTTATGAAAGGAGCTTTACTTAAGCAACCTGCGGTCCAATCTTCCTTTTTTATCTAGAATTCTTAAAAGAATAGTTGCTAATCAATTGCGTGAGCATTTAGACAATAACTGTCATGATCCCATAGTCTCCTAATACTTTTGTTGGAGTTCTGTATTTTTTCTGTTTTTTCTATGCTTAGCTCTTATTTCTTAGTGTTTGGTTGTGCTTGTAATTATTACATCTTTCTGTAATATCATTGTTCTAGTCTCCTCAGCCTCTTAAACTTGCTCTCCACTCCCTTCTGTTGATTGTACTCCTCTGGTGTTTTTTTTATTTGTCCGACATTCCAATTTTTTCATGTAAATGAGAAATTTGCTTCAAATTCCAGGGTTACTCGTGGACTACCATGGGGTTCAGTGTATATATATATATATATTATTATATATATATATATATATATATATATAAATGGAGAGAGAGAGAGAGAGAGATGTATGCTTCCATTTGATAAAATAATCCCGCAGCATGGGACAAATTTCAACAGTTATGCTGATTACACTCTATATGTAGCTATATTTTTCTTTCTTGAAGACATAAAAACCTTGATTCATTTAATTTTTAGGCTTCTAAATTTAGACAAGACAGAAGTTGTTGTTGGGTCTTTAATTAACAAACTCACTTAGCCACTCACAGTGGTTGGCATTAAATTGACCTCACATAATAATGTCAAAGATGTCAAAGATGAAACCAAGAACCTTGTTGTCATCTTTGACCAGGATATCACCTTTAAATCCCATAATAAACAGGATTTCCTTCTTTCACCTCGACAATGTTGCCAAAATTAGAAATATTCTGTCCAGGAGTGAAGCAGAAAAATCTGGTCCAAGCAGAAGCCTGCTCACACTGAGCCTGGTTCTGGTTCTGCTGGAGGTTTCTTCTTGTTAAAGGGGAGTATTCCTTTCCACTGTCGTTACATGCATGCTCAATGGGATTGTTGCAAAGTCAATGACACAATGCCAGTGACCGTCCACTGTTGCTACATGCTCATCCTGTAGAAGGGATTGTTGCAAAGTCAGTGACTTGCTGCAGTTGGTTGGGTGTCCTGGGATAGAAAACCTTTTTAGCAATATGAATAATGAACTGGACTTGACTGCATTGTTTTATACATCGAATTGTTATGTTTGTGATTGACTTTGAATTTGTCTATATGATTGGATTTGGATTTAGTTAACTATATATTTCTGTATATAAATTCAGTGGGGTGTTTGTAAAGTGCCTTGAGCTATTAGTTGTGAGTATAAATAAACTGAACTGAGTGGAACTGACTTTTTGTGGGCCATTCCTCCCATGTCCCAAATTCTGGAGGTTGTCTCCCCTTGTGAGGGCAATTGTTAAAAGATATAGTTCAGTCCCTAAAAGTGGAGATCAGGGATTGCCACTGGTTGCAGAATCTCATCTTGATATCTCTCTGGACAGAGATTGCCTATTTTTCCAGTGAGGTGATGCCCCTCATCACACATCCTCCACCAAAAGGTATTAGTACAGCAGATTCTACAGCCTCTCCACACTATATGCAGACTTATTGCTGAAAATTTCCAGTACACGTTACCGCACCACATCAGACACCTGGTTGTCAACACTTGGGCTGCCAGAAACTCAAAGTATGATTTAGAAGCAGTAGCTTATTTATGGGCGCAACTTCAATTCTCAACCGAAGGAAAATGAAAAGGCTTTCCAATAAGCATTGTTTTACCAAAGAAAAAATCAACTAAACAAAAATGCTTTTGTCTTTTTCAGCTTAGTTTATCTTTCATATGGCCCTAGTAAAATATGCAGCCAACTAAAAGACCACCCTTGCAGATACAGAGATAAAGTCGCCCTCAGGAACATCGGCTCAGATCTGGAAGCTTGCCAACCCCCGCCCTGAGAAATCAGCATCGCAGCGCACGGAGTTGACAAGTGCGCCTCCCCCCTCTCCCAACGTTGTTTGACAAGCCCATCTTTATAGGCTTCGCCTGAGGCACTTTCTTTTTTCAAAAAGGCAAGCTCAAAGCCACAGATTATACATTCTGCTCACAGTCCGTGTGCGGGTGAAACAACCTGCAGAGAGTGTCGCAGAGGGAGTCAGTGGGCTCCTCAGTTTTGGAGACGAGCAGAGCTGCGCATCACTTAGGGAAGAGCTACTTGGTATCTGGACAGTTTTATTATATTTTTGGGTGATTGTGGGTTTCACGCATCGGATGCACCTGTGGATGCATCCTTCCCCCTGATGTTTGGACTGAAACCTGCAACGCACAAGGGATTACTTAAAACTCTCAGCTGATAGTTCTTTCACTCCAACAGCCCGCAGTTTTATTAATTTATTAGAGAAGCGCACGATGCTGCTGGGAGTCCTCATCCTAGCGGTTCCTCTGCTGAGCATCACCGGCTGCGGGGCGTCTTACGTTCCGTGCGAGCCGTGCGACCCGAAGGCCCTGTCCATGTGCCCACCGGTGCCCGTGGGCTGCCAGCTGGTGAAGGAGCCCGGCTGCGGCTGCTGCCTGACGTGCGCGCTGGAGGAGGGCCAGCCGTGCGGCGTGTACACGGGGCCGTGCATGCGCGGACTCCGCTGCCTGCCCAAGAGCGGAGAGGAGAAGCCGCTCCATGCGCTCCTGCATGGCCGGGGGGTGTGCACGAACGAGAAGCTGTACAAGCTGGAGCATCCACCAAAAGGTATGCTTCTTTGGAGACACCGTTTTGTTCATTAACAGATCGCGTTTTTGCATTAAATACTGCATTCGTAAAGAAAGAAAAAATAAAGGACTCTTGCGTGCAGATAAGATGTCAGTCTTCCTCTATCAATGTTGCACTATATGCATTTCATGCAGAAATTACTATAAGAAAAAAGATGAAATTCACACCAAAATTACATCCTAATTGGTAATAGAGGGCTTTCAGCTTCCTTTAACACAGACTGACACCTGTCATTATCAAAGGCACATGACCCAGAAGACTTCATACATGTGACCCCTCGAACTCTGTCAACAATCGGGCAAAGAGAACAAATCAACTTGTCATCTCCGTTTGAAAGACCTTTTTAGGGCTCCGAGCTGTAAATCAGAAGGTTTCAGGAGAGTGGCCCACGCCTCGGGCAACCCAGATGACTTAAAACAAGGGAGCAGATTACAGGTGGTGGCTCCTTTTGAATGGCAGAGTCATTATGTCTGCGGGGGAGCGATGATGGCAGCTTTTCATGCTGTAAAGTCATATTTTACTTGGCTCCCTTCTTCTCAGTACTTTCCTCTTTCATCTAACTTTTCCTCATCCACCACCTGTGCCTTTTCTCACATCTGACCCCCACTTTTTGTTCTCTCACCATCGTGGCGTCCTCTCTTCTTTCCCCTATCTGGCAACAGTCCCTCCTCATTCTTTTTTCCCAGTCTTCTTATTCTTCTCCCTCTATTCCCACGTCTACCCTCTCTGTTCTGGTTGATGCTTTGGGCTCCTGCAGACTGTTCCTGCTGCTACACTGTAAAACTGAAATTTAGTGAGTAGCCATTAAATCCTACTGAAACATTTTGGTTAAAAATTTAGACTAATGTGTCTGTTCGTCAGCAGAGATTGTCTAAAACTCTAGTATGGCTTATATTTTTAATGAATATATTAAATTAGTAAAAGTTTTAAATAGTCAAAAGTTAAGTGGTTAAGAAATCCTCAGTGTTGGACCAAGAATTTATCCAGCTTTAAGTAATTTGGTGACAGTGTCGTTGCTTAACTTAAAATTGCTAGCAAGCTGAGCTCCTTAGCCCTCAGGCACTCCTTCATAATGAACGGCACATCTTAGCAATGGTTGTCAGGGAAATATTGGTATGCCACCTCTTTAGAATACAGTTATACAATTTCTGTTGAGCTTTAGGTAGTTTAGTGACAAGCCTAATGCCATATTCAAACCTGCTAGCAAGCTAAACCTCTTAGCCCTGGGGCAGTCCTTCAAAATTAACTTTGGTTGTCAGGTTAGAATAGAGTTCAAAAGTTTGTATTCAGCTTCAACTAGGTTAGCAACAGTGCCTGAAGTCAAATATACATAAAGTTAAAGCTACATCCAAATAACAACAATGCAACTTTGTCAACTACAAGTCTTATGCCAGTTTTGAACTTTTTTTAAGTTGTTCATTTCTAATACAACCGGTATAAACACATTAGCATAAAGCTCCCACATAGTTGGGTGTACTTGACTCTGCAGATGTAATCTTGGCGGACTCAATGCAGACTCAAAGTGGACGTCCATCGGACATGTCCTCGCAAGGTTACATTTTTACAACCTCTAGAAATCCTTTTTATAGTGTACAGTGCTAACACTAGGGACATTAATGATCTCATAGGCTTTGTTGAACTTCTGTGGCTCAAGCAAATGAACCACAGAATTTATGGCTAAATGGCAACAGCACAATGTTTGTAAAACAAAGTTAAAGAGAAATCACTACAATGTCTTTATATAAACTTAGCAGTGAGGCATGTAGATTAAAGATATATTTCACCCCTAAACAAAAGTGTGACATTTTTAGTTTATTTGTATTTCTTTTAACCATTTCACCAGCTTTTCTTTCCACTTTGCTGCCTTTCCCACTCAATCCTCTTCCCTTCCTCTCCCTGCTCTTTTGTTACGCCTTGTCCTCTGTCATTCCTCTCCCCTCCCTCCCTTCATCCTCCCCCCTCTTCATATCAGGCTGTGCAGTGATTCAGCAGAACGCAGGCTGAGCGTGGGTTTACAGATCCACCGTCTGTCTGCCCGTCAGCCAGCTTTCCATTAGCTCCTGCAGCGCAGGGCTGTTGCAAAATTGAACCGGATCCAAATGCACACTGAGAAGTACTTCTTAAAACTAAAGACGCTTGAGGAGATTTAAAAACTGAGCCAAAGAGCATATGTGCATACCGGAATGGATGCTTGAAATCCAAAGAGGACACCAGATGTTATTTAAAGCTTAAAACATGAATAGTTGTAATTTTTAGCTGGATGGGTTCATTCCCACAATCCAGATGTTAAATAAAAAATCCGAGCCAAAAATGGAAAAAGAGTTTTACAACAAAAAGAGAGGGAAGAGTGACAGATCAGTCAGCACAGGTCGAATTAAGGTAGCGTGGGGATTAGCAAGTGAAAACTTGATTGGACCCCCTCTGGGTGATGATCTGCCTCAGCAATTTCCCAACTACAGGAAAAACAGGAATTATCATAGCAAAGGGATGAATGACATCACCGTCAAGTCCATTGTCATTGGTGGAGGGGCTCGGTATGTTTTAAGAGTCACATTTTCAAGGAGGCCATTGCCTTGTTTCATTACTTTGTTGGCTTAGTAGAGAGAGGTTACCATAATTGAAGGGAGGCGAGTGCGTGACACAGCGGTGGAAGTGGGCCAACAGGGGCTTAGGTCACAATTCAGGGCTAATGCTGATGTTTGAGGCTGTAAATCAAATGCTACGTCAATTTTAAAAAGCCTTTGGGACAGAAACCCACATCCACTCTGTCTGTGGTTGGCACAAGTCGCTGCAGTTACTTGAATAGAGGGTGGGGACAATAAGAGAAAGAGGCGAGTGCTGAAGTCTGTTCGACACCCCAAAATTTTGAAAGACACAACGTATGCAAAGGTCCCTATAGGGGGTGTGGGACCCAAAAATGGGTTGCGGCTGCTTCTGGTGGTTTGCCACATGACAGGGGTAATAACATGTTTGCACAGTCCTGGGTGCCAGGGTGAGACTAAATGTCTAATTTAGGTCACTTGCTATAAAAGTTTTAAAAGCCCTGGCCTACATATACCCCAGACTGGCAACCTGACTTGCCATAAATGTAGCCTCTGTCCTCTCTTATGTCAACACATTCAAGCTGAAGCTGACCCGTTGCCACTAACTGTGCTAAATAAGCATTTAACTGCTGCTGTGAAATCATCACCTTGTGTTGTGACGCTTCGAGATGGGTACACTCCTGACTCGTGTCCAAATGTGTTTAGCTTTGCTTTTTAATTTTAGTCTTTCTTAAGAGGTGCAATTCCAGATGGCAGCGCTCTTGATTTTTTACCCTTCTACAAGCTGTCTTATGAAGGCAACTGAAAGAATGCTTTGAAGCCCCAGCTCACAAATATTACACCTCTGCTTTTAAGCCCCAGCTCACTCAATATTACACCTCTGGATAATTTAGGTCAGGGGGGGACAATTGGTAATGGGTCTTTTAATCCAGTTGTGTCTGTAATTTGTGAAGTCCCATGACAAATTACCAACCTTTTCGCAGAAAAATACACGGTTCTTCACTAATAACAGTTATTCTGTGCAAATTAAGCTTCTGCAAGACTGAAGCAAAGCGTTTGGTGTAGCTAATTTTCATGTTTCATATTATTTTCAAGCTACTACAGCAGCAGGAAGTTTTGAGCAATATTTGTTTGAGTATTAGGCTGTAAAATGTTTTAGTGACAATAGATTTCATTGTAAACTTTGCTTCTAAAACGATGAATGGCTCCCATTCTCTTGTTTGTCTTTCTTTCCAAACAAAATATCACCATGATGTGTCACAGAGCCAGTAGAAACCAAGGTGCCCCTATATGGAGATCACATCAGCAGTCGAAAGGTGTATGCCATGAAGCAAGCCAAGGACCGCAAGAAGTATTTAGCAAAACTTAGATCGACCAACAACCGAGAGCTCTCACCACCTAACCTAGATAAAGTGGAGCCGGAATTCGTAAGTGATTTAGAAATCCATTATATCATCCATTGTTGCAAATATGCCCTGCATATTTTGGCTGAATCTGCAAACCTGAACTTGAAGTAGTGTAAAGAGTTTTGTACAATGGAAAGAAACATTTTTGCCTAATCGGGCTTTGTAGCCCACCTTAAATGTTTATAAAATAAATTGTCAAATTTTGAAGAATTTTCATGTCATTTTTTGGTTTTAACTTCCAAACATTTCTTCTGCAGGGGCCCTGCAAAAGAAAACTTGATACTCTCATTCATAGCATGAAGGACACTTCTCGGGTCTTGACTCTTTCTTTGTATGTACCCAACTGTGACAAAAAGGGATTCTTCAAGCGCAAGCAGGTTTGGATACATCCTTTAATGCTCTATATTTCATTCAGTTACCCAAAAAGTGATTTTTTGCAACAATCCCAATCGGACCTTGTTTTGACTTTCAGTGTAAGCCGTCTCGTGGTCGGAAACGTGGTATCTGCTGGTGCGTGGACCGCTTCGGCGATAAAATCCCAGGTATCAACTCTGCCGGTGGGGAACTGCAGTGCAAAGATCTCGACAGTATCAACAACAGCAACGAATGAGAGCAAACTGCTTGCAGAGCTCAGTTTCTTCTTAAAACCTGCCAAACAAGCTAGCACACTTTATGACCGACAATCAGGAGAATATGGCACAAACACTTTTATTTTTTCGATGATTGTAATGGACTGCATTGTCTGTTGTAAAGGGGAGGCAAACTTCATATCCTATATCGAAGAGAAATATATATATATATATATAGTTTATCTTTCTGTTTATAAAGTCTGTTGCAATTTATATATTTTCTTTTGAAGATTATGAAAAAAGCAGACAACACATATTTCAAAATGTGGCTAACTTGTCATTATTTTTCCGTTGATTTTCCTGATGTTGTTAAAAAGGGAAGGTGGCCCACTAAGCTACAAGATACTTGCTAATATTGAATCACTTTTGTCAAGATTAGCAGCTTTTCCATGTGCAATTTAGATGAGATTTGGGAGCCACAAATTGTATTTTCCAACAAAGACAGAAAAACATGCAACATAAAACATACTTGACATATTCCGGTGGTACCTCTGGAAAGGTTTAAACTGTGTTTAGACATTAGCATCCCCAAAAACAATATGAAACATAATTTCACTTTAACCATTCTTGATATTGTAAAACATTATAGGCAAAGTAACAAACCCATAATTTGTTAGCTAAGATCATGTTTTTGTTTTACTTTATTCAAAGCATTCATTAATGAAAGAACAAATGTTTTCAGGCATAAATATGGTTTTGTTTGATAATGTAGATAAACTCAGAGTACAAACCATTAGCTTTCAACCATTTCAACCTGTCAGTCATTTCCATTATTAAGCTAATTAGTTATGACTTGTTGCGGAACTTTAAAAAGTAGTATTTGATTAGCTGTTACTATTTTCATATTCGTCCTTTCAAAATTTGAAAGCAAGAACAAACAACCCGTTTGCCTAACCTGGCACGAAAACAAAAAATAAACTGCTAGCTGTGCCTTGCTAGTTAACATATGGGCTAATGTAAATTGTTTAATCTTAAAATATTAAAAAAAAATTTATTTGATTGACTGTTACTATTTTCATATTCATCGTTTAATGATTTTAAAGCAACTAGCAACTCGTTTGCCTAGCCTGGCATGAAAACAGGAAAAAAACTGCTAGCTGTGCCTTGCTAATTAAGAAACAGCCTAATATATGTATAATCTTAAAATAAAAAAAAGGTTTATTTGATTGACTGTGACTATTTTTATATCCATCTTTCCCAAGTGACCAAGCTAGAGTTAGCAAGTCTTGACGACAAACTAGCATGCGGGCTAAAAATAAACTGCCTATAGTGGCTCGGTTTGTAACACGAAACTTAATATACATCATTTAATTTTAGAGAGAAAAATGTATTTGATTTGCTGTAACTATTTTCATATCCATCTTTTTACAATTCTCTAAGTACAAATAGCAACACATGATCCTAGCCTAGCATGGAGTCTAAGAATAAACTGCTTCCTGTGACTTGCTAATTTACAAGTAGCCTAATGTATATGGTTTACTGATCTTAAAAACACTATCTGGTGGCAATACTTTCAAAATACCTTACGCCAGACAGAAAAAATTTAATACGCAAAGATTTTTCAATAATCCATCCCTGTCAGGTAAAAGTATATTTAGACTACAACTCAACTTTCACTTTGAGACCAGTTTTGCCTAGATTTTGGCCTATGGGTAATTTCCATGGTCACTGTGACCTTATGCTCCTCAGGTGGTTGTGCCACCAACAGGGAGTAGGTCTTTTGGAAATAAGCAAAACGGACAAAACCTCAGTCATAAAAAAGCTCACTGTACTATGAAAACTAAAATTCTTTCTATTTCAGGTTCTCAGAACTGCGTTCACCGTTTCTAAAAGTATGAATAGGATGTTTGCATTCCCATGAGTGTGTTTGTGTGTGTTTCTCAACTAAAAACAAAAAAGCTTGCTTGCACATAGTACATTTCCCATTAGAACTTGCACTCAAATTGTATGCAAAGGCCCCGTCTTTCCATGTGGAGGGTCTTTACTGCCACCGCTGATGCAAATCTGCAGGCTGACACCAGCTTGCTCACAGAGTTCACCAGGTCCTTTATCCCACAGAGTGTAAGGCCACGGAGTTTTTACGTAAATGAAGTGCCTTCAGGCCCAGACTGTTTTGAATCTAGATTTGCATGTGGACCCATCGTGTCGTTGAATGAGGGTGGCCTGAGCAAAATAAAAAAAAGGAAATCAGTTTAAGGCGTGGATGTGATTTGCTGATAAATCTTCCAGTCAAGTGCTGCTAAATATGTAATGTCAAAGGAAAGGATTGTGTTCTGTGGGTCCAATTTTGTTCAAGATCTTGTTTTTATTGTTAAAATCGTAATGTTTAATATAGTTTTAGTTATGTAGATAATGCCTGAACTGACAGTGGCACATCAGCCTATTCTTCCTGATAAAACTCTTCTCTTTTGCGGTTGATTCAAGCTCATTTAAACACAACTCAGTGGCTTTATGAAGACCACAGATACTAAAGATTAATGTGAATTTTCTGGTGAAATATTTATCACACATGTAATTGATGTACTCATTTCTTTTTCTCTTTTTTTATGTTAAATCACTATTTAAATAAACTTTATGTACTCACCAAAAAAAATATTGTTAGCTCCTTCTGTGGGAATTGTCTGATTTAGATGGTAAAATGTTAAGTCAGATGTTTAGTGTTTTGTGACAACAAAAAAGTTAAAGCCTGCTGTAATTCTTTGTGTGGGTAGTTTCCAGTTTCTGCTGTCAAGCCAAAAGAAACAGAGTGAGGTCACTTTATTTGAGTGTTGCGGGACATCCTGTAGAGGGCAGTACAGTCAAGGTTTTCTGCAGGATTTTTACAACTTAAAACGTGAAATCGGAGTAATTTTCTTCAGTCTTTAAACCTCCTTAAATGTTCGTCTACAAAATGTCCACATGCAGCATTGTTTTTTAAAAGAATTACAAGACAAGCAAGAATACAACAGGTTTCTACTTTATTTGCATTAGCACGTTATCAAGTCAGTTCCTTACTACTTACTGTGCAATAAAAGTGAGGCACACCCAAAACCTAGTCTGCAAGCTAAAGCATGGAAAGACACCTAAAAACATTAAACACATTGAAGGCTTCACCATTTTTTGAACAGTACAAAACACTGATAACAAAGCACTCTGGGCAATGCCACAGTTAGTAAAGCATAATCACTGGCTCTAAAACGCAACAGCATGAAGAAAATGTGACAAATTTACTTTAGTCTGCAGAAACAAGTTGGTTTCTATCATTCAACCTTTTCCGGAAGTTAAGATTTCAAATGTAATTGCCAACAAACAGGCTACAGACACATACACACATATAGCTTATAGCTTACTCAGGTTGTTTTTTGTTCCAAAGTACCTTACAGTTTGGATTTTTTAGATTTTCAAGATCATTAGATCTGGGTCGTATCAGGCAGCTCCAACTCGCTGAGGTACTGGCTGCAGTTGGGGTCCCCCCTCACAGTTGGAGCTGATGGGATGCGTCGGCCGGTGTGGGGGTCGACGCACCAGCACTCGCCCCTCTGACCATGGAGCGACATCTTGCACTGAAACAGAGTTATTTATTGAGCTGTTTTTCACACTTTTTTAGGGTTATGTGTATTTTTTTTGGTATTACAAGTTTATATATAAATAGATAGATATATATCTATCTATATCTATATCCTAATAGATATAGGTATATATATCTATTAAGGGGGTGTCCACAGCACCAAGAGAAATTTTAAATACTTACTGAAATAATTATGAATATGAATTAAATGACAATTATTGTCAATACGCGCATATAGTTATTAAATATATTTCAATTTTTCATTTTATTAAAACATACATAAACAATATTTAATCATTCTTATTTAAACCATTCTTTTCATTTTTTCTTTATTTTCACACTCAATATTTTATTGAGGAACCCAATCCAAAACTCACCTGTTTTGGGTTATACTGCCCCCTCTTGTCACAGTTGGGGATGTGCAGTGCATAGAGGTCCTCCAGAGGACCTCGGTTATCTCTGAAGGGCATCTTGGATATCCTCTCCAGTACCTGGTCAAGCTCCTGCTGACACTGAGTCTTGAGAATAAACAAGAACAGAAAAAAACAATAGTTTCAAGCCCAAATAGAGGTAAGCGGGTGTGCTGGCGCCACCAGGTTTCTGCATCTGGCTTATAAAAGAAAGCTGTCTGCAGAATAAAATGTTCTGAACAAAATGTTCAGTTAACTCTAACCACTGTAGGGTGTTCTGGGTTGTTAAAAATAAATATTTTTTCCTAATAAAATTTAAAACCTCATTAAAATAAATCCATCCACATTAGAAACAAACCTTATTCCAGGACTCATCAACACCAGGTTGTGTTTGTCAGGCAATCTGCACACGTTTGTCTAAAAATACCATATAAAACACACACATCCACACAATATTTCTAAATTGCTTCCTGTTATGTGCAAATTAATCTCAATTCTTGCCAAACATTATACAAACACTTGCCAAAGACCTCTGGTTTACCTCCCATTACTTTGCCAAGACTCTTTTGGAGACATTTTGTTTGAGGTTTAAGGTTTAAATGGATTTGTGATGGTTTAAAAGTACAACTTAGCTTGATGGAAAATTTTAGGAACTGGTTAAAGAGTAGTTCAGGTGTGTTTATGGTCAGTAAATAGCTGCATTTTGATTAAAAGGAAGTCATTTGTATGAAATGTTGACACAGTAGCACTTATTAAAACTAATACAGTTTAACCAATATAGTTGACTAAATATATAACTATAACAATGACATAATATAATTAATATATGATATATAAAATTGATTTTTATGTAGATCATAAAATAATGGTACATTTTTCCAGTTCATCTTCTTAATTTGTCTTGTGCTTTTGTATTTGTTCAGTAAAGGAATACAAGAAAAGGGTTAGACCAGTATTTTTGAAGTCAGTTTAGTGTTTTTGACCACCCGTCTCCTTAAGAAAGTTGTAAAAGTTGATAGATTCCTCCTTCAGCCACCAGGTGGCATAGCCTGTTGCTTTAACTATAGACCTGTGAACTATGCTTCGAACTGTTTTCTCTTTAGGCCATTCAGTCTTCTTGTAACCCTTTTTCTTGTGACATCTCTGAACAGTTAATACAATTCTTGCCTTAGCTGTATTTCTAACATCTCCTTTAAATAGGTGCCATTATTGTAAAGAAAATGCATTTCTGGATCGAGTAGCTAAATTGACGACGTGGGCTGTGCCCATTAAAAACTTGCAGAATCCTCTCTACCAATAACAAAAGCATTATTCTGCTATTGACACTTCTTTGGTGTCATTTTTATGAATTGAATAATTGAAACTTGACTAAATTATGCATATTGACAATCTAGCAATTTATTGATTTAACGAATAAGGCCTCAGTAGTGCATGGGAGAACCACAATAACGTGACAACTCCTCATGCTGGTAACCAGCTTGGCCACACATTGTATTTGTCTTAGTCAGCCAGTGTGATTTTCTGACCTTGTGTATTGACCTTCTTCAGTGTCCTCCATCCTTTGGAGGTAGACTTTGATAGACCCCCCTTTTTTGCCACAAATATTTACCATCTTGGAGGATAGAGTTCGGCCCCTAAGAGTGGAGATATGGGATTGCCTCAGGTCGCAGAATGTCATCTTGTCATCTCACTGCAATCAGATTGCCTAAAATGATTACAAGCCTTGTTTATCCAGTAAGGGAGACACTGCCACACCATCATACTGCCACCACCAAAAGCTGTTTCACGTTGGAAGAGAGGATCTGACAATGTTTTCATGGGTGCAACCCACATATTTAACTCTGCTGCTCAACTCACAAATACAATCCCATGAATGTGGCACCTATTAAGAGACTTCCCAGTGGTACAAGATCTATGTCCAAGACAGAATAAAATTGAGCAAATACAAATTTCTTAAGTGAAAATAAATTGCGGAAGAGCAAAAACACTTGCTTACAGATTTTGAAGAAATAATTTTGCATATCGGAGATACAAAGGTAAACTCAGGGCTTAGAACCTGACAATATTTTAAGAAGCTTGTCCCAGAGTTGTCCTTTTCAGTAGACACTCACCTGTTTCGGACGAGTAGGTCTCACCTCTTCCACCTTGTTGGTCTTCATTTTGGTCTTCATCTCCTGCCTGTGCTGCCGTACGGCACTCTCCTTGGGTCCAAGCCAGGTGGCGTCTTTACTGGGCTTTCGGACTATCGGGATCTCACTCACGTCCAGATCAGGCTGCAGCTCCAAGGCCTCACCTTTGACCAAATACATCAGAACATGAGCAAATGTTGCATCCAAGGTCTATGTTTTGTTTTCCTCTTTCTTTATTACAATTTTCAGCATTTACTTCTCACTGTCTGACATCAAATGAGATGAAAATGTCCTTTTTATAGAAAAATTTAACAAATTTATTAAGTTTACATATACTAAGATTGTGTGACGCCAGCCATGAAGTGAAACATGGCTGAACATGGACACCGAACTGTACACAAAGGCCTGTATGAACCTCTGCACCTTTCAAAGTAAAGCGCATTAACCTACTTCCAACACAGCCCAGGAAGTGGAGAAGTCAGAGCTGGAATCTCTGACCCAAGGGCACATTCTCCCCTCTGTTCGGTCTCAGTCCTGCGTACAGCGGCTAATGGAGGGACCAGAGCACACGTCAGCTGAAGGCCTTGCTCGAGTAAGGCTTCTACTTTGAAGAATCCTTGGATCAAAAAGTGACTACGATCACGCCAATCATATGCAACAAAGTTAAGTAATGATTTTGCTGTTTGAGTACCCAGCAGTCATTCATAAAACGGCTATAACAAGACAAGCGTGGCTTGACTTTTCTTCTGAGGCCTTCAGAAGCAGCCCTAATTGAAGCGGATTGTCCCCCATGGAGAACAAAGCATCGGAAAATGTGCCTTTGCCTTTCAACGCTAGCCCCTTTGTTAATGCCCACACGTGGATTACCAGGACAGTTTTGCTTCCTGCAACTCGTCGCCCAGGACATCTTATCGCTAGCACAGTTCACAGAGGTGGTGTTTGGGCAGAGAACATTAGTTTAGAATGAAATAATCCAAACAGTGTTCGTTTCACAGTGTTTGGTTTTTGTTTGTGTTGAGAAAACTCAGCTAAGTGCTAGCAGACTAGCTGCTCAGCTAATGATGTGTTTTGTGTTGTGTTTTTTATGTTAAGACAACTTTATTTAAAGGGTGGTTTTTAAACACAGATCGGCCATGACGCAGCGTCAAAGCTTGTGCGTTTTGATCCTTTTATTGAAAGTATTTTAAAAGTGAATGTTTGATTTTAAGGGATTGGTAACAAGCTGTAAGCTTCTTCTGTTAGCTGAAACCGCTAACGGCTACTGTAACACGTGACTTGTGACCACCATCTTATGAATCCATTAAGAATCATTTATTTAGAAAGGTTGTTAGTTTCCAATCTAGGAAAATAATATTTTCCTAAATATTATTTTACTAAATGTGATACATAAAACACAATTAAGACTCACTTATCCAGAAAGGTTTGGTTCTTATTTAAAATATTTCCTTAAATATTATTGTACTAAATAACAGCAGCTAATTAAACACCACTGAGAATTAGTCATCCAGAAGGTTAGTTTTATTCAGCAAGTCATTCTTTAAAATATTATTTTGTTAACACAATGTTTTATCTTATCTTGCATTGTGAATGGTTGTTTGAAGATATACCAATTATTGTCCAAGTTCTAAGACTAACTTAACTTCATTTCCAGATTCCTCAAGATAATACTTGGTTCTCAAACATTAATAACATTGAATGGTAATGTTGCATCATTTTATTGGCCAGGGTTTTCAACCATCTTTGATTCACTGGTTCATATTGTATATAGTTGGTCTTCCGTATTCTTTCATTTTCCTTGGTAGTTTAGTTGGATTGTTCTAGTATAGTAAAGAGCTTGTTGATATGTTGAATTTGAGTTGACTTACTTATTGACTTACTGTTAATAAATTCTTTTATTTTAAGAAATTGTGTGAATTTATTTCATACGTGTGCAGAGTTTTGCAGAGCTTGGCTCTCCCCTTTCACTATTCTCCTAATACCACTGCCTTATTAGGCTGCTATTCACTGGACCACACTTAACAGACCAAATTATTATTCAATAAAATATTAATATATTAATATAAAATATTAAATTATTCATTCATGATAATAATCAAAACAAAGATTACATTGCCATGAACAATTTTGTGACAGCTCAGATGATAATGTCACAGCTTTGCAAGCTTCTGATAGGTTAATTGCAGACATTTGACTTAATTAAAAGAAAACCTGATGAATTTAATTTAAAGCAAAACCTCAAACCACTCCTTTTTAACTTGAAAAGAAATGTGTCAAGATATTAGGAAGAGAACAGCAGGACCTCCACAAGTTTGGTTCAACCTTAGGGACAATTTGCAGATGTCTGAAATTGCTCTGCTGTATTCATTTACAGCTAATTCATAATGCCACACAGAAAATGCACAGTTATGGTGACACAAGATTCCATGGAAATAGCTGTTCATGCATCAGATGTTAGAGCTATTCTGTGTGCTTATAATAAACCTGTCACTTCGCTTTGGTCTAGTAGTGTGGATATTGTTGTGTTCCTAAACTCTCCATTAAGTAAAAAGCTGTGCTCTTTACAACTGTAAATGGTTGCAAATCCTTTCCAGAGAAAAATGCAAAGAACCTTGTAACTGGCTTCAGGTTAAAGGGGAGCTTTCACATCTCTTGCTCACTGGTCATCTGGATGACCGTGGTACTGTAAAATCACCAGATTGTTTTTTGTGCCTCGGGTTCGAAAAATGTAATATCTTTTTTCTGTTTTGTTGTGTTTGAAAATATTTAATTTTAGTTTTACAAACTGCACATGGTGTGTATATTCTCCAATCATTTTCATATTGGTCCAGAGAGAATATGAGAAAAGCAAACTCAGGTACAGCGGAAGAATTTCTTATGTTATTGTATTTTAATTTTGTTTTGCATAAATGTTTCAAATTCTCAAATCTGAATCTCAGATAAAAATAACCTGTGTAACTACAAAAAAGTGAGAATTTCCTGTATTAAGGGGAAAATAAGCAGTGTTAGCATTAGCATGCTAATGTTTGTGTTTGCATTTCATGCGATAGCGTTCCAATGTTAGCATTAGCTTTGCCTGTATTTATTTATTTTTTTTTAGGAAGGGGTTGGTTGTCACATGGGTTGGTTATCACAGCCAGGAAATTTCGCTCCCTAGAAGGCGCTGTTTCAAAATATTTGTGTGTACATTTTTAACAAACTATCTAAATTTACATTTCAGCAGTTTGATTCTTGACATTGAGGTGAAAGGACTAAAAGTGTTTTTCACATCATAATGTAACTTTTGATTTTCAATGTTTTTCTTTTTGATGAACTTTAACGGAATAGATTTATAATGAAACACTTAACACTTATTAACGTTTTAAAGTATAAATGTAGAACTATAGTTAGAATAGTTTTTTTTCTTTGCTAGACTATAGCATGTGCTTGATAGCACAACTGCTAGCAAAAAATCACTGGTGGAGTTGGTTGTCACAAATGCGCAAGTTGTACTTGGCGGTGTGTACCTTTTGAACAAATTTTTCTTGAGAAGAAAAAAGTTACTCAATTCTGACCATGCACCTTAGGCTTCCATTACACATCGAAATAGTAATAACTAAGTATAGCATTGTTTTTGGAATTTAAATTAATATAAAAAGTGTAACAACCAACCACATTCTCCCCTACTTTATTTCGGGGGCGGGATGGTAGGGTGGGCGGTGGGGCATCACGTTTGGTGATGCAACTGTCTATTAGGATGTACTTACTTTAAGATCTCCAAGGGGCAATCTTTGTTAAAAACAGAGCCTTGAACTACGAATCATCAGAAGCTGTAATTTTTACAAGCTCCTATAATGGAAAAAATTCCCTATATGAATGCTAAGAATAATAAATAATCATATATTAATTTGAATCCATTTAACCATCTCCCCTTTCATAATTAGCTGTGGATTTTAGTGTTGGCATTAGCATGTTAATAACAGTGTTAGCATTCCAGTGTCATTAGCATGTTAATGTGTCAACACCGGTCACAATGAATTATGGCCTGTTTGTAACGTCAGGACCTTACTTCAGCTTTATCTTGTGATAAATTTTCTACTGCCCTTTAGTGGCTGAAAAATTATAGTTAAAATTTCAAACATATCACGTACAATGTTAACTCATTGTACTGGACTTTAAAGTAAACGTATTCTTATTTATTGTTATTGAATTCCTGTGTTCTTTCACTTCTCACTATAGTCGTTCAGGGTATTTTCACCCATTTTTCACTAATCTCTGTGCATCTGTAGAACTGTGTCTGTTGCAACCCTATGTTTTTTTTCAGACCTCTTCAAGTAAGAGGTCATCTTGTCCAACCCAATGTGTTGTTTCTAACAACAAAGCACACTTTGGCATTCACAGAAAAGGAGTGGGAAAAGGTGTGTCTCTCCAAACCAGCTGATTTCAGTTAGAAAAAAATCTTGGATGACACAGCCTCTTCACATAACCCGTTTCAGCTCACTTTAGCTGGAAGGAATAATATTTCAAAAAGTAAATAAATGTGCCAGAACACAACTTCTTTTTGCTGAATCTTTGCAGGAGATCATGCATTTTCGCATACGCAGGGACACCCAAATGAAAGACGGGAAAAACGCCAGGACAGTAGAGAAGGTCAAACACTCGACCATGATAGTTCAAAGCTATGTCGGTCAAGCTGTTACATGTAGACTTGTGGAAAGTACATGAAACCAAGTTTGTGTTTTAGCAGAAACTCTTGACTGAGTTGTCAATCTCCGAGCCCTGCAAGAGGTAAACTTGACGTCCGGTTTGGGATAATGATTACAAAGAGTCAAAGAAGGAAGGGGAGAAAGGAAATTCCAAACTAGGCAATAACAAGGTGCTGGCGCCTTTCACCATCAGATTGATCTGGTTTTGTTGAACTTGAGTTCTCTCCATGACGCTCCACTGTGCTCGCTCTGGGGTTCTTTGAAGACTTCTTGCAAAAAAGCAAAAAAGGGGCCAAAGATCAACTGAAGCCAAGTGTGTCTTGACTTGCACATGTGCATACATCCACAATTTGGACAGATAAACACAAAGCTTACTCTAGCTGGGGCGCCTTTTGTTTTGCTGTCTTATGTAATCCCCAGAGACACAAAGTGCACAACCTTTGACCCGTCTTTTCAGGGAAACCAGAGACATTTAGTCAAGTGCGCAGTGTGCAGACATGTTCACATGAATGAACGTTGCTTAACAGCAACCTTACTGGTGAATGTATGTGAACAGCACACAAACATAGAGGGTCAGGACCCCACTTTCAGAGGACACTAGGCCCCTGCAGAACAAGCCGCTTCACAGCAGTGGGCTGAGGATCAGCAGAGTCAACAGGGCAGCAGGCCTACTGTCCAGTCTACTGCTTGACTTAATCCCCACACAAAGGCTGGAGAGGCTTCCTTTTTGTATTTGATCCATGACGAATTCCCAGGTGGCACGTAGGCCAGATGTGACATGTCAGATTGACCGGATCCTGGTGAACTTAGCAAATTGCAGACTTAGCTAGGTGGTAGAGTAGAAAGTTTGAAGGACGAAAGAAGTGAGTGCATAAGCACTTCCCTGCCATGTATTTTCTGAGACATGTAATGTGACACAATGTGAAAATCTTCTGTTCATCTATTTACATTACATACAAAGTTCCACACCCCTCTTATTACTTTATATTTTGTTTCCAATCACCATATTTTCTTGTAACATTTTAGGGTGGTCTTGATCAATAGATCTTTAGGAGTACTCAAGGTATTTCTTTTTCTCTAGATTGTGAAACTTCTATGTTGCAGATCATCAAACAAATGTTAATGTCAGACAAAGATAACCTTAGTAGAACATTTTGATTTAGATGTTTCTGCTAGAGGGCAGTGTTCATGGCTGCATCAGTTAGTTGTCCAGGTCCTGAAGTAGTAAAGCAGCCCCAGACCATAACGCTTCCACTACCACCATTCGTGGCTGTAGATATGATCGTTTTTCAAAAAGCTGTGGTATTTTATGCCAATGAATGATTTCTTGGAGATCTTGGAGATCATCAAGATGTGAGACAGGCCTTTGTCTTCTTTTGGTCAGCAGGGGTTTGGTTCCGGAACTCTGCCATGGTTGTAATTTTTCCCCATTCTGTCTTAAATCATGAACACTGACCTTTGCAGTGCTGCAGATTTTGTCTTGGGTTTTTTGTGACCTCCTGGATGAGATGTTGATGCATTCTTGTCGTCATATTTAGAAGGCCAGCCACTCCTGGGAAGGTTCATCACTGTTCCATGTTTACTTTACTTATGGATAATTGCTCTCTACGGTTCACTGGAGTCCCAAAGCCTTAGAAATGGCTTTGTACCCCTTTCTAGATAGATCTTGGTGAGTTTATTTCTCATCTGTTTCTTGAATTTCTTTAGATCAATGCATTATGTGTTTTTTTTTTTAGATCTTTTCACCTCAGACAGGCTCTAAGTGATTTATTGATTCTTCGGGTCAGGTAGTAATAAGGCCTGGATATGGACCTTCCCTAATAAACAAAATAATAATTTCAAAATATTTTTTTCAGGTTATCTTTATCTGATGTTGAAAAGTGTTTGTTGATCTGTAACATTTAGGCGTCGCAAATAGGTAGCTTGCATATTTAGTGCTAGCATACTAACTTGCTAAAACAAGGAAAAACAGAAGAAATGTGTAAGGAAGCAAATACTGTTTCATAGCATGGTAAATAAACTTGTCTTGCTTGCCTAAAAACCTTGGGGGACCTTAATACTGGTAACTTGCCCTTGCCTATGTGAATGTTTGTCTTTATGTAAATAATGTGATAGAGTGGCAACCTGTACAGAGTGAATCCCATCTCTAACATGTTGACTGCCTGTAACCTGTAATAAATGTACATTAAGTCCAGTTTTGACAAGTCCATGTATTAAAGTTCTTATGCTTGTTTAATTCCTAAAAGAAGTATCACAAATACTGACTTTTGTGATTATACAAAGAGAATAAAGGTATCATTTATATAAAAATTAATTATCCAACTAATGTTTGATCATTCAAACTGTTTTACAGTTGAAACTAGAGAGGAACAAATGCAGTCCTACCACTATGAAAACATAACATGTTCTATAACATTTGAACTCTTTTCCTTTGCAACTGAGCGTTAAAGTTGATGTTAGCTCATGTTTTGGCATGTTTGAGCTTGCTGCAGTTCCTACGCTAGCTTATGTCCTGTACAATTGCCCAAGAGTTCACCCAGCGGTGTCTGCAGTTAGTTACCTCTGCCCAGTCTTGGATGCGGCTGCACAGATACGTGCCAGAGCCTGTGCAAGGCCTGCTTTTAGATTACTTTGGTGGGCCAAAAAGCCTGGAAGGTAAACATATCTGAACTCTACTGGGCCTCTGTCTCTTTAAATCCCTGCCAATAACCCTTGTAAAAGGTTCTGAACCACAACAAATCTATGGCTTGCATCGACACATGACCTCTTTAACACCTCAGAGCTGCTTAAAAATAGGAGTTTAGATGATTCTCCAATGTTTCCATATATCCACCAACTAACACAGCCAGAGTCAAGCGGTTGTTTTGCAGTTATTTCTTTTTCAGCCTTATCTTGAGATAGACTTTATCTTGAATGAGTCTACATGGAGTTGATTCATAGATGTTCATGGAATAATCTTCTACATGGCAATAGTACAAAAAGCAGAAACGCTAAAATAAGCAACCCTGAGCAAATAAAATCAATGCATATTTCATAAGAGATCTGAAAAAAACAGAAAAGAGAGTATAAAATATCACATAAAACCAACAGGTTCAGCAGACATAATATATTAATACTACTTTTGTTTCAAACAAGATGAAATGGTACAAGATTTTAACAATATTTTTGGCATTTTATAGATCAATTCTTATTTTATTTTAAATAAACAACATCAGTGCCATGTGCAAGAATTTTACAAATATGGGGATGTGCAGGACTGGCTGAAATGAAAGTTTTGCTGCATGAAACCGCTTTGTTAGGCCAACAATCCCTCGACAGAAAATATTTTCTTTTAGCTTTGGTTTATAGATAGTTCAAAAAAGCCAGACTTTCTTTCAAAATGGTATTGATCAATAGCTTTCTGTGTTTTTTTTTTTTTTTTTTAGTTTTTCTTAGAATTTTTTCAGTTAAGGCTACATTACGGAGTTCTGAGAAACTGGACTTGGCCTGAAAGTTTGAACAAGCACACATTAGGTGTCCCCACCCCTTTCCTCTCTGCTGTGCTACAGCCCTCCCTCCACAGCTCCTCAACCACAGTGTAGCCTGCCGTGAACATGCAGGCTAGTAAGCAGGGTCACTGATGATGGCAGCTATGGCACATTTACTGGTAGGGATGAAACGGCCCGCTCAGACTTTGACTACAAATGGTCCTCAAATCATTAGCACAGCGTCATTAGCACAGCTGCAGCACACCAACAATCTTGAGTGTGTGGGGGAGGGGTGTGGGCAGTGCGTACACGAGCGAGATTGACACCACTAAGACATTCCTCCAGGCTCTGATTGGCTGTTCATGAACGGGAGCGGTATATATCTGCAGATGGCAGTAGGACCACTGAGAGGTCCTCAGATTATACTGTCAGGACATAGTGACACTTTTTTACAAAAGTTAACTTTAAGCTTTAAGTGACTTAAGTTCCTGACTGTTTTCAGACAAATGCTTTTATTTAAGTCATTTAATTCTATTTTTTTAATCATATCATTAGGCATAAACCATGAGGAATAAAAGTCCTCCAACATCCAAGGGATAAACCAGGGTTGTGTCAGCATATACAGGGGTTAGACAATGAAACTGAAACACCTGTCATTTAAGTGTGGGAGGTTTCATGGCTAAATTGGACCAGCCTGGTAGCCAGTCTTCATTGATTGCACATTGCACCAGTAAGAGCAGAGTGTGAAGGTTCAATTAGCAGGGTAAGAGCACAGTTTTGCTCAAAATATTGAAATGCACACAACATTATGGGTGACATACCAGAGTTCAAAAGAGGACAAATTGTTGATGCACGTCTTGCTGGTGCATCTGTGACCAAGACAGCAAGTCTTTGTGATGTATCAAGAGCCACGGTATCCAGGGTAATGTCAGCATACCACCAAGAAGGACGAACCACATACAACAGGATTAACTATGGATGCAAGAGGAAGCTGTCTGAAAGGGATGTTCGGGTGCTAACCCGGATTGTATCCAAAAAACATAGAATCACGGCTGCCCAAATCACAGCAGAATTAAATGTGCACCTCAACTCTCCTGTTTCCACCAGAGCTGTCCGTCGGGAGCTCCACAGGGTCAATATACACGGCCGGGCTGCTATAGCCAAACCTTTGGTCACTCATGCCAATGCCAAACGTCGGTTTCAATGGTGCAAGGAGCGCAAATCTTGGGCTGTGGACAATGTGAAACATGTATTGTTCTCTGATGAGTCCACCTTTACTGTTTTCCCCACATCCGGGAGAGTTACGGTGTGGAGAAGCCCCAAAGAAGCGTACCACCCAGACTGTTGCATGCCCAGAGTGAAGCATGGGGGTGGATCAGTGATAGTTTGGGCTGCCATATCATGGCATTCCCTTGGCTCAATACTTGTGCTAGATGGGCGCGTCACTGCCAAGGACTACCGAACCATTCTTGAGGACCATGTGCATCCAATGGTTCAAAATTTGTATCCTGAAGGCGGTGCCGTGTATCAGGATGACAATGCATCAATACACACAGCAAGACTGGTGAAAGATTGGTTTGATGAACATGAAAGTGAAGTTGAACATCTCCCATGGCCTACACAGTCACCAGATCTAAATATTATTGAGCCACTTTGGGGTGTTTTGGAGGAGCGAGTCAGGAAACGTTTTCCTCCACCAGTATCACGTAGTGACCTGGTCACTATCCTGCAAGAAGAATGGCTTAAAATCCCTCTTACCACTGTGCAGGACTTGTACATGTCATTCCCAAGACGAATTGACGCTGTATTGGCTGCAAAAGGAGCTCCTACCCATACTAATAAATTATTGTGGTCTAAAACCAGGTGTTTCAGTTTCATTGTCCAACCCCTGTAACTGACAACTTATTCAAAAACAAAATCAGAATCAGAATCTGATTCTGAACTTATTAAAAAACAGATTTTAAATTTGATCTTTAGATACTTCGTACCTAAATATGTCTATCACAAAAAGGATGCTTGTCATTTTCGACCTTTTGTCATTTCGTACTTCAAATTTTAGGGCAAAAAAAAGTCGTCTGCCACACATCTGCACCATTTCTCGTTTCATATCTGTTTTCAGGATGTTTCATGCCTTCATGCAAATCCCAATGGGAGGAGACCCCGGTGCAGACCTAGAACTCTCTTGAGGGACTATACATCCCTCCTGGCCTGTTATTGCCTTGGGATCTCCTGGAATGAACCGGAGAGTGTCCCTGGGGAAGACGTCCAGGTGTGCCTGCTGGAGTTGTTACCACCATGACTCAATCTCAGATAAGCAGAAGACAATGATTGGACGGATGGATGGTCAACCCTCACTGGAGGCATCTGACTCTTGTGGTGCCCACCAATCCTCCTTCACGCAAGTTTCCCTGCTTATGTAAAAAGTACTTTTGGCTAAAGTCCAGTGATCTGTGTTGTCTAGGCACAATTTACTATTACTCCTAAATTACTATTTATGATCAAGGTGACAACTTATTCATGTATAATGACTCCTCTGCCCTAGAAGTCTTGGTGCATTTTTAGCCTCACGGAGATGTTACTCCTCTCTCCCTAGATTTAATATGCCATGGAAAAATGTTTAACCCACTGTTGGAACACTGGAATTACAGGCCGGATAATATGAAAATATGAGAAGAAATGTTAGAACAAGTTGACTGTAAAACTACAGACACCATTGTATTGTCTATAAGTAATGCCCTAAATTTCAGCTCTGTGAAAAGCTCTGTGAAAGCACATGCTGAAAAAAGTATGAAATGGAATCTACTGAAAAACACGGAATAATATCGAATTTGTTAATATGTGGGTTTGGACTAACGTATCCTCGTTGTCACATTTGGTCCAATTGTTGTTGTTTTTTTTTACTTTTACACTGATGTTCACAGTGAAAAAGGAGTAACAGAAATACTTTTCCAGTTGATGCAGCTCACAAGTTTATATGTCAAGAGTTTTTATCGTACAAAAAGGACTGTTTACTTTCATATGAAATGTGACTTTTTTATAAGTAATAAGCAAATTGGTTCATTATTAAACAAATCCTATTTCATTTTGTTTATCTTACTAAACTGTTCGAATTTCATACATTACTCGTATGATTTTATACTTTTTAGGTGAAAGATTGTGTTGACATTGTAAAACATGTAATTCAAAAAACAATGGAAAAAGTGAATTTGGGTATATAGTATATGGAAAAAATAAGAAGCTATTGTAGATATATAAAAAATAATAAGATAAATGCCTTATATTCAGTTGAAAAACTTGGATATTCTATGATGTTGGAAAGTCTTCAATTAGCAAGAAAATATATTTTTTTATTTTTGTGTAAATATAGGATTTACACAATATTTATATTGACATATAATAATATATGTATAATAATATACATAATTTAAGTTATAGTTTCCTATTTTTTCTAAGCCAGATCATCGATAGGTTTTACAATAAAAGCTAACACGAAATTTATTCTAAAATGACAATAGAAGAAGTTTTCAAAGACACATAATTCTGATAAAATTATTATTACTAAGTTAGAATTGTTTGTTACATAAGTTATATTAGTTCACCTAGCAATGTGTTGCAACTATTTAAATCCATAACAGTAACGTAAATATTTGTCATAAATTGTCGCTTGTATTTTTTATCTATTCTCACTAATCCAGTTTTGTAGTCTTCAGCCAACCATCCAGAGTCTGTATTATGTCAGACATTGTTTGTACTGTCTTAAACAACCATTGAGAAAAATGGAGGGTGGGAAGTCATTTTGGTTCTCAATAGATACGAGGAGATTCCTGGCATGGATATGTCTGAAATCGACGCCTCGTGGGGAGATGGTGCAAATACCCGTTTTTAGATGGGATTTTTCGGGTTTTGTCGGAGGGATTATCTCGCTGCTATTTCAGGCCTGCCGGATCTGTCTGGACACCCCTGAAGGTACACAGGAATGCCCCTTCTCAATGCATGTGTTTCCAGTCGCCGGAGGGTGCGGGTTGTTTTTAGCTCCCTTTTGTTTCTCTAGTTTTCCTTCTCCATGACAACTTTCTCCATAACAGCAAAACATCATGTTTTTTTTTTTTTCCTTGCTATTATCATCAACTCAAATGTACCCTAATAACAGCTGGGCCAAAATGTTAGGATCAATAAGCTGTTGAAATCAACTACAGTGATTTTCATGTAATAAAGTCATTCATGTAATAAAGAACATCTGAGAGTTTTTAAGTGGACTTGTTCTACTTTGAGGTCAGTCATGGTGTAATTCCACTCAAAATAACAAACCATCAGTCCGATCTGATAAAGCTAATCTTACTTGGATGTAGGTTTCCATGGAAACCTCATATCAAACAATTATTTGTATAAAGAAAACAACCTGGTGGGAAACTTGTCTGTGTTTCTTCTTTTTAAAACCACCACACTTTTTATCAAAAAGTGTTTAATGATTTTATTGGTCTAAATCGTGGGTAATTTTTTCCCCTCAATTTAAGATCCACTATAAACCTTAACAGTTTTGGGAAGAACCATATTTATCTTGTGATTAATTCAAACAAAATTGAGACTATATGAAAATCTGCTTGTTTTTTTCTTTTTGGCAAAACTTTGGAAAATTTTCCAACAAGATACAGAAACATAAACCTTGGAAACTCTGCATGGAAATGCCATATTTTGCTTTAATTTTTCCAACTGATTGAGGTAGCATACACGGGTTTATAGTAAAATTGTATCATAATTTATTACAAATATGCATATGTACCGCTTGGAACATTCTAAAATACTCATAAAGCACCACACAGCTCAATGCAAAATCAATACAAATTCCACAAAAAACTGACTGTATTAAGCATAAATAAGCCTCATTCACAGACTACATGGCAAAGGGTAAAACTAAGAATAAGAGCATAAAAATAAATAAATGAGTTTATTTCTCTTGGTAGTAGAGGTGGGGTATGTACTGAAAATAGCACACCCCTACTGTGTGCAGTCTCGGCATCTTAGGCAAGCAGTATGGTGAGCCTGGTTGTCCTGTTGGGAAAAATCGCTGTAAATCAGAGGGAAAATTAGACATTTTCCCCTGTTGCACAGTTGAGTTTATCAAATTAATAGCATGTCAGGCCATATCTGGTTCAGGGAGCAGACTGGAATCGCCACGATCAGTGTGAAGAGACGGGGGAAGAACAAAATGGGTTTGGGGCAGCCAGGTAAAATAACAACTGTGGCAAACAAGACCGAAATGATAATAGTAATACTATGACCTCTGTATTCTAACAATAATAACGATGTGAGAAAAATACAATAAAGATATCAGAACACGAAGAACTTAACCTGGATTTAATCTGTACATAAACTGCATTTGAACCTACTTTGTAACTTTGGGTTAATTTTATTTTCTAAAATAAATATTTCACAATAACTTCTAGAGTTATTTTATATAATCCACCTTTTAGAACAATGATATTGTTTTAGAGCTTGTTATTCTTTCCTAAAGTGAATTGCACAGACATTTATTTTATTTAAAATGAATTAGTCAGGATCAATACAAAACTACTGGGGCTGCTGAAAGAAATAAGTCAATACCAAACCTGTTATGAAAAAGGGATTCATTAAAGATAAATTATTGAATTGCTTCAGTTTGAAACAAAACGTTCTTTACTTTCTAGAACTCCATACCATCCTGTGTGTCTATTTTCACTTGGCCTTAGGTGAAAATGTAGTATCTCTCGTTGTTTGGTTCTGTTTCAAAGCCACACCCAGGCTTGAGTACTGCCAGACCTGTATCACCAGAGCCATTACCCATAAATTAAGAGAACATAGAACAATGGTGAACCTTCCCAGGAGTGACCACCTGAAGCAAATTATTCCGACCCATCCAGGAGATAACAAAAAACAACATAAAGCACTGCAGACCTCCCTCGCCTCAGTTAAGGTCAGTGTGCAAAAATGGTATTGATGAGAGTTTCAAGCCTTCAAAAAAAAAAAGACCATCTTAATAATTTCTTATGGTTTAGGGAAAATAAGACAAAAGAGGACATTTTTGGAAGGTGTGCGTCCTGTTACATTTGGCGTTATCCTAACAGCATTAAAAAAATCACTTCATACTGACAGTCTAACATGGTGGCCTCGACTTGGACAACTTTCTGTAACAGATGGAACAATGAATGCGGCTCTCTAGCCGAAAATCCTGAAGGAAAATGCCCAGCGATAAGTTCGTGACCAGGTGCGCTCAGATGCGCTTCAGTTATCCAACAGGGCAATGATCCAAAGCCCACCAGCAGGTCTGCATCTGAATAAATAAATAAATAAAGGTTTGAAGTAGCCTTTTTGTAAAGTCCGGACTCAAATCAATTTGACATGCTTTGGCATCACCTTAAACAAGTCTGTGTTGGAAAACCCCTTCAATGTGGCCGAAATGAAACAATTCTGCAAAGGAGAGTCAGTCGAAATTCCTCTAAGGTGATGTAAAAGACTCACTGTGAGTTATTAGAAGCGTTTGATGGCAGTAGTTGCTGCAAGTGACAGATCCAGTTATTAGGTTTAGGGTGACTTACTTTTCCACATAAGGCAGATTGTTTTGCATAGCCTTTTCCCCTTAATAAATGGAATCATCAGCAGGCATTCAACATGTTAACTAAATATATTGCTTAAACAGTCAATTTGGCCTTATTGTTTTTTCCCTTGAACAATTCAGGATCAGGGAGACATCTGGGAAATCAGGTAAATTTGACTTGTTTCCTTTGAGAAAATACTGCACTGTATCACTGTGACCCAATCAATTCCTGCATAAACGTCCCCTAACCAGTTACTTTTACCTGTTGTTTCTATTTAGACATCATTAAAAGGATCAGGGGCTAGAATTCAATAAGCCAGAGGGGGTGGATGGCAGGATGCTGAGTGATTATAAGCATCTAAATAAAGCAGCTGCAATATTTCCACTTTTGAGTCATTGCCAAGGTGTGGAGTCATCTCCTCTCTTAATAAGATTTGATCTTGTATATACACAGTTTTTCATTTTCAACGTACCGCAGGGAACTAAACTCTCTCTGGGATTTCCTTATTTTCTCTCTCTTTCTTGCTGTGACACAGAACTTTATTCAGAAAATAAATTCTGTTTAGTCTCAAAACTGCAAACTTCAATGTAATTTATTTGTATTTTATACAATAGTCCAACACGTTGTAGTGCATAAGTGCGAAGTGGAAATAAAAGGATTCATAGTTTTCAATTTAATTTTACGAATATAAATCGGAAAAGTAAGGAGTACATTAGTACTCAGCCCTGTGATACCTCTAAATAAAAGCAGAAGTCCACCAAGTGTATTTATATCTTTGTATAAATAATGAGTCAGCACTTTGTAAGACCACCTATTGCTGCAATCACAGCTGCAACTCTTGCGGAGTGTATCTCCACTAGCTTTTCCCATCTAAAAACAATTTTTTTTTTCATTCTTCTTTGCACAATAGCTTTACCTGAGTCAGATTGGATGGAGAGCATCAGCAGTTTTTCACAGATTTTCAAGTGGATTTAGGATTGGACTTCAACCAGGCTATTCTACTGTATGAACATGCTTTGATCTAAACTATTCTACTGTGGCTCCGGCTGTATGTTTAGAGATGTTATCCTACTTGAAGGACTACACCCCACTCTAAAGGTCACTACATACTCCACAAGAATGGGCAAAGTTGTTATTTTACTCAAGGCTGCAAGAACAAGAACAAAGTTCTTTCTGACACTGACATTTCATACTTTACAATAACTCACGCAGAACCCCGAGGAAGTCCTTAATGGGTCTCTCCTACTGTAACACACCACCTTCATATTTCTCTGACACCACACAAAAAAACATTTCTGCCCAGAATATGTGTCAAGAACATGCTACAAGAACTCCCAAATCATTGCTGCATGAACTCCCCAATTATTTCTGCAAGAACTCCCAAATCATTGCTGCATGAACTCCCAAAAAATTACTGCATGAATTCCCAAATCATTGCTGCAAGAACTCCCAAACCATTACTGCATGAACTCCCAAACCATTACCTCAAGAGCAGAATGAAGTCACTTTGTTCTTGCACGCTTGGGAGAAAACAAATGTCTCTGTTCTTCTGGAGTATGTACAGGCCTTAAGGTCTTTTGCACCTTCTAATTTTTCATCCAGGAATACCCTGTGTAAGCATTCGGACAGCATGATGCTGCCACCTCCACATGGCTTGTAGAAACTTGTAAACAGGACTTATTGTGCCTTTTATAAAAATAAATTTACCACTCTTCCGTTAAGGCCAGATTTGCAAACTGCACTACTAATCATTGTTCCATCTACTGATTTTCCCACCTATAGATGTTTGCACACAAGTTTTCTATTGCTTTTAAGCCTGTGCACTCAATGGGAAGTTGCTGCCCCCTGCTTGCAGCTGAGAATACGAAACTATTAAGTGCTTTGAATGGTAATGAACTGCATTTTAATCCACCTAGTGGGGTGGTGGTAGAAGGAGTTGCTCACCGTTGGCACCATTTATGCAAGAACCACTTATGTTCACTTATGTTCTCTAACAAACCTTTGAGGCCTACAGAGAACAGATAGCCGACAGACATTTGTAAGACACTATCCGCTAACATAAGGGAATCACTTCTTGTTGCAGCTTACTTTACCTTCCTCTTTACAGCTGCTATTATAAACTGAGAATGTGCAAAAATGAATTTAACCTTTTAAATTAAGGCACAATTCGTTTTAAGGCAAGACGATTTTATGCAAAATGTGAAATATTCTGCATGTATACATATATAAAACTGTCTGGCCTAGGGAGGAGGAAGCAGATTTATATAGGTGGCCATTTCCCCCTCTGGTCCCCCCTTGGTGGGGCCACTGAAGATATAATCACAGGAATTTTTTATGGGACTGATGCAGCAGAGTGAAATAAATAAGAGTCTGAATTTTGGCTCAAGTGGGTTAAAGTCAGACTCACTATAATTTTAAGACCATATATATATGTTTTAACCTGCATTTTCCTTAAACTACACCAAACTTTAAGGTTTTTAAAAGATTTGGTGGCACTGATGGCCTTCATTGCCAGTTTTCAGATAGGAAAGGGGCAGAGAGAGAAGAGGGGAAGACATGCAGCAACGGTCCAGAGGTTGAGCCTCCACATACAGGGATTCTGGTCTTCTACTATACCATGCGCCGGCCCTGCAAACTTTAACTCTTTTTCAGACTTTTTACAACTAATTTGACAACTTCACTATCCCAAACTCCGCTTCTAATTAATTTCAGGAAATCCTACCTATTTTATCCCACATTATCGAGGCTATGACAATGAAAAAATGTGAATTATTATAGCTGGCACTTAAAGGTGTAAAGCTTTTTCATTCTTTTATCACCATGGTTGTATATAATGTGCTAAAGACTGGGCTCCAGATATTAAGGGACTTAAGGGCCAGCTTAAAATACATCTCAGACTAGAGGTAAAATCTGGTTTTCTTCTTGTATCTCTTTTGCGGAAGTCAGATTTGTGCAGTGCATAACTAGCAGTTGTCCTGATGACAGATTCCCCCACATGAGCTGCAGATCTCTTCAGCTCCTGCAGAGTTATCATGGGCCTCTTGGTTGCTTCTCCATGTAACACTTTTCTTGCCCGGCCTTTTTGTTCATGTGGATGACCATGTCTGGGTATGTTTGTAGTTGTGCCATGCTGACTTTGGAGTGCAATTGCTTGCAAAGAATTTATTTAGGGGTATCAATGTAAACAGGCTGAACACATACGCATGCCACTACTTGCAGATTCACATTTATAGAAAGACTGTTTGTCTATCACATAAAATTCCAGTAAAATACACTTGAGTTTTGCATTGTAGTGTAAAAAATCCATCATGGTGTCGCTTATAGATATCCTCTGAATATTGCAGTCACTGTCAACAGCAGTCTGCAGTTTCACCTGGCCAAAGCTTAAGGTTCAGCTTTGCAATCTATGCAGCATTCCTGTTTCTGTCCCCTACCCTCTACTCCCCTGTGGAAACATCAATATTATTATATAATGTTTCAGGTTTCAATCCAAGTACAACTTCAGAGAGGATTCTTGTTTTTTTTTTTTTTTTTTTGCCAGCGACTTTTTCTCTGTTGCAGCGTTGCAAAGGCCGTTTAAAGGTGGTTGGGAGGGGAGTCTATGTTAGGAAAGGCTGGAGATCCAGCTGTTTTGGAGCACAGATGCGATGAACAGGGTGAAGTCGGCTCACAACACATAATACCATCTTTAAGATGGTTTTATATCCTAGATGCATAAGAATAAACAGAAATAAGCCTACAAAGCAAACATAGGAGTTCTCTATTTATTTTTTTTAGATAGATAAACGTGCTTTTATTTATAATCCAGAATATTTAGGAGTTATTTTGCACTAATAAACAGGAGCATGGTTACATTACCTGTTCATGACAATGCAATCTGTCTACAGGCTGCAGTCTAGACAGTGTCATTAAAAATTGATTGAGGTTTTCAGTGAACTGACTGACCGCTGGTGTGCTCCCGCTGCTCCGGGCTGTAAGTGACCGTCTCCGTGTCTACTTTGCGCCGACACTGGCCCTGGCCCTGCACCAGTTGCTCCAGAGGAAGCTCTGAGTCGGGCGTCGGGTAGCATCGCAGACCGGTGGAGCACCTCGGGGTGTAGACGCCGCACGCCTGGCCCGCCTGCCGGGCGCACACGGGGCAACAACCGCAGCCCGGCTCGCGCACCATCTCCGCGCACGGCTCGGCGAGCTGCGGGCAAAGCGCCTGGCGCTCCGCGGTGCAGCCCGGGCAGCGGAACACCATCTCGGACAGGGAGGCGCCGGCCAAGGGCGCGGAGAAGAGCAGCAGGCTGCAGCCGGCGAACCACAGCATTGTTGGAGGCGTGTGGGCTTTGGTCATTGTCACGGGGCTGATCGAAGGCAATCCAGAATGAAAAAAGGGGGCAAGAAATGTGTATGCGAACAGGTGAAGCCGGGGAATCGGAGGGCTGCTGGGTCCTACAAATTCCCAGGTTTGGGATCTGGCCACAACGGATGCTATTAGAGGAATTTGTGCAGCTACACCGTCGGGATAACGGCTAAATGTGTCATATTTTTTTGTTTAATTTCTATTGATAGTTTAATATAGTCAGAAATTATCTTTTTTTATTCTATGACATAGAGCAAACTAATTGAACTTGAACTGCACAAGTAATGTGATACGTCAACATAAAACCGGGCGAAATTGTAAATTGATGGATGATTTTCAATTTTATTTAAATATAAGAATCTGAAAAGTGTGGCATGCCCTTATATTCAGCTGCCTTAAGTCAATACTTTGTAGAAACAAGTTTTACTTTAATTACACATGCAAGTCTTTGTGGGCATGGGTCTGTCTACCTGTCATGTTATGATTATGAAAACCCAAAGGCAGAGATTAACATGAGGTAATTACTTAATAATGACATAAGAAGAAACGTACTGGTAAATCGCTGGGAGAGCAGGTCATGAGGATCAGGTACCAGAAGAAACCAATGAACAATACTGAGGCAGGGATGGAAAATGACAAATGAACCAGAAGAGCTAAACAGACTAAATGTGGAGCAGCTAAGGCAGAATGAAGGCAGGTAAGCTGAGGGAGGGAGACTAACGGGAGCAGAAGAAAGACACAAAAAATGTATAAACCAGGGGTAAAAAAACTAACAGAGAATCTAAAGCCCTGTTTACGCAACGTTTTCTGGTGAAAACAGAAAAGCTTCATTGCATTTCTGCTGCGTTTGCAGACTAAACACAAAGGAATTAACTAATATGAAAACACCTAATAGCAATAATAAGCACAGATAAATGAAAATAATATGGCAAGATCTTTTCAACATTAATAAAGAACTAATTAAGAACTGGAGCCTCAGAAGTGGAACACCTTGATGAGAGTAACATTTGAAAAGGCAATTTACATAGATGATAAAAGTAGCTCATTTATTTGACCCACAGTAAACAGTTTCTCTGAGTTTAAGAACAACTTGTCAGACGGACTGAGCAGAAATTTTGTGATATTATTCTAAATATCACAAAATGTGTCATTATCTGCCTCAGCAAAATTGTCTTTTCATAAACTATGAACTGTTTCTCTTAATCCTTCATTTCTACTACTCACAAAAAAATTTAAACCACGTAAAATGATCGTAAACCTTGTTTGTTTGAGTCACAATAATTATATTCAGTGAAAACCAGCCAAGTTAGAGAACTGGTCCAAAATGTCCTCTATTAGTTTAATTCTAAATGACTTATAAACTGGACCCCTGTCCAATGGAAATTAAACTATTTAGGGCCTAAGCTAAAATCCTCAATGTTTCAAGAGTCATGAAACCCCTGGTGGTACCTGTACTTTATAATTTAATTTCTTCAATCATGCAGCTCGTAACTAGAATTATTCATTAGTGGAATTAATTTTCAGTTATATTTCAGTTGTTTTTTAAGTGAAATATAATTAATCCATTCCAGACCCCCCGAAACACCGCAATACTCATGAATATAAAAGTGCTCTAAAAATGTAAAATATAAAAGATAAAAGATGAATAACAGTCAGCCTTTTATTAACTGTTGAACTGACGTGGAACAGGTTTGGTGCAGAGTAAATACAAAGAAAACAGGAAAGTTAAGTAAATCACAACAAGGCATTACAACACTACAGGAACACCAAATTAATCTGACTCCTTTTACAAAAGTAAATGATTCAATAAATAAATAAATAGGCAAAGAGTCTAAGCCTTCATACAGGGAAGTTGTTAAAAACGAAAAACATTTCGCTATGCATAACGTTTTCTAATGATATTTAATTTAATTTGGTGGGACTAGAGTGAAAATACAGATCATAATAACCTCCAAAAAAATAATGTTTATGATTAATTTGATTCAAGGTTTTTTCTTCAGGCTTCAGATTTAATTTGATTAGATCAGCCTGAATCAAAATCAGTGAGAAAACAGGATTTTTTAAGCAAGTGGCTGAAAAGTGTCAGATATCGAAAACTGTTGTAAATATCCCGGGATTATTATTCCTAAAAATACTTATTCCTGTAAATCATGTTTTCTGGACTTAAAAAGCAGAGAAGGAACTTATTGTTGTCTTAAAGCTGGACTTTCCAAACAGATTTGATTCAAAATAGTTGTAAACTTGGGCTAAAACAGCTTCAAACTAAAACTGTGCAGCTTGCATGGTGCGGCCTGTTTGTTTCAATCAGCGCTGGCTGCTCCAGCTCTGAGAATGCATAAGCAAGCAAACAAACTAAACAAAAAGACTGTGTCCAGGGCATTCCCTACATGGAAAGTGCATACCCAACTCACATCTGCAGCTCACCTTGGGGAATTAGAGAGAGAGAAAGGTGTGAGTCAGAAGGATGCCTGTAGGGCTATTTGCTCATAGAACCTCATATGTCATTTTCTAAAACCATGGAGGGTAAAGATGCAGAAGAGAAGACCTCCTGTTTCATAAATACGAGCCGGGGGGGGGGGGGGTGAGAATTTGTGACCAGGTTGGTCACTGGTTAATTAGACCGAATAGGCCGCGGGGTCTGCCTGTGTGTGCAGAGTAATTCCCACCAAGGTCATTTACCTAAATTCCTCCCAGTGGAATTGTAGAACAAACACAAACTCTGGATAAACTCTGCATTGATAGAGGAAGGCAGAGGATCACTGATGAATGGGCAACACACAGTATGTTTTTCCTCAGTGTTCATAAAGTTAGCATTTGTATGCAAGATGTCTTCCATGTTACTCCCGCACAACCTTCGGTTGTTCTGTTTTTAAAATCAGACTGTATCATTTATGCAATGGTTATAAATATTTTGAACTGTGAAACCTTCCCCTATTTCTTCATTTTTTCCCACATCTGTACAAAAAAAAATATCTTGGGACAATAAATAAGGGAATTTAGTCAACCTCTTGGCAGTGCTACTGGAAAGGCGGTTTATTTCCCTTTAAATTCTGACGCACTTGTAAGTAAAATGCATTTGTGAGGTATAACAACAGAGATAAGTATATGGGTTGTGCCCATGAAAACCCAGCCAGAGCCACACTGCCTATTCACCTATTGACTCTTATTTGGTGTTGTCTATTGTATTTGGTGAAACAAGACTTGGCCATTTAACAATTTATTAATTTAACAAATGGGGCCTCAGAAGTTCATAAGAGAGCTCTGCACAGCAATAAGGGCCTGGCACCTCCTTCTCATACTGGTCACAAGCTTGGCCACACATTGCTGTGGTATGGCATCCCATACGACAGCCAGCATTTCTCGCAGGTAATGCCTGGTTCACACGGCAAGATTTCAAAATTGTCGTTTTATTTTTAAAACCGGAGAGACCCCTCACATGATGACAAAATATCTTAGATATAACAGGCTTGGTCCTACAGTGTGTGGTGTACAGCCACAACTCTTGCACAACACGCCACACAAGAACAGATTTCACTCACAAATTTTCAGATGTCAGACGGGAAACCTCGAAACCTTCTTAAGATCAAAAGTGAATTCAGAGTAATTCCTCTCCGTGTTTCCGTCACCTCACTTTCTGAATGGCTACATGTCACATTCCATTCAACCTTCCAGACCACTCAGGTCTTTTGGTTCAAGTCTGCATCCCCAGCATCAAAACCAAACATAGGAAAGCAGCATCTTTTCTGTAATTTTCCTTATCATGCCCCTGCAGTGTACTTTTTTCATCATGTAATGCACTTTGAATTGTCTTGTTGCTGAAATGTGCTACACAAATAAGCTCGCCTTTCCTTTTCCTGGTACAGAATTAGGTTAAATTTACAAAAAGAAAAATCTAATGTTGGCATTCTGACTTTGGTTTAGAAAGTTTTATTAAAGCAAAAATAACTTGCATTCATAAGGCCTATATTAACCTAACCAAATCATAACCTATTTGCTCTCTGCCAAAAAGCATTACTTAGAAGTTTAATATGATGCAAAATATATATATATATATTGTAGTCGCGAATAAGGTACTTTTAAATGAGTAGTTAATAAGTGCTTTATAAATA
This sequence comes from Crenichthys baileyi, assembly GCA_036173005.1. Taxonomy (NCBI): domain Eukaryota; kingdom Metazoa; phylum Chordata; class Actinopteri; order Cyprinodontiformes; family Goodeidae; genus Crenichthys; species Crenichthys baileyi. Next base: position 56,172 of record JAHHUM010000068.1, on the reverse strand, counting down.
CTAATTACATTAATGACACTTACCATAATTAGCAGCGAATTAATGATTTGTTATGCAGTAAAACAAACATTTCACTTGTTTTTGACATTCCTTTTCACTTTTTAGGAAAAAATATTCTCTCAGCACGGACCCCTCTGGGTGTGATCCAAACCAAGGCAATTTTTTTTTGCCTGCTTTTTTTAGCCCACATTCCAAGAATCAGAAATAGAGTTTATTATGCCTAAAATACCTTTGCCTTTGTGACACTGTGTGACATAGCTGCTGCATCGTGATCCAAAATGTATGTGAAGCAACAAAACTAAGTATATTACAAACGTTGCTGGCTCTTATCAAATGGGACCGTTTCCTACAAACACTCATGTTCTCATGCTTTCACGGATTGCCAAAAAAATAAGTTCACTGTTAAGTTTTAGGCTTTGTAAGCAGAAAAAAAGCTGTGCTTATTATTTGATTAGTGAGACACGAATGAAACAAAGTCACATGCACACAACTGGATGGTCTCATTTTCTGACTAACTAGCTGTCAAAGCAAGTTTTCACACATGCACTCAGAACCGGGAAAACCAAGGTCTCCCTTCAGTGAGTTCATTGTGCTGCATCTCGCTGGATGGAAATGTTTACCAAATTGCAGCGCATAAATCCTTACATGGAAATGTTCACTTTACAAGTCCCAAATGGAAAAGCATGTGTATAAACCAAAGTGTTTGTTCGATGCCTAGGAACAGACGCACGTGCAAAGCAGGAAATCTTACTTAGCTTTTTTTTCTGCTGATATGGATCACTGGGAGGTATTTGTCATGAAACCCAATAAAACATAATAAAGACCTGCTAAAAAAAAAACTGCTTTTAGTTAATGCATAAGTCTGCAGATTTGGAGCTCAGACGCTGTTTGAAACGTAGTGAATTGCAGACTGGATGAATTTTTATTAACATGCAATGCCCTCGATAATTATTATCCACACTGAAAAAGATAGAAAATCCAAATTTACATTTATTTAATGCTGGGAGAAAAAAAGGTAAGGAATATTTGTTTTTAAGCAACACTTCCTGGCATTCCTAACAATTTCTCTGGAAAAAAACACCCCAACTTAATATTCTTGAAACTTTAAATCAGTAATCAATGATTTAGTTTCCTTGGATTTAAATCTTAACATGAAAAAGAGGCCTGTTTCCCTTGGCCACATGATCTTTATAACTTATTAAACAAAGCTTCTAAGCAGCAGATGATGGCGTGGTTTTAAGATGGTAGAAGTCTGGTTTGATCTTGGCCACAAGAAATTACACAAAAACTATCCCTAGGTGTCAAACTCCAGTCCTCGTTTAGATGTGTCCAAATTCCAACAGGACTGGAGTTTGACACCTGTGTATGAATTGACACAAATGTTTTGTGACTCTGCCATTTGTGTTTTAAATGTCTCAAACTTAAGAGGCATATTGGATTGTTATTTATACATCTATATATATCTATATATATGTAGATATATAAACTGATTCTTTACACAAAGGGCCGTTTCTCAACACCATAGTACGGAAGTACATCCTTGCGTGCTCGGCAAGTATGTACTTAGTAAGTACAGTTGAAAGTACGTGCTTACCGAGAGTGTGAGTACTGTAGATCTGCAATTGGAACACATCGTACTTTGTGATGTCACCACTCAGCTAGATCTTTTCTGGAGTTTCAATATATGGTTCTGCTTTACTTGGGAATGTGATTATTTTCATATTTGTAACGGATAGTAAGATCAAGAAAAAATGTTAATTTGACAAATATCAAATATATAGAATTAATTAGAAAGATGTGTTAGTACTAAGTTAAAATCTTTTAAAATAATGAGCTAACGTTTTGCTGAGTAAATACTGTTTTTTTAAGCATGATTGTCTCCTAGAAAATCAAAACCTTTACTCCCTTCCAAAGACTTTGCTTATAAACTGTTTTTTATCTTAACTGACAAATAAGAGAAGATGAGCAGCTTTAAAGTTATGCAGCAGATTCATTAATTCCATTAATCCTTAAGTTGCACTGGATTTATAATCAGGGAATGTTAGGAATTACATTACATTTAATTATTACCAACCTCCATCTGGCCAGAGTTGTTGCTTTACAACTGCTTGATTAATTTACAATAACTACTAAACACTGATTAACACACTTATTTTCCTCTGATCTTCAGGTAAACTCATATCAGATATCTACAGCACACACAAAATGTTTGTAATAAAAACTTTATTAGTATAACAAACAAATAATCAGTCAAGTACAGGGAAGTGATACCTTGACTGTCTAATCATAAGCTATTTAATATAATATAACAATGGAAAAGAAGATGAGGGGACAGTGGAGCAGACAATGGCAGGACATGATGATGAATAGGACCACTGGGAGCTTCTGGGAAACTGCATCCAAACCTGGGACTGTGGTCTCTCCTCCTGCAGAGCTGTCTGCATAAAACCATGAAAAAAGAGTTCACACTCCAATAAGTTTACATTAAAAGCCAATCTTGGGGAAGTTAGTATGTTTTATGAACAAGAAAGAGTGAAAGAGCACTGTTTGATGATTAATGGGTAGTGAATTAAAATAATTTTCCTAATATGAATTTACATGCCAAAAAGTACCTACGAAAACAAATAAAATTAATTGGTATTGTAAGGAATAACTGTGGTGACCGTTTATAAAATATCTGCATTGACTTAAAATCTTTAAAGTTTTTAAAGAAAAAATAATATATTTTACATTCTGGTACTTGCAGTTATCCACGACATATAATAAAATGCTTTATATCCACTTTCGGACGCTACAAATAGATAACGGGTAGCGGAAAATGAGTGTGGCTCACAGAGGTCAGCCTGCGGTTAGTGGGGAAGACCCTCTCCAACCGCCCGCTAAGTCTGCAATGAAGCTCTGCTGCTCCGAAAACACCAGAGCAAATTACAAAGTAGGCTCACTCTTGGTGAACTGACTGCGTAGATGTTTTGAGGTCTACTTTCTTGCCTGAAAACTACATTTTGTGACAAGTTAATAGTGGTATAAAAACAATAAATTTTTGCACTCACCTTCTCCATTGCTGGTGGTGCAGTGCATTATGGGAAACCTAGCTTACCATTGCTTACACATCAATGCATCTTTGACAAAATGGGCGGAGCAAAAACTCATCTGGGCGCTTAGAGCGTACTTGCTTTGATGCGTACTTAGGATTGGAACAGTACTTGGGCCACCGATGATGACATTTCACAAGTATGTGAATACAGAAGTACAGACGCATATCGGCCTTGTCCCAATATTCGCACTTCCACCCTGGTGTCCTTCAATTGTGTTTTGCCATTGATGAGTTTGAGTGTGTAGTGTGTCCCAATTCTCCAGAGTGGTCTTTCACCCCACCTCCTTTGTGCCCTCGACCCACACTTCGGCTAAGCCCGCATACGAGCAGACTTCACCGAAGTATATTACCCACAATTCACTGCTGCAGGTGACGTTTTGAGCAAAAACCAATCACAACCATCAATGTAATCAACCACCAAATCAGAATATTAAGAACTGAAAAACTTTAGACAGCAAGCGGACAATATATTTTTTTAACTCGTTTTTCAGGCTCTACATTGTAAGATGCCACTGGCTTCAGGGTGATTCTGAGCAGTCAGTAGCCCATTACATTGAAATTACCTTTTGAACAAAAACTGGCGCCGTGGCGAGAGTCTAGTGTATAAGCCTCCTTCGGTACCTGCAGAACATCTCCTCAAAACAATTGCTTGTTGCAATTTTAAACTGTTTTTTAACAGAAAAACCCCTATTGTCCCAATTCTCCAATTTTGCACGCTTGTAACCTGAACACTTGAAGACCTACGTGCACTTTTACAAAGTACACACTTCATAGAGGGATGTAAGGTGTAATGTGGGTATTGGGACAGGGCCATTGAGAAAGATAAAACCTGGAGGCGGTGCGCTGCCATTGATCTTCCCTTTGAAACATGTGCTGAGAAGGGACCATATGCGTTTCTGGTCAGGGTAACTTTCTAATTGAAAAGTAGATAGCTTGAAAAGAAATAAATAGCCTTTTGAAAAATGACTATGCTGAGAAGCAGCAGGATCTTTTGTGGACTTCTAGTGTCTTAAGCTTGATCTCAGTCGTTTTTGAGATCAAGCTTAAGACACTAGAAGTCCACTAAAGATCCTGCTGCTTCTCAGGCTGTTAGCTTTAAGCTCTGGGCCCAAATAATATGAATTCATAGTAAAATTATTGTCTACTGCATTCACGATATAAACTGTTTATTAGTTTTTACCAGATCTCAAATTATCCCTTTAATAAGGAAATAAATAAACAGCGCGAGTCTTTTGTTACATCGGGGCCACCGTACAAGCTGTGACTGACTTCTTGTCATGTGACGAGGGGTAAAAATGTCAACATCACTGAGCTCTGGGCTGTGAAACCGAGTATTATTCACCGTTGTGTCGCTTTTTGCGGTGTTTAAATGAAATAATATGAATTAGCGTCTACCCTACACAGTAAGAACTGGATGTTGGCTGTTTGTTTTCCAGCTGTCACTGCGCAGGTAAGCTAGTAGCTTCTCTTCCGGGACATATAGATCACCCGAGCTAATATAGTGTTAGCCGCAGTGAAAAGAGTGTGAATTGAAGGCTAAATAGTTACAGTGTAAAAAAAGATAAAGCTTTTTAAGCATGTTGACCGCGATACACTTTATTAAGTCGATAATTAGCTGCATGGTGACCAATTAACAGCTGATTTTTCTCGTCTCTGGGAGTTGTAGTCCCGATCTTTAATGCTTGTTTAACATGTTACAGGATGGCTGTCGCTCACCCAGGCCAGTCCTCCCTTGTGCACAGTTTGGCCACACTTCTTCGCAATAATGGTACGTTACAATATCCATCTGTGTGAAATGAGATAAAATGATTTCACTTTAGTTTAGGTGATTTAAGTAACGCCAATTCAGCAAGACAATTCAGTTATATGGAATCCGGTTTAGTCATTTTCCAGTTATGATCCAGTCGTAATCAGTTGTTCTGAGGTAGATCTAAGGAAGCCTTAGTGATTTCATCCATTTGTTGCCCTGGCAACAAAACCTTATCCTGATCAAACAGTGGTGACAGTGGAGAGAATGTTTTAACTCGAATAAACCAGGTTCAGTATGAGAGACTATAGTGCATCCAGGAAAGTATTCACAGTAAGAAATCGCATGTACGTAAGTATTCTCAGCCTTTGTCATGAAGCTTAAAATTGAGCTGATGTGGATCCTGGTTCCACTGATCATCCTTGACATGTTTCTGGAGTACAGTGGCCTCCATCATCCGTAAATGGAAGAAGTTTGGAACCACCAGGACTCTTCCTAGAGCTGGCCAGCTGTCTAAACTTAGCTACTGGGGAAGAAGGCTCTTAGTCAGGGAGGTGATTAGGAACCCCATGGTCACTTTGTCAGAGCTCCAGTGTTCCTCTCTGGACAGGGGAGAACCTTCCAGAAGAACAACCATCTCTGCAGCAATCCACCGGTCAGGCTTCTCTTTAGTTAATAGGCACATGACACTGCTCATCACCAGCCTAATACCATCCCTACAGTGAAGCATGGTGGTGGCAGCATCATGCTGTGGGAATGTTTTAGCAGTAGGAACTGGCAGACTAGACAGGATATAGGGAAAGATGAATGCAGTAATGTACAGAGACATCCTGGATGAAAACCTGCTCCAGAGCACTCTTGACCTCAGACTGGGTTCCCTTTTCAGCAGTACAACGACCCAAAGCACACAGCCATGATCTCAAAGGAGTAGCTTCAGAACCACTCTGTGAATGTCCTGGAGTGATCTGAAAACGACGGTGGACAGACGTCTCCCATCCAACCTGATGGAGCTTGAGATGTACTGCAGAGAACAAACTTCTTTCACTCTGTCATAATGGGGTGCTATGTGTAGAATTTTGAGGAAAGAGATTGATGCCATCTGGGAACAAGGCTACAACATAACTAAATGTGGAAAAGGTGTAGAGCTGTGAATACTTTCCGGATGCACTGTACCTGCCGTGACCAGTTGGGTTTAAAAGGGTTTGAGACCTGGAGACACTTATTGGCACAACGAAAAATTTCCTGAATGCTTCATGAAGCTTCGGTGACCCACTGCTGCTTTCTTTGAGAAAGGAAAGAATGCAAAAGTAAGAGCAGCAGTAGCTTCATCATTGGCGTTACCCATGAAGCACTGGGCCAGAGGTCCTTTCTATGGACTTGATAGGAAAACCACTCGGCAAAACAATGAAGTCCTGGGTCAGGAGTACTTCCTACAGCTATGAAAAACTAGAAAAGCCCACAGAAATAACTCTAATCTATGGCTCCATTCAGGAAAGAGACTTCATTGCAAGAAGCACTAGGGTTGGGTGTACTTTCAATAGAGATAACTTAAGCCACTCTATATAAGCTTAGCAGTCCTAATGCAATGAAAATATATACTGCTAGCATTATCAATACGCACCTCTTCACTGGTTTATTTGAACTTCAGCCAGCTCTAGTCATTCAGTTGTGAAAATCTCTCGCAGAAACCCTGGAATGACTAAAAAGGTCATTTTTTCATAATACACGCCTCATCTGAAGGAACATTTATGGATAATTTATTAATGCAGTTTTTACCTTTTCCCTCAATCTACATCATAAAAAAAAAACTACTGAGCAATTTTCTAAATGTTTTTGAACTCATACGCGTCATTGAATCATTTTTCTCTGCAGGTGACTTAGTGCTGGATGGCAGCAGCACGCTGACCCTTCCGGCTTGCACCCTGCAGCAGCTCACCAGGCTCTTTGAGCAGTACTTGTTGTCCAGGAGCCAGCAGCATGGCTTCTTGGCGCTGCCCTCCCACCCGGCCGATACTTCCTCTCTGCTCCAGCTGCAGTTCCTGTTCGACGTGCTGCAGAAAACGGTTTCGCTCAAGGTAGGCTTTAAACAGGAGTCGGGTTTAAAAGAGGAAAAAACTCAGGGGCCTGTTAAGAGATATATATTTTTTAAACAAAATCACCAGTCATAAGAATTTTCCTTTGTTTGACTTTGCTTTTAATTTTTATTTAATAATCCCTTGCTTCCTGTCTCCCTGGGTTAACAGGAAGAAAATGACACAAAGTCTAATTTATTTTATCCTTCAAAAGTGGAAAAAATCTCCACAGCTCGCTGTTGAAGATCTGCTGTAAATGGGAGCATCCTGAAGGTCACCAAGTCTTTATAATAACCTTCAGATGCTATCGACATGCCAAGTGGTCCTACCATTAAAAACGTAAAATCTAACTTTTACAGGGACTTTAACTAGACCAAATTACACGAGACTGAGCTTGAGCATTTTTGGTGAGAAACACTACGGATGGATTTGGAGTTAAACAAAGGATCAATATAAAGACAGGCACCCCATGCCCTCTGTTAAGCATGGTGGAGGGTCTATGATGCTGTGGGCCAGTTTAACTGTGAGAGACAGGATCTAAAAAACTAAAATCCAGAAAATCACATTGTATGATATTTAAATAATTAATTTGGCTTTTATTGCATGAAATCAGTATTTGATCACCTACAAACCAGCAGGAATTCTGGCTCTCACAGGCCTGTTAGGTCGCCTTTAAGAAGCCCTTCTACCCTCCACTCATTACCTGCATTATTGCACCTGTATCAACTGGTTATCTGTCTAAAACACACCTGTCCACACACTCAATCGGACTCCAACATCGCCACAATAGCCAAGATCAGAGAGCTGTCTCAGGACACCAGAGATAAAATTGTAGACCTGCACAAGGCTGGGATGGGCTACAGGACAATAGGCAAGCAGCTTGGTGAGAAGGCAACAACTGATTCCTGCAGACCAGGGCTCCATGATCACGAGAAAGGTGAGGGATCAGCCTATAATTACACCTAGAGGACCTGGTCAATGACCTGAAGAGTGCTGGGACCACAGTCTCAAAGATTACCATTGGTAAAATCCTGCAGCGCATGTTCAGGTCCGTCTCAAGTCTGCCTATCACCATCCGGATGGTCCAGATGAGCCATGGGAGAAGGTCATGTGGTCTGATGAGACCATAATAGAACTTTCTGGCCTGAACTCCACTCACCGTGTTTATAAGAAGAAGGATGAGTACAATCTCAAGAACACCATCACTACCGTGAAGCACGGAGCTGGAAACATCATTCTTTGAGGATGCTTTTCTGAAAAAGGGACAGGACGACTGCACCGTATTGAGGGGAGGATGGATGGGGCCATTTATCTGGAGAGTTTGGGCGACCACCTCCTTCCCTCAGAAAGGGCAGTGAAGAGTTCTGCAGTGGCCTAGCCGTCCTCCAGACCTGAACCCAATAGAAAGTCTTTGGAGGGAGCTGACCCTCTGTGTTGCCCAGCAACTGCCCCGCAACCTAAAAGATCTGGAGAAGGTCTGTTTGGATGAGCGGTCCAAAATCCCTGCTGCGGTGTGTGCAAACCTGGTCTCTGTGATTTTATGAAACCGCATCAGTCGCTGCTCTCTGAATTTTTCTAGGCATTTATTGAACTTCATTGAATGTTTTATGGATGTTACTCCTTTAGAAAACCTGATATCTGTAGATATTTGTCAGAAAAAAAATGCTTCATCCTTTTTACAACCTTATCAGATCTGATTCAGTCCCTGAAATAAAAACAAACGAAAATATTGCTTCCTATGGTCCGATCAAAGCGATTCATGGGCGATTCAGTGCCATGCTGCCCCCTTGTGTTCAACACTAGGTGGGAAATGATTTCAAACTGCTATACTGAAAGTGTGAGAACGTGAACATGCAGATGGCTTCTCCATTTATATCTGCAAGTAAACCCGGATGTTCCTGCTGTCATACTGAAGGATCAGTTTTATTTTTCTGGCCAGTTTTTGTCCTTTGCATTGAAAAAAACCCCACAAAATACTATTGGTCTGCACAGAACAGCACGCGTGTCCGTCATCCAGCCAGAGGAAACGTATGACATTAAGATGTGAATATCATCCTATATTTGTGTTTTTGCAGCTTATCCACCCACCAGGAGTGAGACTGGAGTCTGTGGTGAAAATCTTCCCTTTCAAATCTCTCAAGTGTTTAGAGGTAAAATCTGAGCTTTTTGTTTTTGTTACATTTAGTTCTTGTGCAAACTTTACACACACTCAATATGAATGTCATATTAATTTGAGTCTATCATTTCTCACTCCACAAATTGTTAGAGGGGGGGGGGGTTCAAATTTGAATTTCCGTCGTCTCCGAGTTTCAACCGTCTAGCTGAAGAATTTAGAAGGGTGGTAGGCCTTTATTATTTGAGGAACAGAACGGCCCCGCACCATGATGCTGCCACCTCGGTTCTTGATATTGGTCCAGCGCTCAGTCAGAAACATCCATACCTGGGCTCTGTGTAGATCTACACAGGATACCGAGTCGCAGACGTCATTGCAATATTTGCTAAAAGTAACTGAAGAATTAGTAATCCTTAACTTCCTGTTTGCTCGGGGAATGCATTTGGTGTGACACCAATGATTTAGGCCAGACAGATCCAATACTTGCTAGACTAGTTCAGATGTGATCCTTTTATGATCGGCATTATACGTTTGATATTTGCTCTGTTAGATGAAGTCTTACTCCCGACGATGCCAACGCTGGATATACTGTAGATTTTAGAATCTGTGATGCTGGTGCTCATGGGAAATGGTGAGAACAGCTTGATGACGAAAATAAAGAGGGAAAGTTTGACCATTTTCAGATTTGGAGGTACAAGGGAGCAGCTTGCATGCTTGAGAACTTCATTCCAACTGTGAAGTAAGGGGGTGGCAGCATCATGCTGTGGGTTTAGCTGCATTCGGGACTGGTGCGCTTTACAAAATAGGTGGAATCAAATGGAATGAAAAGTATGTGGAGATGTTGAAGCGACATCTTAAGACAGGAAGTTCAATTAAAGCTTCCTGTCTTACAATTACTCTTATTAACAACTGATGTAGTTCTGAAGTGGCTTATGGGTCAAAGTCTGGATCTCAGTCCTATCGAAAATGTGTAAACAGAGCTGGAATGGTGTGTGAGGAAGGTGGCTTCCAAACCTGACTCAGTTCGGGCCGGAGGAATGGGCCAAAGCTCCTGCAGACTATTGCAAGAAGCTGGTGGAAGGATACGCATAGTTCCTTAAGGTTGTTTGTTGTAAATCCATTTTTCATTTTGGACTTTGTTGTTACTCGTTCTTCTGCAGCTGAAGAGAATCCCTCCACACCTCCTTGAGGGACTCCGAGGAGTTTATTCCCAGCTGGAGGTTTTTACCTGCTCAAAGAGCCTCAGCTCCCTGGAGGTACATAAAGTCCTGAAGCAGACAGCGCATGTCTGACACTACAGTAAGTGGCTGTTTTTGCCTCTTTTTAGGAGCTGCTCTCTCTGTGTGGAGGTGACCTGAGCTCTGCCCTGCCTTGGCTGGAGCTCCACACCCTGAACTTCAGCTACAACTCCATCATCTGCCTTGACCAGTCACTGGTGAGAGCGACCGGGGTTCACGTCTGAATCTTTGCCACCGTTTTTTGTTACACTCCAACTGTTCCCACCTCCTTTCTCTCACAGAGTTTACTAAACGTGCTGAAATCTTTGGATCTAAGCCATAACAAGATTCAAGAGTGTGAGGAATTTCTAAAGGTAGAACCTAAGTTTTATCTTAGAACTTCTCCACTGCTCATTATTTGCTACTATCTTGTTTGTTTTTGTTGTTTTCTAGCCCCTGAGTGAGCTGGAACACTTAAACTTAGGATACAACTGCCTGCAGAGGGCGCCAGCGCTCAGCCCCGCCACCAGGGCCAAGCTGCACACGCTCATCCTCAGGAACAACGAACTGGAAACCATTAACGGTAAAGAGCACTGGCATGACTGGTCGGGTTTCTTATCTAGCTGGCGAGAAGTCTCGGCTCCGGTCAGACTGGGAAGTTGGCTGATGGAGGGGGTGATGTCATAAAAGAAATAAAAAGAAAATGGAGAAACACCAGAACCACATTTAAGCTTTTAAACTTGCACTTGTTGTGTTTGTGATCCCATTTTCTTAATCATCTCTGATCATGCAGGTGTGGAGCAGTTGTCTTCGCTCCAGCATTTAGATCTGGCCTACAACCTGCTGCTGGAGCACTCCCAGCTCGCTCCTCTCTCCCTGCTGCACTGCCTCAGCACAGTAAGGACCCACGTTTATCCAGAAAGGCTGACAGATTTATTCCTGGATGGGATTCAGGTCCTCCATGTACCACATGTCAGATCAGTTTAGCGCTGAATGTGATGTGTTGTTGCAGCTGATCCTGGAAGGAAACCCGCTGTACTTCCAGAAGACCCACCGTACCTGCACTGTTGGACATCTGTCCCCAAAAGCTGCCAACCTCAGAGTGAGAAGCTGCCCTTATCTCAATCTTTTTGGATTTATTTAACTATGTTTTTATTCTTCTCCATCATAAGTGCTCATTTCTCTGATTCGTTCTAGCTAAGGCTTGATGGAACCCCGCTGTCCTCCTCTGAGTTATCAGTAAGTCGGTCTTTATGGCCTGTGATGTCAGTCTTGTCTACATTTCATTTTATTGTAGAAAGTGTATGGAGACGGGTGTTGGGATGGATTTGTAACAGAAGGATAGCTGGAGGAGTGAAAGGGAAGATGGTAGTCAAGCCTGCCATGATTTCCGATTCTGACATGACTGGACTTAGAAAAGCTTTAAATCTAAGACTTCTCTGTTCTTCAGGCTCTACCAAAAGCAGGTCAGTTGATCATCCAGGTACAGACATCTGTGCCTCTGGTTGGTGATCCACCTGAACGCAGATCCCAGGAACCTTCAAGTGGAGCAGGGGAGCTGAGTGACAGCCTGTCCGTGTCGGAAGCTGGGATGTCACGGTTTAGAAGGAAGAAATCCAGGGTAAGAATGACTCTTGTAGCCATTTTCTCTGGAATGTTCTGCAGAACAAACCACTAACGGCTGTTAAGACTGATTATGTCTGTGGTGTTTCAGAGTAAGGTAAAGGTACGGAGAGCCAGCATATCAGAACCAAGTGATACTGATCATGAAGCCAGACCCATTTCCTCCACACAGGGTTGGTTGTTCTACTGTCATGTCAGCAGGTACTCTGATTTTCCAGCTTGACAAATATCTAAAACCTCCTTGTCTCTCCACCAGACATTGTTCTTCCCCACCAACAGGAGATCGAGCGCATGTCCAGCTTCAGAGATCAGCTGGGGGAAGACTGGCTGAGATACCAGCACCATCTGGATGGAGGAACATCCACCACCATCACCACAAGCATTCGTACGAGCCAGCCCGCCTCTCAGACTCTAACCAATGGCGTCAGGGCCTCCAAAACCTGTTTGCCTAGTGATCCCGGGCACCACCAGCTGCCTCCTTTGCCTCCTGTGGAAGTCCTGGATGTTCTGCCGCCGCCGCTCCTCTCCTCCGAGACGAACCAGATGGAGACAGAGTCCACTTTACAATGGCTGAGTCAGAGCACCCAGCAAACAGAATCCACTCTGGAGGCCAGTCTTGTGGATGGTCCAGCTGTGAAGCAGGAGGCGGTGGGCTCGCATCAGTCGAGCCCCGACTCCCAGAGGTCATTGAGGACGTCGAGTGGAGGTACCAACCAGGAAGGAGAAGATGAACTTGGAGGTAGGACAGTGAAAACAACCAAGTCTTCTTCCAGGAATGACCTGTACCAGTTGCCCCATGCTGAAGAACAGCATGCCCACAGCATGATGCTGCCACCACCTCCTTATTTCCTAGTAGGGAGGGTTTGTTTTAGCATATTAAACCACATACAGCTCAGCTATCCATGTAAAGGGGGCTGAATACAAATGAATCCCACATTTTTTTATTCGTAAAAAAACGAAAGCCTGCCACCTCAGCATCCCCTCAGCACGATGGTGCCACCACCATGCCTTAGAGTGGGGGTGGTGTGTTGAGCTTTCTTCCCACATGTAGGCTTGCATGTAGGCTATAAAGTTCATGGAAGAGCGCTCTCTTCCACATGGTTGCTGCGTCCTCTAGATGGCTTCACAACCAATAGTTGCTCTGTCAGCCTGAGCAGTGGATCTCTGCAGCTCCTCCTCTGGGCCTTTTTTATTTTAGAGTATCATTGTGAGGTACTGTATCTTTAGGTCAGACACCCCAACATGCGTCTTTCCATCACCTTTTCAGTTGACCTGTGTCGCCCCCTGCTTGTCGGTGTCCTGCTCGACAAACAGGAAATGGACAGCGAAGGTCAGGAGCAGAAGAGGATCGAGATGTTTTTGCGCGTCAAACAAGGAGTACTGCTGGAGGTGGACATGCAACGCGGCATGGAGAGATGCCGGCTGGAGCTGGACAGCCTGGCCCGGGTCGAGCCCACAGAGACCGTTTGGACCCGAGAGGTAATGCGATAAAGCGACGGAGACGGGTCTTGATGTTTGGAAGCACTTAACGATTGTTGGAAAATTGCATTTAACAATTCGTCTATCAGGAACTCCATCCTTCCTTCCCTCTTCTGTGTATATCTAACAAATTCTTAATGAACTTTTGTTTGAGTTCAAGCTGTGAAGTGAGTCCAAATCGTCAGCCGTCCACCACCCTGCTTGAGAGTCGGAGAGTTGGTCTGAGATGTTTGCACTGCTGCGTTTGGGTTTCTCCAAACATGCTGGAATGCATAATGGCCAAACATCTCAACTCTGTCTGTTTTAGAACCATCTTTCCATGGGAGGAGGGTTCATACACAGTCTGGAATGATCTGAGAAAGTCTGGAATTTCATTTCCATATTTTCCACATGTGGAAAAGTATGAAAGACTTGAATGGAGTACAGACAAATATCTGTATTTCCAGACTTTCTTAATTATGCCACAGTTCAAATATTGTGTTCTTCCTTCCTTCTAAGTTGTCTTTTTTCTTTTTTTTTCCTTCTCCCCCCCTCTTATCTTGCCTTGCTTCCTTATTTTCCCTCCTTGATTCCTTCCTTTCTTCAGTGTGTCTGCCCTCTCTCCCTCCATTCCTTCAGTCTTTCCTCGTATCTTTTCCTAATTTCTTATCTCTCTGGCTTTTCCAGGCTCCATTTTCAAGCCATGACCTCTAGAAATATCTGATATACAATCATAATGAACCTTTTATATTTACAATTTAAATTAGCCTAAATTTTCTCTCTAAAATATGTTGGAACCTTCTGGAAATGACCTTTTTCCAGATTGATGGGCAGCAAAACTTACCTGTCTTTTATCATTCCTGTTGTCGTTCTGGCTTGGCATTGTTTTAGCCCACACCCATTTACTTGCTTTAACGAATGAACGCACATTTTTTGATCATTTTTAAGGAAAAAATGCACGTTTTTAGGAGAATTAAGGATTAAATGCGTTTTTTAATTGTATTTCTTAGGACACTGAAGGTCTGTTTCCTGCCTTGGAGCTTCATTTCGACTACATCGTCAAAGCGAAACAGAGGAGATGCTACGTCCTGCTGGATGATGACCCACAGCAGGCAGCACAGGTTAACAGACAATCTAAGACGCATTCACAGCCCCCTGCATGATCTTTATGACCTGCTGGCTCCATCTGGTGGAGCAGAGCAACCTGTTCCACCTTTATTCGCATGTTTATGATGTTTTTGGCTCACGTTGTTTATGACCATACGTTGCATGAGAGAAAATATGAGCCATTCAAAACCTAAAGGCAACAGGACTGATGTTGAAACATGCAGATACTCAACGAATGACATATAAAACAAAACAATAGGGTTCTAGTGTGCAAGCAGAACGCTCAACCCAGTCGGTTCTGATGAAACATGCTGTCGTCTGGCAGGTTTTGACTGACATCTTGTCCGTCGTGGTGGAGGAAAACCAGCGGCGGGATTCCGAACTCGTTCCCGGCTGCGCTCGCCTGCAGTGTCTTCGCTGCAGGTCGGAGTTCACCTCTCATGTGGCAGCTGGTGAGGAGGAGGATGCTGGAGGAGGAGGAAGGAGGGGGAATCGTGGCGGCGCAATGCTACCGGATGGTGAGGATGGACGGTACAGGGAGGAGCAAACAGAGGCTGATTATTTTTATGACAGCACAGGTGAGGGGGATAGAGGTTGGTTCTATAACTACAATTATACCTCTAATATCTAATAAAATGTACACCTGCTGTATATTCGAAGAGATTGAGCCTGAATGGAAGGAAAAATAACATCCATCTGTGTAGCTACGGTGGGAATTGAGAAGACAAGTAGTAGCCAGGTTCAGCTGAACAGAAGCTATTTGACTGGAAAAAGGAAATTTTGGTCATTTACTGCCCTCATGTATGTGTTAAAACAATGCCAGGGCAGAAAGGCAACGGCAATGGCCTTAAAAGTGGGATTCTTTTTTTCTCATCGATGTGGCAGGATCTTTCATTAGAAGTAACTAGGAAAGATGGTTTCTAGCAGGGATTCATAACATACAGGCCAAAACATTAACATTTGTTAAAAATGTTCACATATTAATGTCTAATCTTATTTTTTTTTAGTTCTGAAGGAGAAAATGGTTATATTAGACATAAAGAAGAAAAAATAAAAGTTAAGACACCCTACCCCTCTAATACTCTTCAGCTGAAATAACCTCCATGTAGCCATCTACTATCAGCCTCTCAGTGAGATCAAGAGCTGGACTTTGACTAGGCCTAGGACTTTTCAGCCAGTCCCTGGTGGATTCACTGGCATGTTTAGGGTCATCGTCATGTTGCAGGTTCCAGTTCTGCTTTAGCTTTCATATTTTATAGACCTTCTCACATTTTCCTCCTCTGATGTATGGTGTAATTATGCTATTGAAGAGAGCTGAACAGGTCCATGGTCCATTAACTCTTCAACAGTCAGAAGCACCAAGAGCTTTCAACCAAGCACTCAGGAAAGAATGGATTCTGAAGTCGGATGACAGAAGAAGAAATGATGTTTTCTTTGTCTATGGAAGCTGTAGCTGCTGGGAGTCATGATGGATCTGAATGTTAACTCGACTTTCTTGATTAAGCTTACTGTGTTTTGTTTAAATCCCCGTCAGCCGGCTTTGTGTTTAAAACTTAAAGCAACACTGAAGGTCACGCACATGGCAAGTAGCGTCAGAGCCCCTATCAGCCTCCCATTACTGATCTGCCTCAGGCTACAGTTACACAAAACAAAAGCCTCGTTTCACGCCTCTGACTGAAGCATCCCAGGCCCTTATCTCTTTGTCTCATATTCTCAAGCTGCCCCTTCCATCTGAGTTCCCACCTCTGTAATCAGCTCTAGACTGATAACACCCCCGAGATCCGACAGCTGGCCTCAGCCCCCCCCCCGCGATTCCGCCAAACCCGTTTCTGAGGCGTGCTCGGACACGCTCAGATCGTGTGCAGGCTGTGTTCTCCACTTGTTCTTCCTGCCTTGTTCCTTTGTTAGTGTGTATAACCTTGCTACCCTGAACAAATGGCAACAAATACCCTTTTTGAATTCCCACACATCTGATGTAAGCCTTGTATGCCTGCAGGGAACAGAAATCCTGCAGGTGTGAAGCATAATTTTATTTAAATTTATGTTTTAAAACACAGAAGCTCTGAGCGGGAATATTTTCTATGATAAATAAAGAGAACTGCCTATTTGTGTCCTTTCTAGATCCCAGTTCCAGATCTCAGGGAACTTGGAACGCTCTTTTATTTCTTTGTTTCCTACTAAGGAGGCATATCGCACTGTATTTGCTTTTCCTTTTTTTTTTTAGGAAGGACGTGTGTTTGCCCAGAATGTGGCAGTGACCATGTGGTTCAAGTGGCTGAACAGACGGCTCCCTGCAGCAGTACCCCCATCAGCCGATCTCCAAGGCCTGGAAGCGAAGAGGATCATCTTGATTTTACCCAGAGCAGCTGCAGTGTAGACAAGGTCCTTCTCACTAATACTAATCTTCTTTTTTATGATCATTGTCTCCACTGACAAGTCTTTATTCATCATTTGGCTTTATTTCTATAGCTTGATGATACAAATGAACTTATAAGCAGTAGTCTCATCCCAGAGACTGCCATCACGTCAGTGGATCCGAGCTTTGTCACCGCCCAGGGAACCTCCTTCTTTATTGGGGATACTCCAGATGACACCAGCAGCCTCTCCTGCAACACTGAGTGTCCAAGTAAAGAGGACCTGGCAGGAAGCTACCACTACTCCATCCCAGGAGCTACACCACCTCCAGCCGAACCTACAGGGTCATCCGTCCCTAAGGGTTAGCCCAGGTTTTTTTCCTCAACATAGGGATTCCTAGCATTTGGTGATTTCCCATCAACATTAGGTGATAATATTTTTCTCATTATTCCATCATTCCATTAAATTTTCCTTAACTTTAAGAATTTCAATATTCCTCAGTCTTTGGTAAATCCAAAACTTCTTTCTGAGTTTCTAGTGATTTCATTGTTTTTCTCAGTAATATTCATATCAACATGAAAGGGATTTCATATTGTTTCCCAAACATTACGGGATTCGGCACTTTGTTCATCAGCTTTAGGTAGGGGTGTGGCGAGATCTCGTGGCGTGAGATCTTGCGGTATTTTGACATCAGAAAAGGTTTACTTCCTACTTTGCTGCCATGTATTGGCCAAAAACCCAGAAAGAGGAAGACCCCCAGCACTTTGACATTTTTTTGCCTAGCAGCATTATGAAAATACAAAGCACTCTGAGGATTAAAAAATAGTCAACCGCTCACTTTGTGTCGGACCGTTTCGGCTCTACAATAACAGACTAGTTCACAGTTTCCATTGACACAGGACTGCATCTGATCTTCTCTAGTTTAGATCTAAGATACTAACCGTCCGGACCAGAACCGGATAATTCTACGCTGAAACAAGGTTCCTTAAAATCCAGTTTTATACAATCGAAACCCTTTATTCTATTTGTGAAAACACAAAAAGGAGCATTTCAAACCTTCTCGGGTATTAGGACCAACCTCTAATTAGACATACATATTAACTTCAATATATAGACTTGTCAAAAATGGGCAGAATTACTGTCAACCGATTATAGAGTCTATTAAATATTGTGTATCTTCTCTTCCCTTGAGCCTAAATATGTCATTACCCTTAAATGAACTGATTCAATATTCTCCTCCTCAACATTAAGTGTTTCTATATTATTTTCCTCATAAGCGATCCATTTATTTTCCTCAACATTCTACCTTAATATTAAGCAATTTAACTTTTTTTTTGTCAACTTTAAGTGATTCAAGGAAATTTTCCTAAATATCACATGATTCCACAATTTTTTTAATGTTAATATTAAGAGATTCCATTCACTTTTTCCAACTTTAACTAATTTAATGCGATGTATTTTTCTTTACTTCATCTTCTGGAGCAAAGATGTGCCATTTATTGCTACAGTCCTTATTTTTATATGGTTTACAAAACCAGAATGTTAAGCTGTAGCCACTGAAGGAATTCTTTATATGTTGTTTGAACTTTGCCACAGTTAAAGCTTCGAAATTAACCTGGATAAAGGCAAAGTGCCGGCCTCTCTTATCTAGTTCAATGAAAGATTCAGAAAAAGGCAGTTAGGGATCAGATATATAACACTGTCTCAACAAGGACAAATCTTCCATTTGAAAGACAAATAAGCTTGTATCAAACTCCTTTGGGACGTTTGAAGGACTATTTATTAGAGGAAAAGCCTAAAACATCAGGATAATATGAGTAGCGTTTTGTTAGTCCTGATTCAAATCCAAACATCAGCTGCAGGATGTGGTCCAAACTGTGTATGTCAGCTTCTCTGTCTTCTTCAAATATGGATTTAAACTGGAATCAAAGGCAAGCAGCGATAGGGAAAGATTTGAATCTCTTTTCGAGGGTTCCTTCGTGTTTCCGCGACAACATTGGTTTCCCCGACATCTGTCTGCCATTTTTGGGATGAACCACATGGTCAATTAGCAACAAGACAGATTGGAGTGATTACTGAAAGGGATCGGAGGGGGAGGGATAAAAGCGTCCTAAGAGTCCTAATGATAGCTTTCTTTATCTTTTTTTGTTTTTAATTTGCAGTGCCGTAGTTGCGGAGTCAGTACCGTATAATCTGTCCTTGTGAAACCACAAAGTCACACTGGAGACAGCTCATCCTGAAACCCTGAATCAAGGGTTTTTTGTGACTCAGAAAGGCCTGATTTCTTCTTTTTGATGCTCTTTATCTGTGAAGACAACTTCGTTGCGTGCAGGTTTGTTCCTTCACCTTTAAGAGGAATACTTTTCTCCAGGTTCAAAGGCCTTTTCAATCAGATCTTTTTGGGCTCTTTAAATCAAAGACTCCTGGCTTATTTTGGCCTCTGTGGGTCCCTGCCCTGTCATTTCTGATCTACTGTGATCATCCATCAGCATTCAGATAACTCCTGTTGCGGATTTATTGCTCTTAAATGCCTCTCCACTCTGCAGTTGTTGGTTAATGCTGTGGTCTGCTGCAATAAAATCTGGCTACGGTTTCACAAAAAAAACGAAAAAACACCATGAAATATGGAAGTAGTCCCACACTGCAGCCTGAAATCTACGCCTCAGCTATTAATGTAAGTTATCATTTGAGTGATGGAAAGAGAGGAGGTGAAAATCTGCTCATTCATTAGTCTTCCAGTTTATGTTTGGCTGAAAATACAAAGGAAATTCCAGGATGTTTCTTTCTATCTTTGCAGGAAACCAAAAGTAATTAACCTGGATTGAAGAAATCTGAAACTGTGGCTAGTTCACCTTAGAAATATGGCTAATAAGCAAACATTTCGCCCAGTGCTCTTTTGAAAGTTGAGGTGAAATCAGATATTAAGAAACTGATCCTGAGGAGCAGCATTCTAAATCAAACTGAACACTTTAGATTTTTTTTTTAACCATTCTTCCAGAAGTCCATTTTTGTGGTCAGACACTGATGTGGGACAAAAAGGCCTCATTTGCAGTCTCAGGTCTAATTCATTCCAAAGGTGTTCTATTAGGTTGAGGTCAGGACTCTGTGAAGGCCAGTTAAGTTCTTCCACACCAAACAGAATCGTCTCTATTTTGTTAGGGACCTTGCTTGTGAACTGGTGCACAGTCATGTTGGAACATGACAAGGTTTGGAGCATAAAATGGTCCAAAATGTCTTGTAATGCTGAAGCATCAAGAATTCCTTTTACTGGAATAAAAGAGCCTGAAAAAGAGCCCCACACAATAACCCCCTCACCAAACTTTACCCTGGACACAATTGCCCCTTTTCCATGGGCTCTACCTTGGCCGGCTCCACTCCACTTAGCCTGTTTTGTGACTGTTTCCTTGACCGGCTTTGATGGCCCGGTACTAGCTCTCTTGGTACCTGCTCGGCAGCAGGTCCCATCGGGGCTGAGCAGGGCCAGAATATGACGTGAACTCACTGCTGTTTGACTACATGAATATTAAGGACCACAATGGCCGGAGCGGGTCAAGCTGTGACGGTGCCTCGAAGTCACTGTTGGAGGACGTGCAACAGCGAGTGTTTATATTACTTTACATGTTTGTATGTGAAACTTGTCTCGTGTTTGGTAGGCTCACCCCTAGCCATAAAACGGTAAGGGTTAATGGCGGCATGACGCTGACGGCTGGAGGCCGGGCTTCAAGCCATACCTTTAGCCTTCATGTGAGTTATTGGAAACAGCTTTTGAGGGCATTGGAGCCGTGCGGTGCTGGGACCACGAGTCAGACAAGTAAGTTGTCCACTGGAGTGCTGGACAGAGTGGGAATTATTTGTTATTCATTGGAATAACAAATAATTCTATCCTATCACGGCACCATGCTGGAATTAACTATGCTCCTAAAAGCGACCCATTCCCAACCTATATTGTTTCAGAGTTACTTTAAAACAGAAGAAAATGACCTAAGTTTTGCCACAGTTTACAAGTAATAAGTTTATGTCTCTAGGGCAAGCCTGTAGTTTGGGCACATGATTAACATTTTGCTTTAGTGATAGAGAGCAATGTGTCATCAGCATAACGATGAAAAAATTGTTCCATTTCCCTGATAATGTGGATCGAAGAAAGTCTGTATGGGGAGAAAAAGGGACTGGGCCTAATCCAGGAACCTGTGGAACTACACACCTCTGTGGTTTAACCATTTAAGAGAAGAACTGTTCATTTATCTAAGATATAGTTATTGGAAATACCTCCCACATATTCATTTATTCCTACAAACGTCAGCCGTTGCTGTTTTGACACTTTTGTAACTCACTAATCCAGCTGGTGCTTTACATTTAACTGGAAATGTTGCATTTAGCTGTCAGTTTACTTGTAATAGAGCCATTTTGGCCACCGGAAGTACCTGTTTGACCAAGAAATAATTCATCTACCATTTTTGCCATTTTCCTTTTGTTTGTTTGTTAAGTAAATCTTTATTAGGGATAGAGATGATGTGACATAGAGGTCCATCTCACTTAGCTGCTCTTCCAGTGGAACAAGACAAGAAAACAGAAGCCAACCAACCATTTCAATTAAAAATAATACCAATGTGAACTGGCCAATTGCAGACTCAAGCCCATTTAGAGGCCTTTGACTCTTAAACCCAAATTGAAACGGACCACATATTTATTTAGACTTCCTGTTTAACTGTGATGCCTGTGGTGTCGTGTCTCTAGATGACTTGGATCTATTGTCCGAGGACTACGAGTCCGTGGACCATCGGCTGAAGCTTTTCTTGGACGTGGAGGTCTTTGAAGAGGAAGAGGAGCTTCACTCTTTTCTCAAGGTTTGTTGGAAGAAGACCCAGATGGGGAGGGCTTCCCTGGGAAAAGATGTGATTAACTCGAATGTTCATGTGAAAAAGAGGATTTCCAAATCTTTGCCATAGAAACCAAATTACTTCCAGACCCTTTTAAGCAGAAACGTGGCGGTTTTAACTTTGAAAAGTCCCAATAATTATCTCTCACACAGCTTAAAGGTTCGGCTTTAAAGCATGGCGCCATCTTCCTAAACTTGAGCTGTGGTTTTGTCTGCCAGTTCGACAATCTCTTTAGATCAGTAATGTGACGAGGAACAAATCAGCAGGCGAGTGTATTTCTCTGAGATCCCTGAACAAAGAGCATGGCGGCTGTTTTTTGAAGAAAAACCGTGTCATCTGAAAATACAGATGTTAATAGTTTAGTGCTGAAATTATGGCTCAATGAGCCTTATTACGATGCTATCAGAAAAACCATATTCACCCAAGAAAACAGCTGTCATTTATTGCCGTCTTTTAATATCCAATAACATCATGTTCCTCTTTAATTCCTTTGGATCCACAGATGTCAGCTGTAAAATTTGGTGAATCAGGGGAGGTTCCCTCGCTGTTGGTTGTTTCGAACCAGCGGTTATACTTCCTGGAAATGAAGTCAGACATGCAGTAAGTAAAGCCAATGTTCCGCTTTGCTCTTTTTAAACACATAAATGGATATGAGCTCTGTGATGCAAAATATGCACCCAACTGGGCTTTTTCCATCCTTGTTTGCTGCTTTGAAAACAAATTTAAATGGACGTATTTTATGTATAAATTAGTTCTAATTCGTTTTAAAGTGATTTTAAAAATCGACCACCAGATGCCTGGGCAGAACCGAAGAAGAGAAAGGGTTAAACACTGAAAGACAGGGTCATGTGGATCATTGGTAGAGGGTGAGCATTGTTGCCAGCAGAAGCTTGGAGGATTCCCCTCTCCAGAAAGGTGTTACAGGACAACCTAAGCCACTCTAACTATATGCTTTATCAAAAAGGAAAGTTTTAAACCTAGCCTTAAAAGTAGACAGTTTGTCCATCTAGAGCTCACTGTGGCCATGTTATCAAAAAAACCAAAACCATTGGGATTCCTCCCCGTAAATTTGACCATAACCAAATTAAAAAAGAGAGGGGGTCAACGGTCAAAATGGAGGGTGTGTTTGCACCTCAACCATAACGGGCCCGGTTTAGGTAAACCTGACTCCCCCTTACTCCACCAACAAGGGGAAGAAACGGAGCAAAAATAAGGAAGATACCCGGGGAAAACCTAACCCACTTAACTAGAGGTTTATAAAAAAGGAAATTTTTAACCTACCCTTAAAAATAGACGGGGTGTTGCCTCACGGACTAAAACTGGGGCGGGGTTCCACGGGAAAGGGGGACCCGAAAACAAAAGGATCTGCCTCCCTTTCTACTTCTAGAGACTCTAAAAACCACCAGAAAACTGATCTGAAAACGAAGTGCCCTTTTGGAAATAGAAACAACAGATCTCTGATGTATAGGGACTAGACTTTAAAGGGCTTTTATGTGAGGAGGAAATTTTTAAAATTTTCTATTCGGGATTTAACAGGGAGCCAATAAAAGGGAAGCTAAAGTAGGAAAATATGATCTCCTTTTTAATTTTCATCAGAACTTTTGCTCAGCATTTGGAATCGCTGAAGGGCTTTTAACGTTTTTTGGGGGACATCCTGATGTAAAAAAATTACAATAGTCCAGCCTTGAAGTAACAAATGCAAAGGTTGCACATTTCCTGGGCGCTACTGTGTGCCAGTCTTGAAATGTTCAACATGCCCACTAATTTTTGGTTCAATATTTTCATCGTAAGTTGCAGAGGAAACACACTTTTTTTTTTAGCCATTAGCAAAGTTCATTCAGATGGGTTCCTTGCCTGACCAGAACCCAGACCTTGCCTGACCAGAACAGAGTTCATTCCTAGTTCATAAGCTTTTAATAGTGTTAAGGTCCGACTTGGCTTGTCAGTCCTCCTTCAGTGTTTTATCCACGCTGTGAAACACAGCCAAATGGACCCTTAGTATGCTGCTGCCACCCCTATGCTTAACAGTTGGTACAGTGTTCACCTTGGCTGCTTCAAACAATATTCTTGTCCCTGACGCCGGTCAGACCTTCATCCAGACGGTTTGTGCTTGTGGGCAGCTGCAATTGTCAGCCGGGCCTGAAGGTGACACCCTCCTAGCTTTACAGGACAGTGAAGCTGATGTTCCATTATCTTCTTCCAGGTTATAATAAGTGAAAGCCTTGGTGGTCCCTGGGTTGCTGTTTAACATTCTAACGAATTTCCCTTCATTTAAATGGGCCGGTTTGGTTCAGATAGATAAAATTGTGAGATGATTTCAAGCAACGTAAAGAGAAAGTTTAAATATATACATTTGGTAAATGCCACATTTATTAAAAAATTATTAATGATTCAAAAGGTGTCGCCACACTGCAGTTTAGTTGAGTTATTATTAAAGGGGAGAAACTTCGCACCCTCCATTCCAGATGAGGATATTATTGCATAACCTGCCCAGGTTTCTGGGTCACATCTTGAAAACACATTAACCTCAAACTGTCTGAGGCTTTTGTTTCTCTCTCTTGTATCTCTGTCCTTTTCTTCTCTTCTGCTGCGTAATAATGAAGAAGATTTTCTCAGATTTGAACGCTTCATCCGATGCTCTTCAAGATTTTCTCTCTTAGCGAATCGGAATCGACCTTTCTTGTCCTCTGTGTCACAATCACACCTTAAGATGTTACATAAGTGGCTTTAGTCAGATCATCGATTGTTTTCTGCCCTTTCTGAAGCATCGTGTTGTTTCCTCCCAGCAGAGGCCCACTCGCCGATTGGCTGCAAAAGAAGGATAGTTACCCAATCGCCGAGCTCTGCTACCTGGAGGTGGGACTGGGCTCCCAGAGCATCCACATGGAGTTTGCAGTTGGAGGCGTGGCCTATACTCTCCTCGTCAGGGACAGCGTGCGCTGCAAGCGCTTCTTTGGCCTCTTAACAGGTAACGAAACACTAAGCTAGAAACCTTGTCCTCGTTGAAAAGGAATACTGCTGTCTCCGAGGGTCAGGTGTTGGAACAGCATGTTCCTGCCGCAGAAGCCCAACCTGCTCCCCTCACGGACTGCCGCCACACCACATGTGTGCTTTATGACGCTTCTACCCCGTCCCCCCTCTTTGGCAGCGTGTTCACGCAGACTGAGCACATCCTGCCCAGACCAGATCGTCTGCAAGGCAGGACCGGAGGCTGGAGAGGGAGGAAAACCTTTTATTAGACGGGGGGCTCCTGCACGGTTCTTGGAATGTCTGAGGGAATATGGAAAATTAATTTAAAGGTTAGGAAGAAAACAGGAAATCACTTCTGGAATGTATGAAAGGTACCTGACTTAAATCCGATGTTTATACTTTGCCTTTCTGAACAAAGCAAACATGGAAAATATAATGGAAAAGTATACACACCCCTGTGATTAAATGCAATCATTTGAGAACTTTTTCCACCTTAAATGTGACATACAACACAACCGAAAAACAAGAGTCTTCCAAGAACCAGTGCACACCTGCCATCATTTAGAGTTCCAGTGATTAACCCCAAATACAGTTCAGCCATGCTCCACAGAGAGCTACCAGAACATCTGGGGGATCTCCTTGTCTAAAGCTTTCAGGAGAAGGAGAGCATTGAAGACATTCATAATAAAATACGGAGAATATGCAGCAACATCACCAAAAGAGCACATATCAACGGTGAAGCACAGGGGTGGCAGTATTATGCTATGAGGATGTTTTTCTTCAACTAGAACTGCGAACTTTGTCAGGGTGCAGAGAGTTATGAGCAGTTCCATCACTCGCCAGTGTTGGCACAAAACCTTCAAACTTCTACTAAGAAAGCAGAAGATGGCCTTTCAGCATGATAATTAGCCTTAAGCATACATCCACATCAGCAAAAGAAAGGCTTCAAAAGCAAAATATTAAAGCTTTAGAGTGACCTAGTCAAAGTCCAGACCTAAATCGGAATTAAATTCTGGAAGGTTAAATGTGGAGGGCTGTGGATGGAGATGCCTTCAAAATCCTACAGATTTTTACCAAGTCAAGAATTGCTACATGGCAAAAAGACTACATACTGAAATAAAATCAAAGGTTTCCTCAGCTTTAGTATTAGTTTAGGGGTGTGCACATTTGTTTTCCCTTTAAATGATTTTAATTTGGTGTTTTCTTATGTGATTTGCACAGGTGAAAGGTCACTTTTAGTCCAAACATATCGCAACAGTTATTAAAAGTAGTATACCCAGATGAAATGAAATGTGCAACTAAATAGGGTGATTTTAAAAAAGAAAATACAAAATGCAGATGAATTATTGTGCATAAGAAACGACAATAGACTATTTATATGAAATGTAAAAACTGTACAAAAACAGAAGGATTGTAAACACTTATTAAGTCTGCTGGGAGCAGTGATGGTTATAAAGTTTAACAGCTGCTGGGAGGAAGGACCTGTGAAAACGCTTCTTTGTGCACCTAGGATGCAGCAGTCTATCACTGAAGGAACTCTCCAGTTCTGCAACAGCTCCATGGATGGACATTGTCCAACGGTGATGTTATTTTAGCTGGAGTCCTTCAGCCTTCCACCACCTGCACTGGGTCGAGGGGACATCCTAGGACACCACTGTTTTTTCTTCGTAATTACAATTTGTGCAATTTGATGGTCAATGGAAATGCAGCTAGTGTTGTGACTCCAGTCCAGGTACTTGTAAGAGTCCACTATCTTGACCCCAGTTCCCTGGACGTTCACCAGTGACAGTGTGGTGGGTCTACACCACCACCGGTTCTTTAGTTTGCTCCGTATTGATCAGGAGATGGTTCCACTGGCACCGATTAACACGGTATCGGTGTACAGTGGAATGGTTTATTTTAAATTCTTCTAAGCATGTCTTTAATCTCTTTACCAGACGCTTAAACTGCTACAGTTTTAGCTGTTTTATGTAGGAATAAACCAGAAACTGCATTTTTTTATATTTAATGGAAAAATGTAAAAGGTCTTCAGTTTCTATTGTTTATTTATATTACTTTATATTGTTCTTTCATATGATTGCATATCAGGTTTTAAATGTTAAAAGCTGGCATTTAAAAAAACAAAAAAACAATCACCTTTAAAGTCCAGCTGTTTCTATGTTTCTGCCCCCTTTGCACGTTGTTTTTAGCACAACGGGCCAGCCTGTTTGAAAGCTTCTTTAATATATGCTGCCTTCCTGCCCAAGCTGATACCAGACGTCTCTGTTCCTACCAGGCTGAACGTGATGAATTTCAGCGAGGAGGTAGAGCGAGGCCTAAATGAAGGGCCCATTAAGTCTGCAGCCTTTGCAGTTTTGTTTCCCACTTCCACCAAAGCTATCTTTTCTTTTCTTTTCCTCCCTCTTTGTGTAAGCTCCCTCTCTGCTGTGAGAGTCTAAATCCATAAACAGCTCATTTAGTTCCTTGTATTTCATTGTGGCTGAAAATGTTTCCAGATTCCCTTCAACAAGACCACAAAGGCTCTTGTTGAATTCTTCGTAAAAATCCCCAAGAGATGCATAAAAAAATCAGATGTTTCCGATTCAAACGTCAACTATATGTTGTTTTCTGAGATAGTTGAGTTGTTATTACGCCGACGACTCTCTGTTCTTTAAGCCAAACGGACCCCAAAAACAGCTGTTGAAAGATTTCTCCAGAGGAAGCACGGAAACGCTTAACCAAAACAAGCCCCGTCCCGTCGCCTAAATCAACGGACAAAGTTTGCAACCACAACTGGAATGACGATGGACTCGCTGGCTTGAGAGGATGGAAAGGATGTGGTTATAACCAGGACAGCTTTCTGGAGCTGGGAGCTTTGACGCAGCTTTTGTTGAAACATGAGAGATGACACGTGGCAGATGGGGCTTGTAGTCAAAAAAAACAAAAAAACTGCTTTATTAACCTTTGTTTTTCTCTCATTTGGAGCAGTTTATTGCTTTTCACTTGAGTTTGTCTTGGGAAATTTGCAAGGTTGATGGGTTTGTTCCCCTCAGAAAAAAAAAAAAAACGGAAATCAGAGAGCAGCTGTCTGACATATCAAGCAGAGGTGGTGTGTTTACTTCCATGTGAAAACTATCAGGGGCTTTTGTGTTGATCCTGGAGGCAGTGAGAGAGTCTGAAACAGGAGGAAGCTGCAGTATTGACATTCAGCAGAGCACCATCCAGACTGGTTTTGTTGCCAGCTTGCTTCTAAACACACTCTGTCGGCCTGTCACCTTTGCTTATGCATGACCGGAGCCTTGGATGGCACCCTGCTAACTGTCAGCGTTAACACGTTATTTAATCTTGTAGTTAGTCCATCACTCTCTGCTTCATCTCAGCAGTGTGGGACTCTTTCTTAGTTGGATTTATTTTGGGAAAAAAGCTTTACTCTATTGATCGTGTGCTTTTTTTTATCGTACCTGGCAACTTATGAAGCTTCCACTTGATTGGTTAAAGGTGAAAGCTTCTTATAGAGCTGTTTCTGTTTTAATGCCCGTAACACGGGTTAGTTTATGAATTGAGACCCTGTTTTGCCTGTTTCCAATAATACAACTCTGCATAACACCACACATTATGATCCAATGTGATACAATATGATATAGCATGATGCAATATAATATTATATACAGTAATACAAGTGATATGTATACAGTATGATGCAATACTATAGAATTAATTATGATACAGTATAAAATAGTATGATAAAATACAATAAAGCAGTATACTTGATATGTATATGATATATTATCATAATGTATGGTACAAAACAATACAGTATGATAGAGCATAATGAAGTATGATAAATACAATGCCACATAGTAAAATACAACATGATATAGTATTATGGCATAATATACACTATGGTACAGTATGATACAATATATTATGACATAATGAAGTATGACAAAATGCAAATGATGTAACATGTAGAGTACCACACAGCACAATAAAATATGATATAATCCCATTCAGTATAATACAAAAGGATCCATTATTATACCTTATGATACAGAATTATGCAATATAAAATGATATGATACAATATGTGGTGTAATACGCTACAATACGGAAAACAATTACAGTAATATACAATACAATTCTCTACCCTTCAGTATAAAAATGTGTTAGAACTAGTATGTAAAATGATACAGATGGTACAATATAGTGAGGTGTGACACAATACAATGTAATCCAATTTGGGATAGTATACAATTCAGTACAGCATGATTTGGTAGAATAAGATGATTTAATGTGCTAGAATATAATACAGTATCATACTGTTAAATATAATAGAGAATAGTACAGTATGTTGCATCGTTATATAATAAGATACCAACAGAATGATGTAAGAAGATAATGTACACTGCATAACATGACACAATTAGATACTATACAAAATTTGACAGTATGACACAATGCTATACTATGATAGAATTACCAAATACAAACTTGTTTTGCACTGTTTTGTTGGGATCCCAATATCTGCCTTTACAAAAAAATTAAAAAATTAACTAAATTAGCAGTGCTCTTGTTTACAAGTTGCCAGAAACCAAAAATGTATTAATTATTTCTGTATTTCAGTTAATTCTGACGATGAATGGTACAATCCTGTGGTTTTCTTGATTTATTACACTACATTATAATACAATACCTGTTGAAAATAAAAGCCCTAAAATTCCATTTGGATTTACTTATTTGGTTCAGTGTAAAAAATAGGTTTTTATAAAAAAAAAAAAGCTGTAGCTAGTTCAAAATACTTATGCTGGAAAACAGCTAATTTTCTTCCCCCCGTTTTTAAGTTTTGTTTTACAAAAGAAATAACAGTTCACACATGTTCATTATTACTCCTGCCCAAACATTCATATGTTTGTTTCTTCTTTTTGGTAAACCAAGCATTACCAGAATCACTTACGGCCCTAATTGTTAGATCTGAGCCAATAAAAGACTCCATGTCCTGGGGATGAACTCTACTCTTCTTAATCTAATCATAAATATACAAACATTTTTCAATTTTTTTTTTTACCAAATGTCTTCTTCTTCTACAACAAAGTCTCTCTACCGTTGTTTACACTCGTATGACCATGTTTTGTCACCATCTTAAATTCCTCCAAGGTTTTCTCCCCATTGTCCTCTACTTTCTCCTCCCCCGTGTCCCTTTAAATTCCTTTTAAAATACCATCCATTCAGACTCTCTGCAGGAACACCACACTGCACACACTCTTTCCCCTCGTCTTGTTGTCACACTTAGTCTCACACCATAATTGACGACTGTTTGGCGTGACCCAGTGGATCGTGTTCTCCCTGCATTTTTCCCACCCAAAGATTCAATGGATTTTAAATCCTACACCTGCAACTGGAGTTGGCTTTCTTGTTTTAGATACAATAGCTGTAGGACACTCAGTCGGAGTTCACTTTCTGTCTGTGGGCTTTTTTTTTTGTCCGGTGAATGTTGAGGTGTGACGTTTGTGATCTGCTTTCACACTTTGATCCCATTTCCTCGACTCGTCCCTCTTGCCTGGTTTGTGAATGTAAACAGCTCCGAAATCTCTCACCTTATGCCGAATGGCTTGTTAAAGTTCGAGTAAGTTAATAAGAGAGGTGGGTTTGACGTCTCCTGTTTGAACAATGGCAAGGAGCTGCTCACTTTCCTGGCAAAACCAGGAACCTTGTAGATGTTTCCCAAAAGGAATGTGTGGCATTTTCTTTAAATTTCCTGTGGTTATTTAATAAACGTTTTGGTTTGCAGATAAGTCCTCAGGGATCTTATTCTCCAATCCTTCCATTCTTTGGTTTTGGAATTGTTTTGGAATATTTGGTTGAGTGATGAGTGCTCCATTGAGGACACAAAAGCACACACTCCACTTTTCCACAATATTTATAAAAGAATGTAAGTTTGATTTAGGCCTGCAGTTCATTACAGAGGATGGAAAACTGAAATGAGGTCCAGATAGTGGCTGATGCACAGAGCTGTCTTTACATTATCAACAACAAACTGGGTTGGCTTCATAAGGCTACCAAACCCGGACATCTGAACCCAGGCAGCTGAAAGAGTTTTCAAGCAAAATTTTGGAATACTTCGGAAGTCTGGACATAAATAGCATCATAGAAATGCAAGTCTGCATGTGTCAGAAAGACAACTTTTGGGGTTTTGTCATGAGTCTTGCACACGGTAACAATACATTGGACTTGATAACAAAACATAAACATCACATGTAACAACATTTTTTCACATCTTAAATCTTAATACTATGTGAAATCTGAAAGTAACAGGTATAGGCTTTTTATTTGGGACACCTGTGGGTTTAATGAATTACTTTATTTGTCTTGTAACAACAGAGCCCCAGAAGTTAAGGTGTTACACCTAAATTACTTTTAATTAGAGTTTATTTAAACAGTAAGTGTTGCAGATCCAAGTTTAAAAATAGCTTAAAATAAGCACAGTTGTTAGCACTGTTGCATTACAGCAGAAAGTCCTGGGTACGAATCTTACTCTGGGATCTTTCTGCATGGATTTTGCATGTTCTCCCCATTAGGGTTGATACAATACTGAAATTTCAGTATTGCGTTGCAAAATTGGGCATCTGGGAAACAAATTGTGACCGGGTAGATCAGACCAACAGAACACTGTCATTGGGCTGTCTGTGTCCATGAGCCTAATAGTTAAAATGGTAGTGTTAGCTTATATCATCCAGGAGGTTTACTACTTCTCTGTTGCAGATACAGGAAATACACTGGCCTTTTTAATTTGCTTGTAAACATTAGTGTCGTAGTGTTTGCTTGTAGCGTTAGCTCAGCTAGCATACAGCATTGTTCAGCATTTCGGCTTTTCCTGTCTGTCTGCCCCAAAGGAAAAGTGCCTCCAAACAATGCGTCGGTGTTTGCCTTGTACGCTAAAGAGAGCAGCATATGTTTGTGTTTTGGTTTTACGCACCATGTTAGCTAAGGTTAAATTTCCAGCAGCAGCTCATTGTTTTGGTCAGGTCCATTGAGGGGAGGAGCTGAGTGTCTCTGTTATTGCAGCGGTGCTGCCAGAAGAATTGCCACAATTTGGGAAAATGAAAATGGGTTAGTTTCTAACCATTTTGACGCAAGTCAGTATCCTTAAATAATTCATTTTTCTACCATCAGTCATATTGAAATATTAATTCTTTTGACAACCCTACTCCCTGTCCATGCTTTAGTTCTCTCTGGGTACTCCAGCGTTCTCCCAAAGTCCTCAAAACACGAGTGATAGGTTAAATAGTTACTCTAAGTTTCCCTTAAGTTTGAGTGTGTCCATTCCCCCATCCATCCATGTTTGTTTGCATATTTATAAGGTTTTTCTACCATCCATCCATACACCCATCCATACATCCATACATCTTCTTATTTTTGTGGTGTCTCTCTCGTTTGTGGGAGTGTTTTCATTGGCCATGCATTTTTTGCCGCATTGACTAAATTTAAGTCTCACAAATTTAACATCAAGAGAATGGTGCATCATGATTTACACATACAGTGCCATGAAAAAGTATTCGTGCCACTTAGTTTTTTTTTATGCGACCAACATGAAGCAGAAGCATAATTGTAAAAGTGAAATGTTTTCAGTTTTTCTTTTAATTTCAATAGCAGAGAATTGGCATGCATTTTTATACTGTCCCCTTTATTTTGACACCCTTAAATAAAATTCCATTTAACCAAATACCTTAAAAAATCGCCTCAATAGAGTCTTGTGTTTAGTTAAATCATCTGTGAAGTTCTAGAGGTTTGGGAGCAGTATGGCACAACTGCAGACCGTAGAAATGGCCATCGACCTAATTGGACCGGGAGGGAAAGGAGAAGTAGCCAGGAGGCCCATTGTAACTCTGGAGGAGCTGCAGACATCCACAGCTCAGGGAGAAGAACCTGTTTTCAGGACAACTATGAGTTGTGCACCTAAAAATCTGAAAGTTAAAGAAGAGCGACAAGAAGAAAGCCAATGTTGAAAGAAATTCACAAATGGTTTCATTTGCAGTTTATTTGCTGCTTCCCCTAAAAGTCATGTGGTCATGAACATTTTGGCCTACCTGCTGAATGCTCTTTGGAGGAAAACTAACATATCAACCTAAACGCACCATCCACACATTAAACGTGATGATGGCAGCACCATGGTGTGGGGAGGTTTCTCTTCAACAGGAAATGGAAGCTGGTTTGGTGGGAGAATCTCTCAACAGGACAACGATGTGTCTTCCACTCCATAAATCTGGCCTCTGAAGAAAGCCATCGTTGAAAGAAATCTAATATAAAGTCTAGTTTGCAGTCTTCAATAAGTTACATGGTGGGGGCAGCATCATGCTGTGGGGATGCCTTTTTTCAGCAGGAATGGGGAAAGTCTGTTCAGTGTTTGTTATAAAATGGATGAAGTTATACAGAGCAGGCTTGGAGGGGTGTAAATAATTTTCCAAGGCGCTGTTGCTCACACTTGCAGAAGGTCCACAGACAGGCCATGAGGAACTTCTTTGACTACTGTGCATATGACCTTTTATACAGATTAAATCATTCAGCTGTTGTAAAAAGGTCCATATTTGTAAAGAAAAATCTGAATTCTTTAAGACAGTTTTTGCCTTCTTCATTTTTCCAGGAATTGTTCGCGAGATGGCCCACAAATCGGACAGCAAGCTGCAGTCCATCTCCACCACGAGGCTCTCCGCTCAGCACCACCTCTGGTACGTCTCTCCCAGCCCCGGACCGCCTGCCGCGTTGACACAGTCACCAGCAGCCGTGTTTGACTTTTATTTGTGTAGACGCTGAAAGATGTGGTCTGAACAGTGTCGCGCACATTTGTATGCGGTCGGGCCGTGTAGGTTAAGGGGAGAAGTTCCAAGGCTGCACATTTCTGACACA
The DNA here is from genome assembly GCA_036173005.1 of Crenichthys baileyi. NCBI lineage: Eukaryota > Metazoa > Chordata > Actinopteri > Cyprinodontiformes > Goodeidae > Crenichthys > Crenichthys baileyi. The sequence goes on along the minus strand of JAHHUM010000068.1, from coordinate 22,659 downwards.
TCTTTACTTGATTACAATCAGCTTTTCTTAGACTCTGTTAGCTGAAACGGCCTCACTAAATTAGCTGGTAAACCGCATCTTAATTGGTACCATGTGCCGCGCTGCAAATTGCGAAGCATTTGCGTCCCCCTCGTGTAGTTTGTAATCGCCATCAATAATTTTTTTTTTACACCTTTTAATTGTGTTTTTTCCCTCTGAAGCAGAAGGCTTTTTGCCTTTTCTATTTTTTGATGGGGAAAAAGAAGGATTTTTAATCATGAAAGTAGGATTCCAGGGAAGAGAATTCAACCTCCCTCGTGACAATCACATATTTTATTCTTGCTGACAGATTGTGTATACTCCCATAGCAGTCTTGATGGAAAGGTGTTCCATTTGATTTAAACAAATTTCTCCAGGAAAACATGTGTTCCGGCGTTGACCCTGCAGATGGCACAACAAATGCCTGACATTTTTTTAGTTTCTCATCTGGTTTTCACCCGTCGACTCAACAATCAAAGGCGGAAAAACAAACCCGAGCGGCTCCTTTATGTATTCCGAGGCAGCTAACCACAGTTTTAAAACCCACTTCCCAGTGTTTGCGCAACACAGGTCCTGTCAGCCATTATTATGTCAATTACCCCCTTTGTTCTGCAGTTAATGCGAAATTCATCCCACGACACTTTCGTTCTGACATCTTTCTGACGTAGCAGCACCTGCCAGCTCTTCATCTGAGGAGGAATCTGTGGGATGTGTCTGAATATTTATGATGCACTTTTTCTTTGCTTCTTTTGATCTGTCAGGCCTCTCGTGTGCGAAGACATCCAGGCAGATGTGGAGGACGGACAGCTGCAGTTCTTCTACGTCCTGGCTTTCGTCCTGCAAGGTGACTTTTTTTTCCCCCCTCAAACCTTTAACGATCTTCAGACCAAGCTCTCGATCTCTGCCAGATATCTTCTCTGTTATCACTCAGGAAATCTGCTTTCATCAGTGGCTTTTTTTTCTTTTTCCCTCTCTTTCCGAGACCCATTTGCAAGATGTTCGTTTGTTATGGGAACAGTGAGATTGCAGGATACACGTCAAGTGCAGCGACATGCAAGGTTTGAGTCTGTGTAAACCCAGTTGAACGTCAATGGTTTCTACAAAGCTGAAGACAAGTATACAGTTGTGGCCAAAAAGTTTACCCCCAACCATCACGGGCATAAATATATACATTATGGGCTCTTAATGATTTATTTCAACTGTGCATTTTCCAGGAAAATTTCCAGTAAAACCACCAATTGAAACGTCTGGGCCTAGTCAAAGCCCAGATGTTGATCTCATTGAGTTGCTGTGGGGTGATTTGCAATGTCCTGACCATCTAACAGCTGAAAGTGAGGAGTAGGATAAACCTTTCCTCTGACTAATGTCAGATACTTGCGGAACCATCTTGACGAGGCTATTTCAACCAAGGAGGATTAGGCTAGTCCTAACTTTGTACATCGGGTTGAGTAAAAATTAATAAAGAACTAAATATTTAATAAGGTTTTTTTTAAAAAGTCTGTAAAAATATACATAGACCCCGACTAATATGACTCTAATTTCCTTCAGGAGGTTGCACATTGACCACAATCAGCCAGCTTCTTCCTGGATATTTGACCGCTCTTCCAACAGAATTGCAAGAGTTTGTTTAAACCAGTCGATTTTCTGTAACGGGATTGGCTTTTAAACCCAACTCCCACATTAGCAATAATGTTTGAGGTTGGAGCTTTGGAACAACCAAATATCATTTCTGCTTTGGAATCATTGTCATGTTGGAACACCCTATTATGGTCTGGCTGAGTATGTCAAGCTGTTAATAAGTGTATGTTTATTGTGCAATTACTCTTCACTACTGTTAGCCAAACAGCCCCACAGCATGATACTGCCCCTGTCATGCTGGACACTCAAATGAAGTATAATAATACTTAATGCTAGAAACCTGCAGTTGTTTAGAAATTGCTCCACAATACTCTCTCAGATTGTGAAAAACTACATTTCACCTTCTGAGATCTTTACAGATTTCCTCATCCCTCTGAGTAGAAGTGCTGCCTGTGCTGGCAAGGAGAAACTACCAGCTGTGAACATAATCAGCAACCAGAGGTTTATGGGTCCTTGAGACATGATGAGTGTCTGTAACCTTCTGACCTGAGTTGTACGTGTACAGGATTACTTGGGTGGATTATTTTATGCCTCTTGTGGGCAGTACAGCTAGTGGTATTTCACATGAAGAGGGGTGAATTTATTTAAATAAGTTACCTGAAATACCCAAAAACTGTTAAAGCCGTAACTTAAAAAAGATCCTAAACACATCCTGAAAACCCACAAAAACCCTTCAGGAAATGCAAATGGGGGTTTTCCCCTCACACCTATGACTTGTTAGATAAAATCTGTTAACATACTTTAAAAGAGTGATGTGAGTGAGTGATGTAAGAAAGTCACACAACTTGAATCGTTTTGCTCGGAGCTTGCACAGAAATCTTACCTAACAAGAACCTTGAGCATATTTCTTCGCGTTTTGAGTTCCTTTAAAGTTGGGACTTTCAGGGACTGAAGCTGAAATTAATGTGATGCCGGAATGTTTTCATATTAAGATCATTTAACTTTCAGATTAAAGGAAATGGTTAGCTGCCAGGACTCAGATAAGCCAGCAGTAAGCACCAGAGTTCCTACGTAGTCTGAAGATGTTTGGAATTTAGGGGTGTTCCAGAACTTTGTCAGCTGAAACAGGAATGAATGGATGGATATATATGGATAGTTTGTTGATTGGTTGGATGGGTGGACGGACGTCGGCACATTTGGATGGATGGTGTGTTTGTTAGATGTGTCTATCCATCGATCAAGATGACCACCCACACACACACACACACCCATCCATCCACCAATCCCCCATTCCTATTTCCAGTCTCCGGTTTTTCCAGCTTCCATATTTAAAGCCCGACCACTGCAAAAGATTCCTACTATAAACTCATGGTGAACTTTTGTATTTATTGTTTCAAACTTGGCTCTGAACGTCATAAGAACTCTGGATATGTGAGTGTGGAAAACTATGGAACTTTGTCATGAAAAATATGTGGGAACCCTGAGGAACACCAAGAAAAAACAGCTTAATAGAAGCCGTGGTGAGCCTTTGTTATCCTGAAATTGACTCAATGAAGAAGATTTTTAACACAAAACAATACATTATTTTACTTCCATCCAACTTATGAAAGAGAGCCAAAAAATATCGAAAACAGGAGGTGATTTGTGGCCAGCAGCTGACGTGAGCCGCCTGTCAACAAGCCACGCTGACCTTTGCCAATAAATGAGGCAGAAATATACTGTTTAGACTCAGCGGCTTGACAGATGACTGTATTTGCATGCGTGCGGTTAGGGACCAAATGTGTCGGTGCTGCAGGGTGCACGTCAGCTCCGGCCTGCTCTGGTCTGCGCCGAGGTAGCTGGAGGCTAAACACAGCTGAGCTTATCCGTGGAATTTCAGCTGGCCCGGTTCTAACACATCCCGATCTGCCTTCTTATCTCAGCTTGTTACAATTTCTGACATGCAATGCTGAAACTATGTGACTGAGAGTCACTTTGGGAATCTTTTAACATCACCTACCTGTAAATGGTACCTGTGGTAAAACATAAGAGGTGAAAATGATAAAGCTTACAATGTTTTTGTACCTTGGGGCTGAAAATATGGCACCAGGTGGAAGGTTTGTTGTGTTTTACTGTAAAATTGAAAACTCAAACTAATGGGAAAAATCTGTAGATTTACAGGTTTAATAAAATTAAAAAAACCTTGCATAGGTATTCAGCCATCTTGAGTCAGTACCTTGTAGAACCACCTTTCAGCTGTTGTGGAAAAAAAATCATATTTACCAAAGGAAATCCGTGATCATCACTCAGTCAGCTTTATTAATTTAGCCTTTAGAGGTCAGACGTGTTGCTGAGCTGAGCTGCAACCTGTTCTGACCTGTCCAAAGGAAACCACCCCCAATGTCAGTATTGTAAAAACCCCTTGTAGCCTGCCCCCCCCCAGATTTTATATTCTATTCATTACATTCATTTAATTTTCCATTGGGATTAATAAAGTATTTTTAAATTGAATTGAGTTGCAATTGCAGCAAAAACTGAAGCTCCTGCTATTCTGGGTCTATAAACTTATCCAACATACAGCGTGCAGGTTGATGCATTTTAAAGGGGAATAAAAATCCGATAAATGTCAGGGATATGTGCTTGGAATTCCTTAAATTTTCTGCTTGATTCAAAACTCTCCATGAACCAGCAGCACATTGTTTTCTGTCTGTTAAAGTTCTTAGAATAAAGAAAGTCGTCATCTATCAACCTGGTAATCGGGGTCTGACCTGCCCCAAAGAAAACCAAAATTCTGTATCAGGCAGGAAACGCCTTATTGGAGCATCTTTAAATCAGGATCTCTAATTGGACCTAAAGTTCTTTAGAATTTTAGTAGAAGTTCTCTTATTATTCTTGGATAGTCCTGTACAGATGTTTTTTGTCACTTTGGAAGCTAGTTTCCGCACTGATGTTTAATTATTTGTGAAAAGAAGCAGATAATATAACCCGACTAGGTAAATGGTTTGTACTGATTTGGGCTCTGTTTTCCAATTTTCCATAAAGCCCAAAGTTTTGGAACCATCCATGATTCCATCCCATGGCAGTCCATGGTTTTTGCAGGTTGAACACATTAAAGCTTGAACATTGTGGAAAAAAACACCATAAATGTATAGTGAACTAATTACATTTATTGTCAAAATGGGCTAAATGTTTTCTCACAGAGGAGAAGTGGTTGCCTCAGACGGTCCTTGCGACCCGAGAAACCCTCTACCTCCTGGAAGAAGATCACCAGTGGAGAAAAACCAGCTCAGAAGCGACTGAAAACAGCGAACCGTGCAGCGGGAACGTCGCCGTGTTGGAAACTCTTCCAATCAGCTGCGTGAGCTCAGTTCTCCTGTGGCACTCGGACCAGCTCAGGATGGACATTCAGCTTTACGACGAGGTTAGTATTTCCAGAGGAGGTTTATGTTTGTGGTTGCTCCTGCAGACAAAACAATCAAACCCAGCTGCCACTCAGACTCCTTCCACTTCATCAGAAGGAAATAATGAAGAGGAAGGCTGCCTGAGGTTGTAGGGGCGTCCTCGCTTTAACTCCGGATGGACCCGTTTTTCATTTAGAAAAACAAATCCTTGAAAAATAAAAGTAGTTTTCTTCCTGATTTGGCTGATAATTTTATTGAGTCATGGATGTTATAAAAGTTGTTCTATTTTTTTTTTTTGTCTCCATCATGTTGTGTTCTCACATGTTTTCCGCAGACTGTGAAACAGGAGAAGACATGGTGCGTGCGCTCGGAGAGCACCGAGCTCCTCCAGGATCTGTTATCCTGGGTCAGAGCACAGTGGGAGGCCATGTTCGGAGTCAAGCTGCACACAAGTCTGCAAGACGACCCGTCGTAATGGACACATAAGAACAAAAACAACAACTCAAGTTTTAGGCTTTATTTCTATGCGGTTTGTTGGGGGGGGGTAGTTGCGAGCCTACATCTTTGTTTTCTCTGCACTCAGTCTGGTCCCATTATGCTTGTTGCTTCAAGCCAAGAGCTTGGAAATGATTGCACTCATTCATGTGATACAAAGCCTGTAAAAAAGATCTGCTTGCATAATTTTTCCTCCAGAAAAAAACAGAACTTTTCTACCACTGAAATGATGAGTGCCTTGTTTCTTTGTGAAAATGCGACGTCCTTGTCTTGTGATCCACCTAAATGCAGGTCGTGTTGTTCCTAAATCACCCCGTAGCATTAAGCAAATGTAGGCCAGGTTTCTCTGTCTGGGTTTAATGGCATTAAGGTTTTAAGGAGAAGTAAGCCTAAAATATGTCCAACCCCTCCGTCGGTGTCTCGGCTGCAGTGAGTTTAGGCGTCACGCGCTAAACACGAGGCAGAGGGGGGAACCTGTTAAGGCTCTAATTAAGGGATACCTCAAACATTTTGACTCCAATTAGAGTCTCATAGTTAGTTTAAATGTAAACGGTAGCAGCATTTTATTGTGGTTTATGTTTATTTTCAGAGCAGATCAGACACTTCAACATCATATATACAGTTTAGGATGTAATCCATCTGTTACAGATGTGTGAATTTGTGATGTGAAATTAAATAGATGGTTAAGAAAAATCAAAAGCAGCTCTAATCTAATTTAATTTATGTCGTTCCTTTTTTTCTTTGTGGATTGATGCGGAATGCTGACTTTTATTTTTCTATAAATTTTTTATCCATGTGTGTACTTGGATACAAAAAAGTTGTCTTCATTTGTGGCATTGCATGTCCTTGAACAATCTTGCTGGTTCCTGTTGCAAATTTACAAAACAGACGCATCTTATTTACTGATGATCCCACATGATGGAGAGTTTCGAAAAAAATTTAACTCAGAGCTGAAGTTTCTCCAAGCGACAGACAGACTAAAAGTAAGTTCCTTTTATCCCCTTTAGCTGCAGATTAATAACCACATGTTTCACATTATAATGATTTTACTCATCTTTATTTGCATGTCTGCTCTTGCTGCCTTTGGTGTTTCAAATTATTTAGGAGGCCAAATCTCCACCAGGAATTCCAGGCAGAGTTGCTTGCGCCCGGTTAATGCTAAAACTTTGAAGAGAGTCCAAACCAAACAGCCAGACGTTTATAAAATGGCTACAGTTTCGATGAAAGACAGTACCTCACTTTTATTTACCCATTTAGGTATTTCTGGAAGTAGAGACGGCGAATGCAGCTAAAATGTTTAAACTTTTAGCTCCAAAAGCACAGTTATGGTATCTACCCTGAACTTTCGTTTGCTGGAAACGAATGTTTCTATTTAGTGGATGCCTTACATTTAATTCAGCCTTGGTCCGTTGTGTTGACACTAAGGTTTATTCTATATTAGGCAAAGTAAGTGATGCTCCTTTGAAATGCTATCTGTTGGTTTGCTAGCTTTAATTCAAAAGCCACTGAAATGTTATAACTTCCAGTTGAACAGCAGGGTTAACTGCTATTGTTTGGAATGATGACATTCAAACCTAGTTATTGCTAAACCACACTGCTAGCTAGTAATGGTCACAAGCTAGCATCCATCTCCTGCATCTTCGTCTTTGTAGATCAACCACCAAGTGGCTGTCAGTTTGTATAGTGTAGTGGATTTTCTTAATGTTACTAAAGTAGCGCCGCCTTGCTTAGCTACTAGGCTTTGCTTCGCTAACAGAGAAGAATACTGCTGTGATGCCTGAGTCAACTTTCTGTCTTAGGAAACGTATCAACGCCAGATGTATCACCATTGGAAGCTCCAGAATAGGACATGAAATCCGAACATTAAATAAATTACATTATTCCAGATTTTGAGGGAGCACATTTGCTTTAATCGTAAAAAAAGCCAATAGCCACGTACTTGTAGCTTGTTTCACGGACCACTTTTTCATCACTTAAGTTAATCCAGTGACATCATAGAAGTATGTGTGCTTTGAAAACATGCTGCCAGGATCCCTGAATCAAAAAGCCTTGACATTTAACTTGTTAGCATTTATATGAGAATTCAGTATAAAAATATATCAGGGCAGTTTCCTAAATGCCAATCCTGTTGATCCGAACCTCTGGTTACCTCAAGGACCAGATCACAGGTGTAAAACAGTTTTTATTTCAGCTATAATATTGGTATAATAGGTTAATTTCCCCCTTGTTACAAAGCGGTTGTTACAACAGAATTTAAGCTTCTTCAATTAAGAGTGTTGATGACTTTGAATTGTTATTATTGTACCCCATAAACTGTCCAAATGATGCATTTAATTAGGAAGACCAGCAGAAAGGTTTGCTTAAAAGAGGTTCATATCATCAGCATATGTAGATATCCTGTTTTCAAATTCTCATCTAGAGAGGCCTGTAGGTGTTCTGATGACTGTGTCACTAATGACAGGGGGCATCCCTGGTGAGTACGTTATTGCAAGATTTAAAAGTATGTTTCTTATACATGCCATTGAACTTATGTAAACAAAATCTTTGTTCATGCGAGAAAGCTTTTTCTGAATCCAAATCTTGATAAAACACAAAAATTTATTTTGCCAACACAAACATATACCTTCAGGCAAGTGGCAGCAAGAAATAATTCTCTGGTTAAGATGTTTTAAGCGTTTGCACTCTAAATCATATGTAAAATACTCAATAATCATACTTAAAATGGCTATGATTGTTTTTTTGTAGGGTATAAAATAAACGCTCAAAAAATGTAAAACACAACTTCCACTTAAATGTGAGGTGTTTTACTGGCTTTGTATTTTGTGTTTGCAACTCATTTTATACAGCATTGATTGAAGTTATCATTGAATTTTGCAAACAATTCTTCCTATAATACTCAAATATCTTTGATACCCTTCTATCAAAAAGGCACACCCTAAAGGTTTGGGGTCATTTCCTACGTATAGCCTTCTTACCAGGGATGTTATCATGAGGTTGGAACACAACAAGGATGTTCTCTTTGGTCACTTTGTACCGAATGTTTTTGTTTTCAGCGAGTTCTGTCCAGGCTCAGCTGTGTCAAAGTCATATTGCCCAGTTTGTCGGTGTAAATATTTCTTAAGCGGAGCATATGCTTCACACATGTCTCTGAAGACCTGGATCACCTTCAGTTTCAGCCACGTGGTTGAGGACCTTTACCCCAAAACCCTTCCACCCACTTTCCCTGCTCCTCTAAACCAGTGAGCAGCAACACACAAATGACTGGTTGTTACTTACCCGCGACCGGCCTGGTTTCAATCTTCCCTGAGGTTTGATGCACACAATTAACAAACAGCTCATTTTGCAGTTGATTTTTATCTCCCAGCAAGACGGTTAAAGGTCATCCACAGTTGAAGAACATCACTCTTTCAACAGATGTCGATGTTTGCAGAAGCTCAACACTTTTCAAAGAAATTCAGCCGAACTCTGAGAATTTAAAACAAAAATCACAACAGTTTTCAATCATCAAACAGTCTGAATAGGATTAATAGCATCCTGCTAATCAACATCGGACATGTCGTGCAAGCTTTTTTTGAAAAGTATCTAGACACAGGAATGATAATTTTCCTTCTCTGTTGGGAAGGTGTGTGAAGAATGGAAATTACAGCAGTCTAAATGTGTTATTTTCCTCCCTAAAAGAGAAAAAAATAGCTCACATTGAAGGCACATAAAACCAAGTTAATGGTGAAGCATACTGTACATCATTAATTCTGCTTTATGGCTCTGATCTGGCACCATTTTCCTCTCCCACATGCCCACACTAAGCCATGCATTTCACAGTTTTATTATTTTTCTCCATGTGGTAAGTGTTTCTTTTGTGTTTTCTGCATTTTATTGTTTTTGATGATCTAAATAACCGTTCCCGGGCCTCCGTCATCTGCCCAGGAACGAAATGCAAGCAAGGAAATGCATAGTTTTTGGGTTTTGTTTTGTTTTTTTGTTTTTTTTGGCTGGCTCTGGTGGAATTAATGATCCTAAAAACTAAGCATTGAAAAATCCATGAGTCAGACTGATTGTATGCTCCGAATTTATGTCATTCACTTTCATGTTTTTGGGAGGAAATAAGCAATCTAGCCTGATACTAAAACATTACCACAACATGTGTGCTTGCTGTAAGGAGAGGCCATGGTCTGCACGGGTGGGCGAAAATCAAAAGAGCTCCCTATCAGTGAGTCCTGCCCTTGATGATGCACCTAATATTCTCACTGCAGGGTTTGTATGTGGGAATTTTGAGCCCTTAAGAAACTCAAACAACCCTGTCAGCTCACGATTCCCCTTTTTTTTTTTTGTTCAATAACTCTCTGTTTGTGTTATCTACCATCCTTATCCAAGCAAAGCTCTGCAAGCAAATGAAAAATACAGGTGAATAGGTTCATGCTTCACTAACACCATATCAGAGAACGGAAGGATTGATATTACAAAAGGAATCTGGGATGCATCCATTGGCTGCTTGGCCCAGTGTACACATCTGGCCTGATTTGACTTCTTGCCGCCTCCTCCAAACATTTCAGGTTCTCTTGTAAGTCAGGAGCGCTACAGCTGTGCTGTGCATGACAGCAAAAAATCTGTTGTTTTGCTCAATGCCAGAGTCAACCAAATTCTTGGACGGTGGGCCTCCTCGTGTAAAAGCTACAGTCACGCAGTGCTCCGTCAGACCTGTTGGCTGCCAAACTGTGGTCCAGGGCATAACATCAGGTCCTCGACAGACAGACAGATGAAATATTAGATTCTAGAGTTGTTGTTCTCTGTGGACTTCTGCTTCAACATCAGAGTCTTTTCTCAGATTTGACATACACTACTGTAAAAAAGTATTTGCCCCCTTTTACAGATTTCTTCAGTTTTTTTCTTTTTTGTCACACCTAAATGTTTTGAAACATTGAAGAAATTTTAGTATTAACCCAAAGTAACCTGAATAAATACACAAGCTGCTTTCAAATGATTAATTCTTTTATAAGAGAAAAAAGAACCTGTTATCCTAACAAACTTGGCTGACCTTGGTTAAAACTGCAATCAAGGGTTTCTAATAGTCTTAAACATTGGTGTGGATGAATTTCGGCCCACTCTTCCTTGCAGAATTCTTTTAATTCAGCATCATTGACTGGTTTTTACACATGTTCAAATTCATGTGACAGTATTTCAACTGGATTTAAGTCCAGACTTTGAATAGGCCATTCCTAAAGCTTTATTTATTGAGTCTTTTGGAGGTTGATTTGCTGGTGTGTATTGGATCATTGTGCTGTTGTATAATCAAAGTGAGCTTGAGCTTAACGTCATGAACTGATGCTTTTAAAGCAAAAACAGAAGAATCTGTAAGGAGGAAATACTTTTTCACAGCACTGTATTAAGATCAGTTTATGTCACATTGAGCACTATGTAGACATGGATGTTGAAAATGTAAAAGTTCATTTTTAAGGGAGGCCCTAAACTCAATGAGTTTCTCAGCCTGCACTTCACCATCATTATTGTCCCATCCAATGAACTATTGAAGGTCATGATGTCCACTCTTCGAGTCAATTCCTTGGGCATTTTGGAAACTGCAGTTTGTTGAATATTTTGTGTAAGCCATTAAAGTTGGAGGACAGACTGAATATTATACTCAACTCTCACTGTGTGTAACTCTTTAAACGCCGCAAGCAACACAACAACCTCCACAGTTGCTATAAAGTTGAATCATAAATCCAAAAGTGAATATTACAACCTTCATAAAACCTGGATTTATTGCAGGGCTATTGCAACTTATGGACCCACTATGATGGCAATTAAGTGTATAAATTCGGACATTTTTTTTAACTATAAAGCATAAGACCGTTCACTTCAGCCTGTTTATTGTTTCATGGGACAATTACTGTTGGGCTCAGGAACCCAATGAAAACCTAACCCAGACAATTACAAAAATTACACAAAAGGGACAAAGCAGAAATAAAAGTAGCAACAAAGAAACCAAGAACTGTTAGCAGAAATTAGAAGTGATGCTAAAAACAGGCAAAATTACAATACAATTAAGGGATTCAAAAAAAAAGCCGACATTACATCGAAGAGATGCAAACTGAAAACACATGTATTTAACAAAACAGAAAAAGAACAAATACACATAAAACCACAAATAAAACTGTTGTACAAAGAGATTGGCAGGAACAATAAATCAAGAAAAATTACTTAAAAGAGGTGACCAAACGGCAATGGAATAAACAAATCACACAAAAGATTCTCTTCAACACACTTAAGAACATGAATAGCAACGATATGTTAGGGCTGTATTGTCTTTTCAAACTAAATGAAATTAAATATTCATGAATTTAGAAAGTTTTTTTGAAATAAATTGTCTAACGCCAAAACTCTGCAGCATTAATGAGCAGTTTGTCATTCAAGTGATAAGTTTCACTTTGTTTTGCATTAGAACCAAAAGATATAGACGTAAGGGGTAAAATACAAATAAATCAATTTCTAAATGAGACTTGAACCATTGTATGATGATTTATTCCCATATTTCATGAAAATACTCTATTTTCAGCATCATCAACCTAAACTACCCATTGGGGCGCATGCATATTTTCTTACAGATCTTACTTGGTGCCAAACAGTCATTGTTTAGAGATGCAAAATAGGCAAAAGAAAATTCATTAGAGAAACCATCATCCCCAACCCCCACTACTTAAAATATTATGACATTTGACCAAAGGGACTGCATACCTGATAGCATGAGCTTTTATTGATTTCTCTATCTTTGGGAGCACTGGTAGGGCCCTTTAAACATTCATGCCCAAGCCCTAGATGTCTGGGCAGTTTCCCAGGGCGTCATTAGAAAAGGTGAGGAAGGGAAGCAGATTAAAAAATATATGTTTTTTGACAGTTGTGTCCTGAACACGGAGAGATAGAAAATGTGAATGTGATCCAATGTGGATGCTGAGAATAGGGAGGCTAACTTACATGCTTTGTGCAGAGCTGCCCTTTTATTTCACTCCAGAATCGCCTTTTCTCAACATAATTGACTTGCTTAGGGCACCATACATATGTGTGGTGTGTATATATATATATATATATATATATATATATATATATATATATATATATATATATATGTATATATATATATATATATATATTGTATATATATATATATATATATACAGTACAGACCAAAAGTTTGGACACACCTCATTCAAAGAGTTGTCCTTATTTTCATGACTATGAATATTGTAGCTTCACACTGAAGGCATCAAAACTATGAATTAATACATGTGGAATTATATACTGAACATAAAAGTGTGAAACAACTGAAAATATGTCTTATATTCTAGGTTCTTCAAAGTAGCCACCTTTTGCTTTGATTACTGCACACTCTTGGCATTCTGTTGATGAGCTTCAAGAGGTAGTCACCTGAAATGGTTTTCCAACAGTCTTGAAGGAGTTCCCAGAGATGCTTAGCACTTGTTGGCCCTTTTGACTTCGCTTTGCGGTCCAGCTCACCCCAAACAATCTCGATTGGGTTCAGGTCCGGTGACTATGGAGGCCAGGTCATCTGGCGCAGCACCCCATCACTCTCCTTCTTGGTCAAATAGCCCTTACACAGCCTGGAGGTGTGTTTGGGGTCATCGTCCTGTTGAAAAATAAATGATGGTCCAACTAAACGCAGACCGGATGGAATAGCATGCCGCTGCAAGATGCTGTGGTAGCCATGCTGGTTCAGTATCCCTTCAATTTTGAATAAATCCCCAACCGTGTCACCAGCAAAGCACCCCCAAACCATCACACCTCCTCCTCCATGCTTCACGGTGGGAACCAGGCATGTAGAGTCCATCCGTTCACCTCTTCTGCGCCACACAAAGACACAGTGGTTGGAACCAAAGATCTCAAACTTGGACTCATCAGACCAAAGCACAGATTTCTACCTGGTCTAATGTCCATTCCTTGTGTTCTTTAGCCCAAACAGTCTCTTCTGCTTGTTGCCTGTCCTCAGCAGTGGTTTCCTGGCAGCTATTTTACCATGAAGGCCTGATTCACACAGTCTCCTCTTAACAGTTGTTCTAGAGACGTGTCTGCTGCTAGAACTCTGTGTGTCATTGACCTGTTCTCTAATCGGAGCTGCTGTTAACCTGCGATTTCTGAGGCTGGTGACTCGGATGAACTTATCGTCCGCAGCAGAAGTGACTCTTGGTCTTCCTTTCTTGGGGGCGGTCCTCATGTGAGCCAGTTTCTTTGTAGCGCTTGATGGTTTTTGCGACTGCACTTGGGGACACTTTCAAAGTTTTCCCAATTGTTCAGACTGACTGACCTTCATTTCTTAAAGTAATGATGGCCACTCGTTTTTCTTTACTTAGCTGCTTTTTTCTTGCCATAATAATACAAATTCTAACAGTCTATTCAGTTGGACTATCAGCTGTGTACTGTATCCACCTCCTGCACAACACAACTGATGGTCTCAACCCCATTTATAAGGATGGAAAACCCACTTTTTAAACCTGACAGGGCACACCTGTGAAGTGAAAACCATTTCAGGTGACTACCTCTTGAAGCTCATCAATAGAATGCCAAGAGTGTGCGGAGCAGTAATCAAAGGAAAAGGTGGCTACTTTGAAGAACCTAGAGTATAAGACATATTTTCACTTTTTTGTTCAGTATATAATTCCACATGTGTTAATTCATAGTTTTGATGCCTTCAGTGTGAAGCTACAATATTCATAGTCATGAAAATAAGGACAACTCTTTGAATGAGAAGGTGTGTCCAAACTTTTGGTCTGTTTGGTCTATTTTACTCGTCATCTTCCTCTTATCTGGGACCAGGTCGCGGGGGCAGCAGATTAAGCAGAGACGCCTAGACTTCCCTCTCCCCAAACACCTCATCGATCTCCTCTGGGGGAAGCCCGAAGCGTTCCCAGGCCAGCCGAGAGACATAGTCCCTCCAGCCTGGATCGTCCCCTAGTCGTCCTCCTGGTGGAACGTGCCTGAAACACCTTCTCAGGGAGGCATCCATGAGGCACCAGAAACAAGTGCACGAGCCATCTCAACTGACTCCTCCCGATGTGGAAGAGCAGCGGCTCTATTCCAAGCTCCTCCTGGATGGCTGAGGTCCTCACCCTACCTCCACAGGGTGGCTGGACACTCGCTTAGATAAATAAATTAAAACAAGGCTTGTTTATCAGATTTGAAATATTAATATATCTGCATTTTGTTTTTTTGGCTGAAAATCCTCATAATTAACAAAAATAAAGACTGAATACCATCAGTCAGTGTATAACTACTCTATATAGTCTCTTGTACTTAATGAATTAAGTTACTGAAATAAATGCACTTTTCATTATATTCCTAATTTATATGACATTTATATTGGGTGTGTGTTTTAATTATTAACCTTCAAAGACTTACATTTTTAAGAATATTATTTTAATGCAAGTGTTAGGTCAACAGAAAAGAAAAGGTATGTAGTTTGGAGCGTTTCAGTTCCCCCTGTGTACCAGATGAGAGACCTTAAATTACCCGGTGACACTTGCACAGCATCAACATCTTATGAAACGTAATGGGATTCTCATGGTCCTTTTGTCGCGAGGGCAGAACGGTAGTCAGTGTCGCCGAGCTCAGGTTTCACTCAAGGGGCCTCCTTCTTCTTGAATGGGGCCGAGTTAGGTGGAGGAGGGAGAAGGAGGGGGAGCGAGGAGCCGTGAGGATTCAAAGATCTCCTTTTTGTCCTCTCGTCCGGCACCCCGACACATGGGGTCAGCGCGGGCCGAATGGGTTCATAGCATAGGCTGACTCGGACGTCAATGAGAGAGGGAGAGAGAGAGAGCGCGCGAGCGTTAATTAGAAAAACCTGGTGAGGCAATTAGGCGCGAGGAGAGAAGACGCGCGGAGCGGGGCGCACACGGTGAGCGTTTGGCACCAATAAACTCACTGCAGACTGTTGAGTTTTCTCCACTTCTCAAGTTATCGCTCTCTGCAGTGTTTTAGGGTCTGAAAGAAGTTGGGTTTTCACACAGGTTTGGGAGTTTTTTTTTTAAATTGTTAATATATTAAGTAGGTTCTTGTGCGTGGCGAGTTCTGGAGCTGCGTGTGTCACAGAGCGGTGAGTCTTTTACAGTAAAACGTAATATTTTTCTTCAGTGAATGTGTGTCTAATTCAACGCATTGGGTTGTACATATATAATTTCATATCAGGCTACAAACTGTTATTTCTTTAACTGTGGGCTTCAGTTTGCCAAATACTTATGCTTGACTTTCTTCCTTTTAAGTCAGCGAATTCTTTTTTTTTCTCCCCCTAAAACTTGGCAGCACTTTGTTTTTTTTTTCCTGAAATGCCACAATTTCCAAAACATCCAAGTCTGACTCAGCAAAGCCTGTTCATGCTCCTGAGATTTTTTTTTTTTAACTTTTCAGCTGTTTTTCATGGTGGCCTTTTTGAAACGGAGGAGTCATGAGGATCTTAAAAAGCTCCCTTTGGAGGAGCTTTGTGGATTTAAACCTCATGGCTGACACCACAGAGGGAAGTCATGATGGACATTTAGATTCCTGGGCTGCTGCTCAGACTGCATGAAAGGGATTTCAAGTGCCCTCTGTCTGCTCTGTGAACCCTAAGAATTCAAGCTTTCTGGTTTTGGTTAGGCAGGAATGTTAACTCGCCTTTTGCTTTGTCCAGATCTTTTGCCCAAATTTTTCCAGCCCCCCTCTTTTCCTTATACCCTCAATCTCCTCCTGGAGCTGAGAGACTCCTGAAGCAGAAAAGCCATTAAATCAGTGCCCACACTGGCAAATGAGCCACTGTGTAAAAAGTGTTTGGTCTGGTGGTAGGGGGTGGTGATGTTTGCATTTATTTGAGACAGGAGCCACTTTTCTTATTTGTGTACATTTCCGTTCACTCTAAAAAAGATGGTTTTCGTCAGCCCTGCTTTGGTTACTGCCAGAAAGGCTTTTAAACTTTATCCCTTACTAGCTGTGAGAAACCAATCCATCCTCAGTGAGTCAGATTGGGTCATTTGAGGCTAGATGCAAGAGCCACATAATTATCAGTAGCTGGAAGACGATGCCTTCATATGTAGCATATAATCATATAGTTGGTAGAAGTAAAGCAGATATTACCTTACAGCTGTGCTTGTTTCTGTCTCTGACTTTTCTTTCAGGGTCATGAAGGTGCTGTGTTTGGTCAAACATGTGTGCATGTTCCCACAAGCAGGAATTGGCATTTACCGGGGCTTGTTTGACTTAATGACACGATGTCTCTGCAAGTAGGAGTCTTGTAGGTCTGGGGTTTGAAAGCCATAATTTCCACAGGCTCTGTTTTCATTGCTTTAGTCACACGAAGGCTGAGGATTTTTCCACCACGCATGTGAGGTTCAGACAAGTCGGTCTTACCCATTCCAGTCAACCTGACGAGTGAAGCTATTGTAGTTTGTCTATTTTGGTAGCGAGTCATTAAAATATTGTTTTCTTAGGTTTTTCCCAACATGGATAAATGAAGGGAAGGCTCATTATTAAAGGAAATCACCATCCATGTTGGTGCTATTCAACTTTCAATGAACATTGTACAAACTTTCAGAGTTGTCTTTCAGCCAACAAATCACGTCTTCTGTAAAGTGAAGTGTGAAAGTCTGTTCTGTTGTAGATCTTGGCATTTAGAGGAATTGAATGACATCATTACAGGGCTGTGAGGTTATAAATAAATTCCTGAGTGCGTTCATTGCTTCAGTACAATAATTCCTGCCATCCAAAGCCACAGCAGGTCTCCTGGCTGCAGTTTACTGTTCGGCTCTTGGATTTCTTTTGGGATTAAGCTCAGTATGCCAGGGAGTAGTGAGAATGTGGGTTTACCAAAATGCTACTAGAGGTATTTATGCCCCAACCACCAAAATGAATTTGTCTTAATTTAATTGGTATGTTCAAAGTTTTCCAGAACTTTGAGAAAAACAAAGTACTTGGCTCAATCTCATCTCTATTCACGCCGCAAACGTTTCTCTAAAACACAAAATCATCATTTTGGATGTGTAAAACCAGTAGTTTTTTTTTTTTTTTTTTATAACCCCAATTAAGGGTGTTCGAGTAATGGCAATGCTTATAAATCTAGCTGAGTAATGGTTGGGAACAAATTCTTTGCTCTGTTATTCATGTGGTCTATAAAGTGTTAGAAAATGGGGAGGAAAAACAACCATTTGTTTCCAACTACTTTTGTTGTCCAACAAGATGATTAAAACCCCAAATATTCAGATTTAAGTTTTATAGGTTGGCAAAACAAAGCCAGAATTCAGTTAAGGGGCTTAAAAAATGTGTAGAGACAAATGGATTTTATTAGAATAATTTCCAAAGGCGTCATCTAGAAAAGCAACCAAAAACCAAAGAACTGGGTGAAAACAACTCTTATAAACTTCATGGGTTTGTTAAACTCCAAACTATCAAGAAACCTTCATAAACCAAGTGTAAATTAAAATAATCTAAGGAAAAAGCCATGGAATCATACGGTTAATGTGATTATTGATCAGCAAATGTAAAGACAACCCAAAAATATGTTCTGCATTTTTATACAGAATGTGTGAAATAAAAACCTGGCCAGAAAAATGACATTTGTGTTTATTTCTTGGAATACTTCTAACAATGACTCTTGAACAACTGGGAAACCTGTGTTTTATATCAAATGGTGAAACCTTTTGTAAAGAGAATGCATTAGTGGAAGTTAATTATGTATATAACTGTTGCCTTCAAACTTCAGTCATTAAATCCAACACATTGGGGCCCAAGTAGTGTGTGGGAGAACCTGAACAGCCTGGCACCATCTCCTTAAAAGGGTCACCATTCCGTTCTTCAACCAGCAAGTTTGTCGGTGTTCTTGATCAGTCTGGCATTAAAAAACCATTCAGGCTGATCTCATAAGGGTTTAATAAGGTCGAGACGTCAGGACTGTAAGCAGACCACTTCATCCTCTCCAGTCACCAAATTCTGGAGGTTGTCACTGATGAACCCTGTTCTGTGGGGGTGGACAATCTCCTCTTGGAGAAGAGGGTTCAATCCCTAAAAGCCAGTATGTTGGATTGCCTCTGGTTGCAGAATTTCATGCAAGTCTTTCTGTACTGAGACTTTCTCAAATGACAAGCTTTGTTTTGCTCCAGTGAGGGAAATGCTGCCCCACATCTTCATACTGCCTCCACCGAAAGGTATTTGGCATTGAAAGGGCGACTGGCTCTGGTGGTAAGAGTCCGTCCTATAACTGGTGAATTGCCGGTTTGAATTCCTGCCCCGTTAGTCTCAGTCGTTGTGTCCTTGGGCAAAAAACATCACTCGCCTTGCCTGCTGATGATGGTCAGAGGGCCCAGTGGCACAGATTGTATGGCAGCCTCACTTCCGTCAGTCTGCCCCAGGGCATCTGTGGCTACGATGTAGCTCACCACTGTCAGTGTGTGAATGGGTGGATGACTTATTGTAAAGTGCTTTGGAGTCCTTGGACAAGATAAAGCTCTATATAAGTACAGGCCATTTACCCTTTAAATAGGATTTGACAAGTTTTTCATGGGTGCAACCCACAAATGTATTTTCCTTACAACTGGCACAATTTAAGGGGAAATGAACAGGCTTTCCTATGGTATGAAATCAATGGCAACAACCATGTTACACAATTCTGCCAACTCAACACAATTTTCCTTTTGAGTTTATTTGGCAACAAACTGGACATGGAAGGTTTTTGAGAAACATACAGAATTGACTGAGGTGGAAGTTTTACATTCTAGGCTAAAGAATACATTTGGCTTTAGATGCTTCATGATCAATGTAACTTCGGTCACTGACGTCTCTCCACCAGGCTGCTTTCATTCTCCATTGTAACAAACTGCTCTGTTAACCAGTTGGTGTCGATGGTCCCCTTCACTTTGTGCTCAACAGATCTGGGACATGAAGGTTAGCTGTTTAACTATCAAAGTCTTGGAATTTCTGAATTTATTTGAAGGCGAACAGTTTTCAGAATTTATCCAGCTCTGTTGCTAGATGGACAACCATTCTGTCAGGTCTGTTGAAATCAAGCCATCGTTGAAGTTATTTAGTGAGGTCTTTTACAAATGGGGATCACATCCTTCCTTACTTTGGAAGAGCTTTGGAATTATAAGTTCCACACACTATTTTACCTTTTTAAAATTGCATACAAGAGGAAATGGATAAGAGGTCAGTTGCATTGGTCAGTGAATATTTTCTTGCTGCAGTTGGTGCCTTTGGGTCTTGCTTCAAAGGGCTGATTTCAGAAGGATGGAAGGAAAAATATGTATAAAATGAGGGAGGGCACAATTCATCAGGTCTAAATGGGCTCATACTCTGGACCAGCTCTTGCAATGTTGAACACCTTCAAGAAGGAAACGCAAAACATGTTGAAAGCATGTTTTTTTTTTTTTTTTTTTGCTGTGTTCATAATGATAGAAAATCCCTGATTCTCCATTACCATTGTATCGTCTGCTCTCTCAGATCTGATTTAGTGCTCTGGGTTCCTCGGCACCATGAGTTGGAGCTTCCTGACGCGTCTGCTGGATGAGATCTCCAACCACTCCACCTTTGTGGGGAAGATCTGGCTAACCGTACTTATCATCTTCCGCATCGTGCTGACAGCTGTTGGTGGCGAAACCATCTACTATGATGAACAGAGTAAATTTGTGTGCAACACCCAACAGCCTGGATGTGAGAATGTGTGCTATGATGCATTTGCTCCGCTCTCACATGTCAGATTCTGGATCTTTCAGGTAGCATATCCTATTTAAAGTTCTATGTTTTTTTTTTTTTTTGTTTTGTTTCTTTTCCCCTCCAAGTAAGAGAACCTGATGACGTGTTTCTTTTTTCAGGTGATAATGATCACCACTCCCACCATCATGTACCTTGGCTTTGCCATGCACAAGATAGCTCGCATGGACGACACAGAGTACCGTCCCATTCGGAACAGGAAGAAGAGGATGCCCGTAGTCAGCCGCGGGGCAGTGCGGGATTACGAAGAAGCAGAGGACAACGGAGAGGAGGATCCGATGATAGCTGAAGAGATCGAACCAGACAAGCCGGATAAAGCAGACAAAAGTAAGCCAGTAATGCATTTAAAGAGGATGAATACCTTCTCGATGAAAGGTTCTGGGTGACTGTGGCTCAGTTTGTAGTCATCTTGCAATCAGATAGTTGGAGGCAAGGCACTTAACCCGAAGTTGCCTTCCGATCTGCAAATCGGTGTATGGATGTGTCGCTATATAAAATCTGTTTAGCCATTTATATGCTTTTTCTGAAGGTGCAGAGATGAAGCATGATGGTCGACGACGGATTCTCCGTGACGGCCTCATAAAAGTCTACGTATGCCAACTGCTGTGGCGCTCTGCCTTTGAGATCGCATTCCTCTTTGGTCAATACATCCTCTACGGTTTCAATGTCCTTAACACCTTTGTCTGCA
The DNA here is from genome assembly GCA_036173005.1 of Crenichthys baileyi. Taxonomy (NCBI): domain Eukaryota; kingdom Metazoa; phylum Chordata; class Actinopteri; order Cyprinodontiformes; family Goodeidae; genus Crenichthys; species Crenichthys baileyi. Next base: position 1,770 of record JAHHUM010000068.1, on the reverse strand, counting down.
CTCGGCCACCGTGTCCACACACAGTGGACTGTTTCGTGTCCCGACCTACTGAGAAAACGATCTTCCTGCTGGTGATGTATGTCGTGTCCTTCCTTTGCCTTTTCCTCACCATCCTAGAAATCCTCCATTTGGGTATCGGTGGCATCCGTGACACGTTTCGCAGGCGGGCCGTTCTCAACTCTCGGCGCGCACAGCGTCCGCCCTCATCCCGCTCCCTACCCACAGCACCACCAGGATACCATGCCACCATGAAGAAGGAAAAACTAAAAGGCGAGCTGAGGGACTTGCCGATAGGTGACTCCGGGAGGGAGAGCTTTGGAGACGAGGGCCATTCATCCAGGGAACTGGAGCGGCTGAGGAGGCATCTGAAGATGGCACAGCAGCATCTGGATCTTGCATACCAGGCAGATGAAGGAAGCCCCTCGCGCAGCAGCAGCCCGGAGGTGAACACAGCTGTACAGACAGCTGCTGAGCAGAACCGCCTCAACTTCGCACAGGAAAAGCAAGGAGAGTCGAGCGAGAAAGGTAATGACCACATGTTTGCCTGGTTGGATTAGACCTGAATCTGTTCTAAAATCTAAACTGAGTGTGAGTTGGTAAATGTATCGGAATATTTGGAAGACTAGGATTTATTTGCAGATAATTTAAAGTAATGGCAGGAAACAATCAGATTCATCGGCGGGTGAAGAGAAATTCTCATTATGTGCTTATTCTTCATAAATGACCACTGTTCAGAAGACTCCCAGATCTGGTAAACTTGGATGCTTACGGTTTCTGTTTTGTCCCTTCTCCCAGCGATACATGCCTGAGCGTGCTTCCCGCCTCAGACGTCTTGTCCTTCCATTCCTACTGGCCTTAAGCGTTGGAGAGCAGGGGGGGGAAGCACACATGAGAAAGCAGTCAGACCACTGAGGGAGACCAAAGCGTGCGTTTGTGTGTAAATGTGTTAGCGTGGATGAAAGATTTGTGCCTTCCAGTATTAGTGGCCAGTGCAAGGCAAAAGAACTGCTGACTGAATCTGTGCGACACTCGACTTGAAAGCCGGCCACATCTGGACTTTTTCTGCTCGCCAAACCTAAACTGTGCCTTCAGTTAAGCCCTGATCTTTCACATATCGTGTTTATTTGTAGCCATGCAATAATCCTCATCCAAGACCTGTAAAGCTCCCAAACCCCTCTGGCTGAGCCAGCAGTTTGTGCTTTTTTGTTTCTCTGTAAACTGCCACTGAATGTTGTTGAGGCTTGTTCTTGGATTCCTAAACAGGATGGCCTTAGGCTATATCAATTGGACTTGTGCAGTATCTTTTTTTTTTTTTTTTTTTTTTTTTGCAAGAAGATTTCCCTGACCCATGCTGGCTATGTCAACAGAACTGATACAGATTCTTCAATCATAGAAATGTTTAAAAGTCAAATTGGCCAAAATGTATACCTGGGCAATGCTTGAATCCTTATTCAATGGAAAATGTTTTTCATTTATAATATCAAGTTAATTTTACCAGCTTGCAGCTTAAGTAGAATGTAGATGAGTTCTTCTAGTAGTTTGAGAAAAAGAAAAGTTCTTTAAGCTGCCCAAAAAACGTAAAGAGGATCAATTCTCATTAGAGAAAATCTGAAGGACGAGCCATGCAAACTGTTTTTTTAATTCATTACATTTCAGATCTGTAGCTTTAAGAGTTCAAACCTTTCCATAGCTTGTTACTTTTACAAAGAACATTCCTGCATCATCTCAGTTTTTGCCAGGGAAAGCATTCCGGTTTTGAATATGGTACTC
>JAHHUM010000067.1:389298-461455 GCA_036173005.1 Crenichthys baileyi | reverse complement strand
CAAAAAAAAACAAAAAAATTCTTTCCCAAAAAGATGAGGCAGGAGACCTGTTTCCACAAGTCAAAAGTTTAAATTTAAAGCCATTCTAAAAATGACAAATTCAACCATAAAAGGAAGGGGATTAGGAGTGTTCAAGACTGAGGCTTACCAGCAGGGGAAAATTGTCCGAACGTAGAGAAATGAATTTAACAAGTAAAGAAAAAAAAGTAAAACTCAATGGATCACTCTAGGCACTTGTTAACATGCATGCATGGTAAAGGAAACCTGACACCAACCACACGCACGTCACGGAAGAACCGTCACCTGGAAGACCCACCACCACACTCAACTCTCAGTCTGAACACAAAGTTAGTGAAATCAGCAGGATTATAAACAAAAAAAGGAAAATAAAACAACTCCAGTTTGGCCAATGACTAAAGTTGCCTTAAAGTAACTTTATATAAACAAATTCATTCAACATCAGAACATTAACCTAAACAAAAATTCTATACGAACCAAAAATACCAAAAGGAAAAATCAGAACAATGCTTGATCAAAAAAAAATAATAATATAAAGTTAACCCCACCTCGTACACACATTAAAAATATTAAGGCCCCAATTAAGAGGCTAACAGCAACACTAAGTGCAGCTGAGCCAAACAACGAAAACACAAGCAAAACAGAGAAACAAGCCAACAAACAAGAGAAACAATGCAGAATAATATCCCGCAGAGCTGCAGCAGCTTCACTCTCTGAAAGTGACAAATTGCATTAAATGAAATGTCAGTTTAAATTCGAAGCCAAGTGCAGAGAAAATGGCAGGTTATACATACCAGACCTGCTGATTTACCTGGACAGGAAATTAGCTTGTCCTGACCTAGCAGCAACACATGACACAACATGCCATTTCTACCATACAAACAGTTCAGTTCAGAGAATAGTTCAGCCCCAAGACTACCAACACTGAGAACAGCGCAATTCATACCTCTTCTGTTGTATTATGATCACCTGACAGAGCCTCCTTTTATACTGCGCCCCTGCATGCAGTTGATCAGCAGATTCAAAATGGGCATGATTACTCATTGATAGCAGGGTTGTCCTCTAGATATACGTGAGGCAGAAATAAATTAGGCAACATATATTATTTAATGGGATCTTTCTGGGATGACTTAGACTGGGTTCCCCAATTTTACAACCTAATCAGGAACCCATGGTTTGTCCAAAGTTGGTCCTCGAGGGCCGGTGTCCTGCATGTTTTAGATGTTTCCCTGCTTCATCACACCTGATTTCCATGGATGGCAGATTACCAGGCTGTTGCTGAATGCCAATCACGCGAATCTGGTGTGTGAAAGCTGGAAAACATCTAAAACATGCAGGACACTGGCCCTCGAGGACAGACTTTGGAAACACCCTGTGCTAAGGTGTGAACTAAGTTTATGATGAAATTAAGGTTACAGTGAGTTCTACGGCTCGGCACAGAGTTGCACAAATACAACGAAGTCTTAACAATCTCCTAATGAAGAAAGAAATTCAAAAGAGTGTTTGTGTGTGTATGAGTCAGTGAAACATTTTTACACTTTCAAAATTATAGAAAAGGATGTGTGGTTTGAATTAATCAAAAGTTACAGAGCTGCAAAAATCCATTATAGTTCCAAGTTGTCAGGCAACAAAATTGTAAGAATGCCAAATGGAGTAAATGCTTTCATAAGAATGGTGCTGTATTCGCTGTAGCTGTGGAAACATCATTAGTCTTCACTCGAGAAAATTCACTTTCATTCATTGTATAGTGGTGCAGATTTATTACAACCTAAGAGTGCTATGTTTTTTTGAGAAATGAAATGTATGTACAAATCTTTTTTTCTTTATCCATTTTGGACTGGTAATCACATGCAAGCATCATTTGGTAAAAATGGAAAAAAGAGGGTTTTGATATGATAATGTGTATATTCTGTCTAAAATGGTGTGCCAAAACAGCTTTATTTTATACTAACATGTCACTGCAGTGCAGTGATAATTAACTTTGTACAGGGGTGACACTAGAACATCTGAAATTTTAATCACTATTTCCGGTTAGGCTTTTTTCCCTTTAAACTATGGCTGACGATACACAAGCAACATTAAATCACAGTAGCCATGGCAATGTGCACTACCTGACAAGGTTACCTGTGCTTGACAGGAAGGTGGGTGTTACATTATGTATATAAGAGGCTCTAACATATTGCTGGCAGAGGTGTGACAGGACTTACTATCCTGAGGTCTACTTAGATGTATTTTGAAGCGCTGATTTGTAAATGCTGCATGTAGTTCCAGTCAGAAGGTTGCAGAAACTGATCATTAGAATTATTGTTACTAATTTAGAGCTGTTAAACATTTTCAGGATGTGATGATTGCACAAAAAATGTCTTCCATAAATCTTACAAACGGAAATAAGGTACACAAATGCAGATCTATTTTGGATTTTCTCAAAGTTATGCATACATGTTTAAATATGTACATATACCTTCAGTTGCAGAGAAACCAAACTCCTTGTGTAGCCACCAACAAACCATTGGTATGATTCTGGCTGCCTTTATGTTTGTCTCATCTGACAATGATACTTTCTTCAGAAGGCATTTGGGCAGCAGAAATATTCAGCCAAGGTTAAAGATGTAGATTTTGAGGAAGGGGAGTCTTGCTTGATACACAATGTAGAACTCACTCAACCGTGTGCAGTGAGACTGGTGTTCAACTGTCTTCCAGTTTATACTGGGTTTGAGTTTTCAGTGGTTCCCTGAATGGTTGTTCCTGAACGATATAGCCAACTTCCTTTTATCTCAGGTTTTTTGTTGGATGGTTGGAACTTGGACACAGTTGGATATTCAAACAAGACAATAATCCCAAAATGGACACAGCAGATTATCATTAACAACCTTTCGTGTCTTTAGGAATCATTGCAGTTGTATGTTGTATAATTCATTTCATTTTTGGAGATGAGCAGTTCAAATGCATCAATAAAAGCCTGTTATTAATATGTCACTCAAGCCTGTCATAAGTGTAATTACACTTCTGATTGGAACTGTGGTAAATGTATATAAAATACATGAATGTGATAAAAATCTGTAAAATTTCCATGAAGATCTGGCTGTAATAGTGGACCCTCCTCAGAGAACTGGGAACAATAACATTGCATTGATGAACAAACCACCTATTCAGTCAATAACATCAACAGACGTAAAGCAGCAGTGCAATGAAAGGCATTTCAATAAATGGATAAATGGAGTTTTATGAAACTCCAACAGTAAGTTGCTCTAGCTGGAACATGACCCAGAATCATTTTAAATGAGCATCACCCTCATTTCCTGTTGCTTGCTGAAGTCAGGCCTGCTGCTCCAAAGGGCTGCAGTGATGGACAGCGATTTATACTTTAATAAATCTCTAAAGGAGTGAGAGTGCAGATTAACATGATTAATTAATATTTTGTGTTACAAAAGTGAATGTTACGCTTGTGGAGCTTTTAAGCTATGTCAAGTTATTTCAAGGTTTTAAACCAATCTGTCTCACAATCTATCAAAATCAGGTTCCTAATCAAAAATCACATATGATGATTTTCCCTGTTGCACTAAATGATCTCTAGCACACATTTAAAGAAGAGTCAGGAGATTGATGTATATTTCTCAGAGCTTGGATCTTTTATGATAAACTCTAAAATTAACATTTCAATTAATGATTATTGAAGAAGTTACCAGGAAAACATGGGAGTGTTATGATAGAAAATGTTAATGGTTTAAAAACTGTAAACCATGATGTAGCTTAAGACTGGTAACTGGCCCATGCTTGATTATCACCAAGGGTGTGAAGTTCCCAGTGTTCTGCAGCACCAGGAGCGGACATGTTTTTTTATGTGATGTAATTTTATTGTAGTGTTATTTTCCTATTTAAGGATCAAATGACTAACTAGAAATTAAATGTCAATGCTGTATGAGGTCTCCCAAGGGATCAGAAAACTATTATCTAAGATGAATCAGAAAGTAGGTCATGTCATCCACTTTCACTTTCAGTTTCAAGCATTCAGCATGTTGTGGTGAGTGTAAGCCTCATTATAATGTCTAATCTGTAGCAGTAATGCACATGTCCAGGATAAGGAACATGTCGTGTGAGAGCTGCCATGTTCATGTGGTAAAGAGTTTAAAGTAATCCAAAAAATCTGTGGCAGCCTGGTTTACCTGGTCATGAAATTGTGTATACATCCATGTTAAATTCGTAGTAAGGCAATGCCACAATTGTCAAGGTCCATAGGTGTTTGGGTTTTGATTTGTGTGTGTTTGTTTTCATCAGTTCCTTGTTGTTAATTATGTTCTTAAATGTCTTGCCATATACTGTTATTTGGCCGTTGGGGTTTTGCCACAACATTTTATTCCTTTGTGTTTAGTTTATTATTTATTTCTTGTGTTCTGCTCCTTGTACATTTGGAATTATTCCTCTTAGATCTCTATTAGTCTTTCCCCTTGGTTTAGTAGTGCTTTTATGTCTTAGTTGAGCCCCATTCATGTTATTATTCACCTTCCCTCAGTATGCCTGATTTCTCTGGCTGTAGGTTTTTGTCTTTTATTATTATTAAAACCTTATATTCACCATGCTGCTCTCGACTTCCTGTCTGCACTTGGATCCTACTTCAAACTCACACCACATGACAACGTTATTTTTCTAAGGCATTGTGTCTTCCTATACATTTGTATCCAAAGGCAGACACAGTTTGTAATTTTGGTTCCAGTATTTAGTTTTGGTATCTTATCTACATTAAAGACAGAATGGAGCTTTTTTGCTTAAATAAAAGTTTGTTTTCTTATAATTGCACTGATTTTCTACAAAGTGTCACTTGTTATCTGGCTAAGAAGTAAAATAGATTGTCCTTCTCTCTCTAAGATTTAGTGAAGGGATGATCTGTATTGCAGTTGTTTTCATTACTAATTATGGAATTGTTTACAGTAAATTAATTTCACAAAAGTCAAACATATTAAAAACTAAAATAGCAGTTATTTTTACTCTTAATATTTTTAAAGCATTAAGTACCACAAACAGCGTTTCTTGTATTAGAAAATACATGAATACATGCACCAAGGTTATTAGATCTCCTGCTGGGTAATCCAAACATTTAGTACATCAGGTTAAAAAAAAGCATCAAAGGCATCCATGTTACACATATTCTAAATTCAGAAGACACATGCAATCTTGTGATCACACAAGGCCACAACGTGGCACATTGAACACAGTGACTTATGGCTGTACAATAAGCCATCTTTTAAATGGAGGAATTTCAAACAGACAGGCAGGGGATGTATGATAGATTGGTTGTGTCAGGTTTTATATCAGCCATTTAAGTTGTCACCCTCCACAGCAAACAGTGTGGAAGGCAGGCAAACCTCAGCAGATTTCTGCACTGTGAGGATTCCTCGTTCTCTTCTGCTGTAGTAGAGCTGATGAATATGATTGAGAATTTATAGAAGTAAGGGCGGACAAAGGGAAAATCTCCTGAATGGACTGCACATTGTGGACAGCACATTATAAGCCTTTACAGACACAATGCATATTCCAGTGTGTTCCCATGTATTTGTCTTTGTGCTACCTGATATTTGTCCATATCAGCCATCCTTAATAAACCTATTCAGGATTTCATGTCATCTCTCATTTGCACATCCCCTCTGTCAGCCCACCCAGGTGCATCCCCTGCCACTCTGAAGGTATTTTCTCATATCACGGCTTATCAAATCCAAATTCCAATGATGAATAAATCTGCCTGAGCTGATGCGCTGAGTGTGGCCTGCTGCTATCAATCAACATGTTGCCAGGTGATTTTGTTCTACTGGGATGTATGACATTATGAGGTCCATTTAGAGCCCCAGCTGAGTCACAATGGCTCCAATCACTCAAAGTCAATTTTTGGCAGTGGTCGGCTTTTTCTAATCACTGCTCTGCTGCAACACCAATGTTTATTCCTTTTATGTCTTGCATGCATGCCGTCACTGAAGAGAGGACCAATTTCATCCTGTTTCCTTTAGAATAGGATGTGTTGTCCACTTTCCAAAGAGATCATTTTGGTAGTGTAGTTGAATTTTACAAACAGCATTGCCACATTCAGTGACTTTTTTTTTTAAATTGGCCATTGAAGTAAATGAGGTAGAGCCTGCAAAGAACTGTGGTGAGGATTCACCTTCCAGCAGGATAGTAAACGTACAGCAAGAACTACTATTGAATGGTTTACATCAAAGCATATACATGTGTTGAACTTGTCCAGTCAAAGTCCAGCAACACAGATGTTCTCCATCCAATCTGATTGAGCTTGTTCTAGCTTTGCATAGAAGAATGGGCAAACATTTCATTATATGTAAAGTTGTTAGGAGACATTACCCAAATTACTTGCAACTGTAATCGCAGTGAATGAAAGTTCTATAAAGAAATGACCACAGGAGGGGCAACAGCACAACATTTTTTTTGATTTATCTAAAGGAAATTGAAAACCACATATGATCTTTCTTCCACTTGAAAATTAGGTACCTCTTTTGGCCCTTTTCCACTGGCTCGTTTTAGGTGGCGCGGCTCCACTCCACATGGTTTCGTTCTACTTGGTACGGTACCAGTTGTTTGACCCACTGATGACGGGAGCTATTGCGGTTAAAGCCCCGCCTCCAGCCGTCAGTGTGATGAGCTGTGCTGCTATTAACGTTACTATGTGACATTGTCACTAAAAGTAATCTGCGTGAAACTAAAAAAAATAAACACAAAATAAAAACATAAATAAATATTAATAATGTGTGTATTATTGTGTATGCAAGAATGTCTTATATGTGTTTTTTCATGTATAAAATGATCCACTGGGATTATTATCTAGACCACAGCCCAGCCAGAACCTATAAAATAAGGCTCAGGGGTTCTGATGTGGGGTGGGTTGGCAGGAAAAGCAGAGGAGAGACGCTGCTGTCTGGACTAGTAATGCAGCAGAGTTTGCCAGGAGAAGTTACAGTTTGGGGCTTTATGAGAAAGTTTTTGTTTCAGCCATTGGCAATAACAAGGACAAGGACTTTAAAGCGCAAAGTTAGTTTTAGGTTGGATATTAGTGCTCCGTGGCTTCAGCAGGATTTGATCCGATGAAGGCAGTGTGATTAAGAGCAGCAGCTCTCTGCCTGCTCCCTCCTCCTGCAGACAGTGGTTTGATAAAGGGCCGTCAATACATTTCCAAATCAAACATGCTGTTTCATGGTGGCATTGCATTTTTGTGTTTTGGGGGAAATGTTTGTGCCTCTGAACAGCTGATTTTATGTATGCTCTGCTGGTGCATGTACTTCAGAAAGCTGCCATGGTGTCCTTTTTCTTTTCTTTCTGCCTTCAGGCATGCTTTCTAATTTGTAAACAGTAAAATTATATTTCAATTTGACCCGCTCCAGCAAATGGGGTCCTTTATATTACTGTAGTCGCTTTTGAGTTTTATTAACTTTTCCCTGAACTATCCCTATAAAACGTTCTGATTTCTCCAGGTCCAATGGCCAATCAATGAACAGCAGTCTGTTCACGTCACATGTAGTCCTGACTCAGCCCCGATCGTACCTGCTTAGAAGTAGGGACCAAAAAAGTAGGTACCGATACGAAAAAACAGTAATGGAAACACTCACAAGGCGAGCCGAGTGGAGTCAAGTAGGGCCAAATCAAACCAGTGGTAAAGGGGCCTTTGTGTTAGTCTATCATTTCAAATCCCAATAAAATGCAGGTCAAGGGGTTCAGCTACTTTTGCAAGGCTATGTATGTGCAAAACTTTAATTCTGGATACTATAGAGCTCAAAAACCCTGATAAAATGTGTAAAAATTAGGTTGGTTTGTGAAATTGTTTTTTTTTTAAGTTTTAAAAAGCAGCTTACATTTTCTCTCCTGCAGTTCCTACGGTTTGAGATCCTTTTTAAATGAGTTTCCCCTGGCTGTGTGGAGCATAGAGTAACACAGCTCTGCCCCTCATTTTAACATTATTAACTTTAACAATCAACATGTCATATAATTTGAGTCATTATTCTAGAATTATTCTTTTCTAACTAAAAACCCAAATTTTATGTAAATACTGTGACACAATATAACTTTGCTATTTTTATTCAAGATTATTCAATCGTGATTCCATTCAATTCGGTTTATTTTGCATGGTGAGAATTCACAACAAATATGTCTCAAGGCAATTTACAAAAAAAGTTAATTCAATTTAATCATATACAGATTAAAAAGCAATTACACACATTTCTATTTGATTCTAGTTATCAAAAAAATGCAGTCAAGTTTAGTTTCTTAATCAAATTGGTAAAAACGTTTTCTATCTAAAAAACCTAGCATATCACATCGAGTCACTGACTTACAGTAATCCCTCCTCCTGGATGAGCATGTAGCGACAACGGACTGTTGACTGCATGGAATCCCTGACTCTGCAGCAATCCCTAACACTGAACATGCAGGTAGTGATAGCAGAAAGGAAAATCCCTTTATACATGCTGAGTAAAACTTTACTAAAAGGAATCGATCTTCTTGAAAAAAGAACCACAAAAATTCTCAAGCTTCATAAAAATGTTGAAGCAATTGGTTTCAGTACACCTTCTTACACCTTTCTTTCTGCTTCCGCCTCTCTGCCTGCTCAGACGCTTTTCTCCTAAGCTACCTGCTTGCTTGCATTCTTTTACTCCTAACTTCTTATTGGCCAAAATTATGGAAATATTGGACTAAAACTACTTCTTACCAGCAACTCCCAAGGATTATTATTATTTTTATTTTTTTCTAAAGGATTTTGATGTTTTTATAATCAAACCTGAAAGAAGGACAAGTTGACGCCAACTAATCAGCATAAAATGCCTCCCTTTACCACAGAGGACTTCGACAAACTTTTACATAAATTGGCTGTTTTGGAGATGAAAATCCATCGACTAGAAGTGAATGTGGAGGTGAATATGGGGTACAGCGATGATTCAACTCTGCCTGTGATCCCAAACAGTGACAGCCAGCTCAACGACTCAGCCGGCAATCAGAACACTGAGAATAAACCTACCAGCAGACCGCCACGGCATGTTTTAGGCGCATGCCCAAAAAAATCAAGGTGGACAACTCACTGGAAGATCTCAGCAATTAAATAAATTAGAATGGCCAGAATTACAGAGAAATGCCCCTGTTTCTCCTGAGAAAAAAAGACTTTGACAGTGAGCTGCTGTCACAACAACTGATAGGAGTGAAACAGCTGGAAATAAGGGAATTCCCCTCCAAAACAGATTTGCCCCACTACAGAATGAAAACCAGGAAAATGATCCATCTTCTGAGAACAATAAAAGGTTTGAGAACAACCTTCATTCTAAACAGTCTTCTCCTAAATTGCCAGAGACAAAGCACCCCACCGGACCAAGAACCCTAATAGTGGGCAACACAGCTGTGGTTGGGATTAAAAACTTCTGCAACAAGAAAAATACAGAAGTTATGATTGGTACCAGTAACGTGGTGTCCGATATCTCAGAGAATATTCTGGCAATCACAGAAAAGCGCCCGTCTCTAGAAAACCTTTTTATACACTGTGGAGCCATGGATGACGTGGCTAAGAAAAAATCAGAAGGATTGAAGGAGTATTTCACTCGTCTTCTGAATATTGTGGGAGGTCTCAATATCAAGGGGTTTCTCAGCGGACCCTATGCACCGATTTTTTGTGGAGATAAAATTTTTTTGAGACTTCTGATGATTAATAAATGGTTGAAAAAAACATGTGCTACTATGTCTGTGAACTTCATCGACAACTTAATATTTTTTGAGAAAAAAGTCGACTCTTCAAGCAAGATGGTTTCTGTTTGAACAAGCCGGGAACCAGACGTCTCACATCTAATCTCTTCTATTCAGTAAATAATCCGCCAGCAGCTTTGATCCTAAGCAGACAACATGGAGTATCAACAACAGTGATAACGCTGCCTCCAACAGCTCCAGCAGAAACAGCCGGCCAGTTGGCTGAGAAAGAGAGGTCATCACGAAAGGTCTCCCCGCCGAAATACACAGAAGAAGTGGAGCCCCCCGTTATATCCCCCCTCCCCCCAAACCCAGACCCAGACCGACCCCCATGTTAAACCCCCCTCACCCAAGACCCCGACCCAGACCACACAGAACTCTCCCATCTCCCCACTGAGCCTGCTTTTTGCTTTACTGGATTCTGATAACATGAAAGGAGCTCTTAAGATCGGGACCCAAATGGCTCTGACATCTTCTCCATTCAACACCCCCGTGGCCGAGGCCCTGCTACTGAACCAACATCTTCCAAATGCCTGACCACTGTTATGTTTGAAAGCATCATATCCAATGGCTCAGTTTGCCAAAAAGATATTATAAGGAGACACACACAGCTTTAGTTAATACAGCTAGAAAAAAATCAATCCGGCTCGAAATCTGGGTGTAGTGATGGACTCAGACCTGAACCTTTAGAGGCACATAAAGACAGTAACAAGGTCAGCCTTTTATCACCTAAAGAACACCTCCAGGATTAAAGGACTAATGTCTCAGCAGGACCTTGAAAAACTAATTCAGAATTAATTACTGCAACGGTGTCTTCACAGCTCTGCCTAAAAAGTCGATCAGACAGCTGCAGTTGATCCAGAACGCTGCTGCCCACGTCCTCACTAGAACTAAGAAAGTGGAGCACATCACCCCGGTTCTAAAGTCCCTACACTGGCTCCCTGTAGCTTAGAGAATAGACTTTAAAATACTTCTGTTAGTCTATAAATCACTGAATGGCTTAGCACCAAAATACATTACAGACTTGTCAGTGTATCAACCACCCAGACCTCTCAGGTCTTCTGGCTCAAATCTACTCTGCATACCCAGAACCAGAACCAAACATGGAGAAGCAGCTTTTAGTTCTTATGCTCCACTAATCTGGAATAAACTCCCAGAAAACTGTAAAAGTGCCGAAACCCTAAGTTGCTTCAAATCAAGATTAAAAACGTATTTGTTCAGAGTGGCCTTTGAATGTGTCATCTAAACATTATTAGTTAAGTTTTCAGTCCAATTTTCCTTTTGTTTTCTTATCCATCATTCTATTCTCTTTATGTTTTTAATTACCTCTGTTGTTTGATTTTCTGTATCATTGTAATGTTTTTCCTTATGTACAGCGCCTTGAGTGCCTTGTTGCTGAAAAGCGCTATATAAATAAACTTGACTTGACTTAGGGCTTCTACTATATTTCAATCTACCTTTTGAATGAGGAAGCTTTTGGGAGTTCAAAAAGCCAATATTAAGCAGGTTAAATTTATTACTGTTCAGAAAGACATTTGACCATTTAAAATCCGAGTGCTGAAAAGGAAAAGACAGTAGCTATTGAATGGTGTAACATTTAAAAATTGATTACAGCAAACTGACCCTTAAAAGTCAGTTATCAGAGGACCATTAATTAGACACTGTACCATTTATGGCTAATCAGAGACACTTCACTGCTAATTCAGCTGTAATATTTCTCTCATTTTGCTCTTTGTGCATACCAGAACAGGAACATTTAAAATTCAGAGATTTTTTACATTTTGTGCTGATTATTTCATTATTTGTCTTCAGCAATGTTGCTGACAAAAGTAATGCTTTTTTGTGTTAATTCCATTACGTTTTCACACTCTTTACAAAATCCTGTTGACGCAATTACAATAACCTATCAATAATGCAATCCTCAACATTCTTTTTCTTTTAAACAATTGCACTGATATTTAAATTATATATTTATGTCTTTGGTACCTGATTAAAAACAAAGACTTCTGGCAAGCTGGAAACATGTTAGATGACCGCACTGGCTCTGATTAACTCTGGCCTGAAATCAATGAGTGGATGGATGGATGGATGGATGGATACTGATGGACAAACAAATGGGTGAATAATTATCAAATGGATGAGTGAATGATGGCCAAATGGAGGGTTGGATGGTAGGATAAAAGAAAGATGGATGCACAGGTGGACAGATAGATAATAAAGGTCAAACAAATGGGTAAAAAATTGATGGATAGATGGATGAGTGAATAAATACAGCTTTTAAACAATGGGAAAGGGGAAGCAATATTTGAAACATAAATATTTTTCAACACTTATTTATCCATATCCAGATCTGGAAAGTACTTGATTCCATATTTTTCCAAACTACCCAGTAATCCAAGTATTAATACAGCTGGCTCACATAACATGACATTTTACATTTAACTGCATTCAACCTTTGACTCTGTAAGTATGCAGCAACATTCAGAAGTGCGATTTGTTGGTAAGCCTTTTCGGTTGTTCTCACTTTCACTTGATTTTACGATACCCTTGATTTCATAAGGCTACCTGAAACACCTCAGAAACTGACAAGGCAAGACTTAAAGGCCATAGCTGAAATTGCTTGATTGCCTGCACTGGCACACAGTAACCTTCAGCAACATGTCCACAAAAGAAAATGGGTTATTTATGACTATTGCTTTCTGCACAATGAGTGGAGCACACACTGTGAGCAAGTGAATCTCAGGGAAGATAAACTCCAGCATTTCACACATAACAAAATCACTGTCCCTTTGATTAAATTAGGGATCTTAAGTTGTGTGTTATAGGCCCTTAGTCATCCACTTGATTTCATTTTACTTCAGAGCTTTAGTAAATGAAGCCATTTTGTAAGCGTGAGGAGCACACGCACAGTGGTTTTGGTGAGGCTTTGTAGGGTGAGGTGTATAGTGGGATGAAAATAAGGTGAAGAGAGGTAGAAAGAGATGGAAATTTTCTCCAGAGAGAAAGATAAGACTTAAGTGGGAATGAAAAATTGAGTCTAGCCTGTGTCTTAAATGAGTTAGACACAGTATAAGAGTTCACAGAGTTCACTTCTCTCGGAAATTGCTGTTTATTACAGCACGCACACACATATTTATATATATGTATATATATATATATATACACCTAATTACATTAATATGTTAAAATTTAAAAAGTCGATCATTTATAGATTAGGATTTTTTTCTTTGTTTATGTATTGTATTGCATTTCATTTTGTTCTCCTATCAGTTGTAATTGCTCCTGCCTTAACAGCAGCAAATACAATTAAGCATCTGTTTCTGCCTCACAGCATGTTCAGCCAGCCCTCACAGGGAAACTTGCAGTGGTCATGCAAAACACAATTAACATGTTTAGAAAGTTTGGAGAAATGGAAAACACATGTCTGGTTCAATTTGCAAAGAAGGGCCTGCAAGTAAAAATTTTTAGATTTAAGATGATGCTATTTAAGTAAGAGTAGTTTGGCGTTTATTTATTAATTGATTTATTTGTCATTTTGCTGTTTCCACTAGCATTTTGTCTCTTGGTTCCAAACTACCCAAATAGTGTTGAATTTGCAAAAGAAAGTATGAATGCAGATTTTAGAGTCTAGAACATATCATTAAATGTTTTGTAGGACTCATTCAATACTGAGAGCGAGTTGGCATCCATTCATTTATTGTATGTCAATCCGGTTGCCATTAGATTTAGCCACTTTCCAAACTACAAAAAAAACTATTTTTTTTTCCAAAGACATGTATCTATTGACAAATGCAACAGCTTTTTGGACAGTGTTGAATATTGCCAGAATCTTACAAAAGCTAAACGTCATCTTCCACTCAGTTTGCTGCAAAGAGAAGCGGCAGCCATGTCTCTGAGCTGCTTGCACATAGGCAGAGATTCCCCTGTGGCTTTGCTGAAGGTTGGGCACTGAGTTAGAAAAAACGTTTGAGACGTTCCATCTCATTTAATGTTTTCACTGACTGCTTTCTAAAATTTGCAAGATTTAATATAACATGAGTAGATCTGCACAGTTGTACTGTACTTCTTAAAGAATTCATACCATGTTGAGTTGCATCTGGAAATATACTGAATCCTCATGGCACAGACATTAATCCCAGTCGCATGCAATAAGGAATGCCCCTGTGACGTAAAACCATAGCGTATCTCTCCACTGGTAGCTACACTATCCTCCACTGCAGTGTGCAGTAACAGTGCATTGTGTAATAAGATCTTGTAGGAGCTGTGTCTTCGCAAAGAAACGTCTTGCTAGGGTGTTTACTATGTAGTCTGTTAAATATGTGCATTATATTTCACATAGATAAGCATGTGGTATCTCATCAGGAAACACCTACAAAAAGGCTTAACTGACAGGGGTGTCAATTAAAAAGTATCGGTAGGTACATACCTTATTATAATATATTATTATATTTTTTAACAATAATATACTATACTTATTCTAATATTGATTCTCTTCTCTTCTTCAAAACACAATTGAAAACTCACCTGTTCAAGTTACCCTTCTCACTTTAAAGGTTTTTATTATATTTTGTGGTTTTATGTTTTTATTTTATTCTTTTCCCCAATGTTTTAATTGTGTTTTTAATGTTGTAAAGTGTCCTTGGGTGTTTTGAAAGGCGCTGTCAAATAAAATGCATTATACCTTGTTTTTAAAGTTACAGTTTGATATGTTATTTGTGTGTTTAAATAAAGAAAAACAAATTAAAAATTGTATTCTTTCACTTTATTTAACAGTGAACTTTTTTTTTCTCACAAGAATTTGACTTTATTATGTTCTAACAATTTAAGAAGTAGCCAGTATAGAACTCACTGGAGTTTATTTATAATAAATTAAATCACAATAGAACAACAAAGGCACTTAAAATTGATCACGGGTACTCTTTAGGATTTTTTTTAATAAGACTATGCTGACATTTAACCATAAAATAAAATTAAATGTTGAAATCGTTTTGGAGTTGTTTTAATATAGATAATCCAGTGTATGTGTTGTACCTGAATGCACCGTGGAGCTAAACGCAAGAAGCACACCTGGCGGGGAAACACCTCTTGACAGACAGACTTCTCTCAAAACAGAATAACAGTTTTTGAGATGTTTTATTACTTGCAAGGACGGCTTGTTTTTCTATCTCTGTTTCTCCAAGGTTTACAGTTAGCATTTGTTTTTTTTTTTTGCTGTTGCAACTACCAGTGACTCCAAAACCGGTTAATACTGAACTGTGACTCCCCGCACATCAGCATATCTTATGGTATTGAAATCTACAGTGTTTTAAACATGTTTAACAGCAATGGCTTTTCTTATGTCTGTAACGGCTGGTTACTATTAGTTACAGCAGCTCCATTGGTAGTGCATCTTCATCATTAAACTGTGTCTATTAAGTCTCGTTTTTGAGACATTTTTATGGCAGAGACGCTATGCTTGTACGCAATGATTCACATTTGCAATGCTTCATGATTTTATGTCACAACCACTTCATGGAGAGAAACGGATAATTGCAGCCAGACGTCTGGCTGTTTCATCACCAACTTGTGTTTTTATGACTTTAACAAACAACATACCAAATTTAACACCAAACTTGAAGAGTCGCAGGCAGATTTCTGAACATTGATCGAAGACAACTAGCTGTTTTCAATTGTTACTCTTTTATAAGCTCCATTTAGCATCAGGGAGCCATTTAATGTTCATGTCTGAAAGCATTGTCAGTGTGCTTATTTAGTTAGAATTAATTTTGAGCATGCTATGTCGAATGTGAAAATTTCTTTGAAATGCGAACTGACATGGTGGGCTATAATTAATAGTGCCACTCATTTGGTTAAAAAGTGCCACGTTGAGTGTTTTTTTTGTAATTGTTGATCATAAGATAAAAGCTACACAGTCATCAAAATACCCCTCAGCTTGAAGCTGTAAAGGCCATAGAATTGAGTCTGAAGGGATTTATCATCTTCTGTTCAGTCTTCATTAGCTTGTCAGTTGTTCTTGTCTAGACGGAAAATCCTCCTTGTTGAGCTTTGAGACTTGGGAGCTGCCATAGCACAGGAAAACCCAGTGGAGCGCACATAACTAGTTCAACCACACACACACACAAACACACACACAAACTATTGTATTACAAATCTTTTTGTTTCCAACCTGAAAACTCTCAGATTTCATCAGAGCATGAACAATATCGTGAGTGCTCACATCTCAAGTGACCATTTTAGCTCTCTCAAAAGTCAATTTTCTTCTTCATGACATGTCAGCCACTGACGATCAGATTTTTCTTTACTGCTCTATAGACAGTAAAGCTGTTAACTATAGAGCTGGATAATTTTTCTGTGTACTTGTCTTGTATTTTTGTAGTTCAGGTTAATTTGGTTTTAGCTATAGGGCTGCAATGTCAGCATGATATCCAACATTTCTCTGAACTCTTGTATCCCATTCCATTTAAATGGCAACATACTGCAGCACTGCTTTCCTGCGCATCTGATGCTGCAGCATGGTTAATTTGATCTCCAGCTAAGCCAGGTTGGCACAGATTTTTCAGAGTATTTTACAACATTTTGGACGTCAGCGTCTCAGTTAAATTTATGATCTAAGTTATACAGACCACCTTTTGAAACTATGTCAGAGCAATCACCCAATAATAACTTAATAAGCAAGGGTCAGTAGCATTTTATGAGAGAGACAGCATTATTGGATTGGGGCTCTTTATAGGTAAATGCCTTATCTTAAATGATTAAGATCAGTATTGTGGACAGAAAATCTTGACTGGGACCTCCATTCAGTGCAACTCTTTGAAATAGTTGATAAGATTTTTGATGTTCAATCTTTCCTGAGAGAAGTATGAAAAAAGAAACCGTAGCTAGTTAATGTTTTGCTGGCTGAATTGCATTCTCTAATGCATTCTCTGAGAAATGTTTCCTGCTCCATCTGCACACTTGATTGTTACTTTGCCTTCATCCTTTTGTAGGTTTTCTTACTGATGCTGATATTTCACTTTTTAGATAACAGTTGGTGTTTCCTCCTTGCAGCTGTGAGTAATTCTAGCTGACAAAAGTAATATATATTCCTCTCGGATCTATATTCTTTTTTTGTGATAAATCACAGATGTTTGTGAATATACTTGTCATTGGTTCCGTGTCTTATATGAATTAAAGAGCTTCAGTTAAAATTGTGAACTGTTTGGCACATGCATGTCTGACAATAGGAGGGGCACACCGGACTTCACAATGATTAAAAATCAGCTGACGTCCACCTCAATTTCAATCAGAACTGTAACTGGATTACATTCTTTTTTATTCCCGGTGGTTCCTCTAAAAGAACGTCGAGAAAGGGAATCTTTAACTGAATTAAAGTACACAAAGCCAGGTGGAGGCAAGTGGGCTCGTTGAAATCAATTAATAAGACAGACACGTGTGTTTTTATTTTGACTTTAAAGTCATTGTTAGCTCAAGACCTTACAGTCTTTGGGTTTACTGAATCTGAGTCATTGCTAGAGCCGTTAAGGGAGTCATCTCTGACTTGCTATCAGACACAATTTTCTGCACTATTATTGTAAAATTATTGTTTTTATAATTTTTGTTTTGGGTCGTATTATTAGATACTTTGATTGCAGATAATGTTGGCATTTTGAAACATTTTTATATAGCAATCATTTTGTTGTGTTTTCCTACCAAATTAGAATAAACAAAAGAAACAGTAATAAATATGAAACATAAAAATTCTCACCTCTGCTTGGATTATACTCTATTCATTCATCCGTTTATGCGCTTATGAATAGAACAAAGTCAATGTTTCAAAGGAAGCATTGTCCTGACTTGTACGTTGTCCTTTTAGCCACTGGCTAACTTGCAGACCGAGTCCCTGGTTGGGCTTTTTTAATAGAGGAAAATTAATAAAGAAACAAACCACTTACAGAGTAATTTAGCAACAAAAGATGGAGTTAAAAACAAAACAAATTACTTTCAAGCTATGTCAAACCTGGATCAAGGATATAATAAAAACACACACAGTACTTAAAGCTATGAGTGCCATAATGTTGCTTAATCAATCTTATAGTTGTCCCTAAAGGAATAAAATCACATTAGATTTTTAATAAGAAGGTTTGTTGTCTTCCTTCTCTTAGATAAACCCAGATAATCTAATTGTTGTTCTAAAACAACCTTCTCCAGCAGGGCTAAAAGAATAGTAATGAACTGTTTCTTAACTTAAAGGCAAGTAAATGATGGAGAAACCAGACCTGAATAAATTCTAGTGGTCCTACTATCACGCATGCTTTAATAGAGTGCAAGAGCCTGCAACATAAAAGCAGCAGCTGAGACAGCATGCTTGCTCCACATATCATCTATGATTTAAGACATTATGTAAAGCAGGCTGAAACTAGAAATGCATAATTGATATTTATGATGGTGTTTTCAGTTTTTTCTTAGTTATTTTCTTTTTTATTGAGTCATTTGTTTATGTTCTTTGAAATTGATGATTATGACACAAACTCATCTACTTTAGCTGAAGAAAAAAATTTTCTGAACTCAAGATGAATTCTTTCTTGGTAAAGATGTAAAAAGAGCAGCTCATGATAAACTACATTTATGATCATGTCTTGTTCATTTAAATAAACATACAAGTTCAGGAAGTTGCCCTCACAAAGCAATGGCGCGTTGTTTGCTAAGTACGTCTATGAAGAGCTTTAAATACAAAAAGTCCAGCTTTATCTAACCGGAGCACCTCCTCCCACGTGTTTGCTGTATCCTCTACATGGCTTGTGGCAAACTGTATACAGGACTTCTTATGCTGCTTTTCAACTATATGTAGCTTTCTACATCTTTCTAGATCAGTGGAGAGCAAATCTTAAAGTTGTTATGTGTACAGATTCTGCTACCTGAGCTGCGGACCGCTGCAGCTTCTTCAGAGTTACAACGGGCCTCTTGGCTACTTCTCTGATTCATGTTGAAGGCATTTCAGGTGGATGATTATGTCTTGATAGGGTTGCAGTTGCACCATACTCTTTACATGTTCAAATGATTAATTGAACAGAGATCTATGAGATGTTTAAAGCTGGAGATATTGTTTTATCAACTGACCCTGCTTTAAATGTCACCACTATTTTATCCCTGACCTGTCTGCTGTGTTCCTTGGTCTTAATTATGCTGCTTGTTTTCGACTCTTCTTAAAAAAAACCTCTGAGGCCTTCAAAGAGCAGCTGGATAATAGGATTCAATTACATGCGAGTTGACTATATTTCATAATAAGAAACCATTTGAAGTAAATTAATTGCACTTTGTTTAGGGGTCTTAGAATAAGGGGATAAATTACAAATGCACACCACAGGTTTTAGATTTTTGTTTTCAGAAAAATTGAAAACCATCATCATTTTCCTTCTGCTGTACAGTTGTGACCTATTTTCTGTTGCTATACCCATAAAATGTCAATGGAATACAGTGATGTTTGTGATTGTAAAATGTGGAAAAGCTAAAGGCTTTGTACTTTTCAAAAAGCTTTGTGGCACTAGTGGTCTTTATTCATTAGCAGCTTATAGGAAGAAGGGCAGAGAGAGAAGGGGTACTGTGCTGGGACTCAAACCTGGGACAGTTTGTCAGGGACAGTGGCCTTTGAATATGGTGCGCCTGCTCTACCACTGAGGCTCTTGGCACTCCTGCCAAAAACCCTGGTGATTCAGTCCAGCAGGAAGAGATGAGAATTACTTTCGGCTACAAGGATGCAAGGTCCACCTATCTATTGTCAACCCACTTGTCCTTGTAGGGTCACGGAGGGCGGGTAGGTCATACAAACTCCATGCAGAAAGAGCCCAGGCTGGGATTCAAATTGGCAACAGAGCTAATAACCACTGTCCCACCGAGATGCCTTGATCTAAAGACCCTTGTACAAATATTTATACCCCATATTACACATGTATAACACAGTTTCTTGTTAATCTTACATTAGTCTAATACAACGCACAATAAACTTTAAAGCCCATTTGAAACAAAATATCAATGACTATTAAGAGCCAGAATGATTATCTTTTATGTCAGATGAAACTCACCAAAGTATTATAACACGTCTACACACACACACACGAGGTATCTGAAGAAGAAAAAAATATCTCTGCTCAAACATCCATCACATTAATAAACAGTGTTGCCTTCTGTGCAGTTTGTATTAAAAGAAGATAAGCCACTTTTAAAAACATTTCTCTTCAAATATTTACTTCTTTTGTACAGAAAGAAGGTTGGTTTAAGAAACACAGACACTGGAGGGTTTCTGCCAATTTATTCTTCCCCCTTACCTCTGCCTATTCTGACTATTAAGATCTTTATTCTCAGAGAGAGTTAGTTATTAAAACTTGAGTGACTGATCAGCGTAATCCTGATCTTCTGAAATACTGTTATGAGTTCCAAACTTGAAATAAAATAATTTGAACTTTTAAAATGTATTTGTAGATTGTCGTGAAAAGGTGTTTGATCGTTTAAGGATTTTTGCTTTTTTCAGAATAAAATTACCTCAATTAAGTGCTTTACATGTTGTTCTGGGTTGATTGATTGATTGTTTTTTATTTGTACAGGGACAGTGCACAGCAATACATTGACCTAAAAATAGTAAATATGCATGGTGCCAGGTTATAGCAAAAGGTGCTAATTTCCACCTGTAGTCCCTTGATTGGTTGATGTTAATCATACAACCCAATCGTAACAGACATCGCCCCTCAGTTACACCAGTTATTAAAGATTTCCAGGGATTTATCATTTCTCTATCACACGCTTGAACCTATACAATAAACATACCTATTTGTTCATACACACATACACTTTCGCACTCTCACATACTTTCCAAAAGAACCAACTATACTTTCATTTACACAAATTCATCACTAATGAGTGCAGACCTGCTTTGATAAAAGCGATTTCTTTGTCAAATGTGCAAACATTGAGAAACTTGTACATGTTATAATCTCAGTTGGTAATGTATTCCACTGACTCATGGCAACAACAGAGAAGGCAGATTTAGCAAAAGATGTCTTACATTTTGGAATGCTGCACTCTCCTCTAGAGGTTGTCCATGTTACTCTGGTTGTTTTTTCTGAGGTCAGTGTGACATACCTTCTTAGAGGAGGAGCACCAATACCATGAATAATTTAAAAAAGTAAGCAAATGTTAGCATGCATAATAAGGTTATTAAAATTTAAAAAATTGTATTTTGAAAGAATATGACAGTGGTGATACTGTCTACATTTCTTGTCATGATTTTTTCTTTTTTATCTTTTTTTATATCAATTTCATTACTTTGGATATTCTCTTTCACATATATCAAACCACCATCAGGTGATGAAGATGATGAAGGTGGCACAGCAATGCCTACCTGATGTTGTTTCAGTGGAGCTACGGGTCCGGGGTTTACTTGTATGTCTCCACAAAGTAAGAGAAAAATGCAGAAAAAAATTACACTTCCGCGTTTTGATGTATTGCATGTCAGCGGTGTCCTCTGTCCACACTGACGCTGTGTGCACAGGACAATCGCTTTTCCTTGATCCAAAACATGATTAAACAGAACGTACTGACTCAACGTATCAAACGGGATGGTATGTGACATTGGTGTAGCGTATTTATCCGTAGGAAACGGAGCCGAGCGTTCCCACGCGCTCAGCCAGCTACCAAACATTTGCGTGCTGATTATTGGCAATACGTACAACAATACATTCAGTGTACGAAGAACTTTGGTGTTTTTTGGAAAGAAAAGGCTTTATATTCCCATGTCCAGGTAGAGCAGAATTATCAGGCGGCTTCCTAGATGTTTTTTGGAAGGAAGAAGCAGTAGCACCTGCCGACCTGGTGCACCTTGACGCCGCCATCTTGCCCATTTTTTAGTTCTTTTGTGACCTCCTGGATGAGTCATTGATACACTCTTGGAGTCATTTTGGTAGGTCGGTCACTGTTCAGAAGGAACACCACTGTTTCAGTGGTCTACCCTGGATAATGGCTCTCATTGTGGTCATCTGGAGTCCCAAAACTTTGTGAGTCTTTCCAGGCTTATAGATGTCAGTGACCTTTTTTCTCAATAGATTGGGGCTCGCAAGATGCTTCTTGAGATAATTTAGTCTACTTGATAAAGTCAGATAGGTTCTTAATTTCGTGATTTAGGTCCGAATGTTATCTGATACTTTTAACTACTTTTGCCTTCTAGACAATGATTTAAAAAAATGCCAACAAACTCTTTCCTCCTTAAGTCTGTTATTTCCATCACATCCACTCTGTGCACAAGCAAAAGACCCATCATGCAGGCTATCCATTCATCCCTACCAGAGGATGAGCAGATGTTCTTCAGTAGCCCTGATCCTGTGGAGCTTTTAAGCTTCCTGTGTGTTTTTATCCCTGTGGTATCCTTACTCTGAACTTACAGAGTTGATCCTCACTGTTACTCACTGTTCAAAGTCGTTTAGTTAAAAACAGATTTAATTTTCTTTATTTTACTGATCACTGTGTATGTGGCAGACTCTATTAAATATGATTTTCTCTCATTTCCATTGCTTTTTTTGGCTTTTCTTTTCAACTGTACTGCAGATAGAGTTTTTATATTGAAATGCTAAGTAAGGCCGTTCTCACATTCCTTTGTTACTAAGAATTGGCATACAAAACAAGCTAAAATACAAGCTTACACTTTTTTGCTTATATTTATGGAAGAGAGCTTTTAGCTTTAAAAACCAACAGCAAATTTAATCTGTATAGACATTTCTGTCTTGTGTCAACACAGTGAACAAAAAAGATATTTATGCATTTTGTTTAATCAAGTTTCCTTTCCTTCCATTTCATTTTTTAAAATTTTATGTCACATAAACATTATATAAAGAAAATGTTTTGTGACATTATGAAGTCAATAAGCTTAAAAAATTATAGAAAACAAGGATAAATAAAAGTAAAAAATCTGAATACTAAAAACAAGAATAAAACCAATTTAAACATGTAAAAAATATAATCCGGAGAATAAAAACAAAAAAGCTCCTTTAGTGGCTTCATCTAGGAGAGAAAGACAGCTAAGCAGATGAACTCTAAGCCAGTTTTCAAGTCCACAGTATGAAAGAGAGCACATACAGTTAGTCACAGTAGAAGCTCAGCCAGTAGCTATGTCCAGGAGAGAGACAGGGTTAAACACTGACAGACAAGAAGGAGAGCATTAAGTTGTTGGCAGCAGCAGCCCATCCGATGCTGCCCTCCATGCAGGTGCCGCAGGCCTGGCTCTGCAGGTAAACGCAGAGCCAGGCCAGATGTAGCTACTAGGAAGAGAAACATTAGAGAGAGAACATAACTTAAAAGCTGAAATAACAGAAAACAACGCCAAATTGGAGAGTGGTAATTATGTATCCAGAAGCCTAAGCCTAAAACAGCATAACTACAGAGATGGCTACCTAAGCCACTTTATCAAAAAGGAAAGTTTTAAGCCTAACCACTGCACTAAACTGAAATTATGCAAACATTAGATCAGAATTAGAATAACACAGAAAAATAATCAGGAAGGAGGAAAACAAATATTTAGCAAAATTGCTTCAGCTTTGTGCATTACAAAGTCTCAAGTCTCCAGCCGTTTTATTACAGCAATGACAGCCAATATCAAGTGTAGTTCTGTTGGTCCATAAAAAACAACTTTGCATTAAAGTGCAGCACCAATGTTCTATAATCTGACATTCTACATGTGAAACAAATGTAGTTTTACCTTTTCTTTACTCTTTTTGCTTGAGTGCATGTCTTCTAAAACCATGTTTTATATATAATTCCTCACAGATGAACCCTGAGATGTTCTTAACTTTTGAAGCACCGGTTAAACTAGGGGTGTTGTTTCCCAGTTAGCATTACGTTTACCTCTTGGTGATTGTTTCCAGTCCTCCTATGTCCACCTAATTTGTGAATATGCTGTTTCTGAGAATGTGATAGACTGACCTGCACTTTAACAACTGTGCAGATTGATGACAAACACAGCCGCTAATAGCAACATCTTCACAGTCACGGAGTACATGCTTAATATAACGAAGCATCTATCAGGCTCTTTTGACATTTCTAAACAATATGTAGGACATAACCTCAAATTTTGGGATGGGGAACAGACACAAAAAAGCTGTGCAGTCGTACACAAAGAAGGATACCTGTTCACCTTAAAAATAACCGGATAATAAAGCCAACTTCAGTTATACCTATTAGGTTTTAGCCTCAGGCATCCATTTGACTATCCTTTTGAAAACTTTCTGGAGCTACCCCTAGATGTTTCTGCCTTCATACAACAAACACTGACAAATACTCTTTACCACAAAAAAACTTTACCAGATTGTTCAAGTACTCAGATGAGAAGAAATCCTGAGGGGTTCTCTACATGTTTCTCCTGTATATGCCCACAAAATATCTTAATTTACTGCATAATTAGTCCTCTCTATTCATGGTTCCCTGTTGGATAACTTCTAATTTGAATGTAAATGCAATGAGATGCTTTCTCTTGAGATCCTCAACTTGCAACAACCTTATGTGGTCTCCTGGGAGGAAAGAGAGGAAAGACTTCAGCAGAAAAATACTGAAAGAAAAACTACAGCACAAATCCAAAATAAGCAAGACACAGCTGGGCAGGTGAGCAGTGCTGAACCTGCTCCTCCAGCTCTCAGTACCTCTCATCATCATCCATCTGTGGGAAAAACTGAAAAAGGTTGGGAAAGAAAAAGAAGAGCATCTCCACATCCAGATAGACTAACACAATTACCGGTGACAACAAAAAATACACACAATTGTATTGGATAAAACTTATTTAAAATTTTACTTTAAATGCCCTTTATCCCCAGGAGGGTGAATCTGTAATTATCCAAATTCATTCCTGATTTTAATAATATCAGTTGTTACGAATCACATATCTTTATTTAGGGTTGTGTAGATGATTATTGTTTTTTCAAATTTTTTTGACTCAACGAAGAGAACAAATGACTCATTTCTTTAATTGATCATCACATGGAATAACATCTGTTTTTGTTTCTGTGCAACAATAGTTTGTTCACAAAGTTTTATCCTTAGTCTGAAATGAGTGAAATTTATCAATTCAAGCATTGGAAAACAAATGCTGTAGTGGCGATTGTTTGTCAAACCAAACATCTAATAAAAGGTTCCATCAGCCACTATGAGGCACTGGGTGTCAAAAATTCTTGACGCAGCAAAGAAGTTCAAGGTCCAAACTTGTTGAATGTCTTGGTGCTTTTTTATTATTTTTTATTTTCCTTTTTGCAAGCAATTACATTTATCAACTTTTCTTTGTTCTTTTCTGACCCCTCCTGCACTGGTAAAAACATAGGCCCCCAAACCCAAATGCCTGCTGTGTCCTTCACCAGGCCCCTACATTTATAGAAAGTGGACTGACCCACATTACTTCCTGTCTGACTCTAAAGGAATAATAGAGAAAAATATTAAAACAAAACATAAAAAAATCAACAATTATTAACCTATAAAATAAACTAATACAAAAAAATAGAAATTCAAGAATAAACTAACAGGACTCAAATGGATAAAGAAATAAAGAATAAATAGCTCCAACACTCCGGCCCCTAATTGTGAATACTGTCACAATTACTTTTAACAGGAAAAGGAGCCATTTCTTCAAACATGTCCTTACTTCCTCAGGGTGATGCTTCCAATAGCAACAAAAGTTTTGGTTACAGGACTTTCCAAAATGCTAGTTTTCGTTTGTAATCGCACAGAACACACTAAACCTTTTGGCATCCTGGTTTGACACTCAAGACTTTGGCCATCATCCATGATCCTCTTGGAGCTGTAGAGTCTGCAATTAAAACATCTCCAGGAATGAGACATCTTTTAGTTTTTGTCCATTTTTGTCTTTCCTGCATCAGAGGTAAGTATTCGGTAAAGCAACTTTTCCAGAAACAACTCTGCCATGTATTGCACTTGTTTCCAATTTTTCTAACATAAAGATCCTTTGGAATGAAAAATCCTGGTGGTAAAATTGGTTTGTTTTTAACAACACAAAAATGAGTTGGGTGTGAGTGCCTCAAGATCATTTGGAGTCATCTGAAACTTTGGTAATGGGTCTGTCCTTTCAATATGGCTTCAACTTCACAAAAGATTGTTTGAAGTCCTTCATCATCCAAAACTTGTTCTTTGAGAACTGAGACTAAAATACTTCTAATGGAACGAATGAGACGCTCCCAAACTCCACCTGGTGAGAGGCTACAGGGATGTTAAAGTTCCATTTCACTCCATCCTGCACAAAAGCATTTTGAATTTTAGCATGATTCGAATTCAGCAAACTTTCTTTCAGCTCTCGATTTGCACCAACAAATTTGTGGGATTGTCGGATCTAAATTGGGAAAACTGGGCATCTTCTACAGATGAACCTGGCGACTGCATTTATACAGGAATCTGTATCAAGAGTGTATGCAATTTCCAGATGTACTGCACGGCTGGTGAAACAAGTGAATAGAACTCCATACCTTTCAGGAGACTTCGTCTCCTCTTTAACACTTACAGGAACCAAAGTAATCCACTCCAACATTTGTGAAAGGAGCGGTGGCTGGCAGAACTCTTTCTTCTGGCAGATCTGCCATCTTTTGTTCAAACAAATTTTCCTCTGTTACGTCTGCAAACAACACAATGAGAGATGATTTTTTCTGGCACCCCCCCCCCCTCCCCCCCACCACCCGCCTCCCCCGCTGAATTACCATTTATTATCCAGTATTTTTGTCTTAATCTGGACAGCATATGAGCTCTCCCTGCATGTCCCAACTGTTGATGAATATGGCGTAAAATCAGGGTAGACACATACATGTCCTTTGTCAAAATCACAGGATGCTTTGCTTCGACAGGCATGACTGTTTTATCCAATCTGCCACCTACTCTGAAAACTCCAGCATCCAGTACTGGGTCAAGTTTGTATAGAGGACTTCTCCTGGAGACTGTTTTAAGGCCATTGGTAATGAAAGTCATTTCAGTAGTAAATTTCTGTTGTTACAAACTGAATGATAGATAGTTCTGCCTTGGCCAAGTCTTCAGGAATCAGATGTTCTTTCTTTAGAGTGATCTTGAATCTTTCCATCTGCCTTTTTCAGTTCTTTTCTTTTTTTGATTTTCTGGATCATTTTTATTTAGGTCTGCAGCAGCAAATTCTTTCCTTTTCTGTTGCAGCAACATCAGGATATTTTCAGTTTTAAAAAAACCAGGCAACTGAGGTTTTAAGTTTTGTCCAGATGCAAAAATAATGAATCAGATAGTTTTGTAGCGTTTTCTGATTCCTTCAAACAAAAGCTTACTGTTAGGTCCCTTTTTGACCTCTGGGTCATCCGCCAGAATTGCATGGTGATCCACATCCAGTTTAGGCCATTCCTGTTCTAATCTGTGGAGAAATGTAGGCCCATTTATCCATCTCCTGCATTTGAGAAGGAAAAACTCCTTAGCTCTCATGCCTCTAGATGCCTTCATCAGCAGGATTCTCCTTCGAGGAAACATATCTCCACTGACTCACATCTGTTGCTTCTCGGATAACAGAGATTCGGTTTGCAACAAAGGTGTGAAATCTTTTGGTTCACTGGAAATTGTATTTTAGTACTGTTGTACTATAAGTCCAGAAAACAGAGTTTTTCCAAACTGTATTTGCAGCTCTTTCTGCAGCAGTTTATTCACTTGGACAGCAAGAACAGCAGCTTTCAATTCAACCGCGGGAATTGTGGTTTGCTTCATTGGAGCAACTCTCGCTTTTTCATAAAATTTTTGAAAGCAACATGTGAGATGTTATTCTCTTCCAGTTTTAAATATGACACTGTTCCATAGTCCTCTTGACTTGCGTCAGAGAAATGATGAAGTTGTGCTTTGTCTGGTTTTCTGATGCAGCTTGGTTTGATGCAACGATCCACTTTAAAACTGGATATCAGCTGGAGATCCTCCAGCCAATCAAGCCACTTCCGAGAGAGAGAATGGGGAATAACTTCATCCCACTTCAAATTTTGTCGACAAAGTTCTTGTAGCAACAGTTTAGCTGGCATACTGAAGGGAGCCAATATTCCCAAGGGATCATACAGTGAGCTAACCACAGACAAAATGCCCCTTCTGGTGCGTGGACGGTCCTGCACAGAGATTCTGAAATTGAACTCCTCTGTTTCAATGCTCCACTGTAAACCCAGTACTCTCTCAACTGGAAGCTTATCTGTGTCCAAATCCAGATTCTTAATTTCTTTTGCTCTCCCTTTCCTTGGGGATTGACATGAGTACTGTGCCAACTGTTGCTGATCCATTTTGAAAGCATGAATCCTCCTTTTGGCAGAGGTCTGTCAGCCTCTTCACCAGGTACACTGCATCTTCTTCTGAGGGAACAGATTTTAAATCAGTCATCCACATAAAAGTTATTTTGATTGTGTTAACCACTTCAGCTGGAAACTGTTGTGCGTTATCATCAGCAGTCTTTGCAGAGCATAATTTGCACAGCTGGGTGAAGACACTGCTCCAAATAAATGAACCAACCATCCTGAACTCTTGGTGCAGGTTTTGAAGTGTCACCATGATGCCACCACAGGAAACGGGGAAAGTTACATGTGTTTTTCAGAGACATACACTTGGTGAAACATGGCATCAATGTCAGCCATTAGTGCAACAGGCTCTTTCTAAATCTGATGAGGACTCCAACCAGAGAGTTTGTGAGGTCAGGTCCTTGTAGAAGCTGACTGTTCAGAGAGATGCTCCTTTGTAAGTTGATCCACAGTCAAATAAAACTCTTAACTTGCCTTTGTGGGTGATGTACTCCATGATGAGGAATGTACCACAAGTGTCCATCACTTTTCTGTAGCTCGTCTGATGGTACAGCCTCAGCCTGTCCTTGTTGCAGCATGTTGTTTACACATGCAGTGTATTCCTCCTTGTACTGAGCATCCTTTTCAAATCTCCTCTGAGACTCTGGAGGCGCCTGCTTCGCAACACAGATGTATTTGTGTAGTTTAAAGCTGGGACTTTCACTCCTGAAAGGTAAGTCGATTATAATGATTTCCAACAAGTTTTGTTGAGTTATTAAACGATGTTCATGAAATCCAAATCCTCTCTGGGGACATTTCAGTTTTTCTCTCTGATGATCTTTCATTAAAATCATGATGGTATTGTTTGACCAGCATTTCTTTAAGATGCTCAACAGAAATTCTGTTGGCTGTTACAGCAGTGCAGACATTTTTATTTCTGCTGTTGCTTCTAGCACGCAAGGGACCATTTATGACCCAGCCAACTTTAGTTTTTACAGCATAAGGCCCACCATCCACACTGTTTATCACCTTTCCAGGGCTCTAAAACATTTGAAGCATCAGTTCCTATCAATAGTTCCACATCTGCATTGATGTTATGAAGCTTAATAGGTGTAAGATGAGGCCATCTCATGTCTTTTTGCTGGGGAATATTCAATGTAGAAAATGGCATGATACTTTGAGTTCCAAAACATCTCGCAATGCTATGAAGTCATTTGTTTTCAAAATTAGAGATTTCAAAAACCATCACAAAAACGTACATTAACAATCTTATTTGATTCATTGTTCTCGGCAAAATATTTGTTCCTTTTGCCCTTTAAGGTTTAGACTTTTTGCCAGAGTTTCTGTACAGAATGTACCTGAACTTACTCTGGATCCAGAAAACGCATAAGTTTGTACAAATTTTTGTTGCTCTTTTGACTTTTAACTTTAACTGCAACAATAGAAAAAACAGCATCATCATCATGACGGCCCCAATATGCCCACATGTCTGAGTGTTGCAGTTGAGAAGTTTACATGAGACCTTGTTGTCTGTGGGTGTTGTTCTGAAGAGGATTCTGGCTCCTTTTGCTCTCTATCAGGAAGAAACCCCCGCCGGATGCTTTTGATGACACACATTGCAATCCAAACGACTCCTGCAGTCTTTGCTTGTGTGACCAACTTTCAGGCCACCGAAACAAATTCCCTTTTGTTCAGTGAAGGTTCAACTTGTCTCGAGGCATTTTAGCTCTTTAAACTGTATACAGTTTTCTAATAAATGATTTCTTTGTAAACAAAACAAGCAGCTGTGAAGACAGTAGACTTGGTTTGTGTTTTCAGTTGACTGAGTTTTGGCTTTTAGTATTGTGTTGACATTAGTGGCAAAATTGCTCCTTTTTTCCATGTTTACTGGAACTTGAGACTTTAGAGTTGATCCTAGTTTGTGGGTCTTGAATGTTGCCAAACACTGGATCTGATGCTACTTTTACTTCTTTAACTTAAAAAGCAACCAGATCAGTGAACAATGCTCGGTGACCATTTTGCTCTTGCAGCTCATATGCAGTAACTCTCCATTTTTCCCTCAGTTATATGAAGGTTTCAGGACGATCGTTCTCATATTTGAAGGTAAATCAATTCTTTCATATAAAACAATTCGTTCGTGCTTTTTTAGATTTGAACATCCTTGGAGGGACTAGAGAGAATGATTGAAGACTTTTCACATCATCACCTTTTTTGGTGTCCAACTTGTAATCTTCTCCATATATGCAGAAGCTATTTTATTTTCATTTCCAAAATGTTCTCAAGAAGATAATTTGGCCTGGAATAACCTTAGCTCAGGATGTAAGTGCTGCTGCACTAGATCTTTAGGCTGCCCCCTGGTGAACGGCTCTAAGAAGTGTAAAACAGTCGCTCCAGTTGTCAGTTTAGCTTCCACTCCGTTCTCAAAGGTGTTCATAAATGATCTGTACTGCATGGGGTCCCCATCAAACACAGAAATGTTTCTAGATGGGAGAGCAGATGATAAATTTTGTTTTACAAGTAAGGCAGTGATGTCATTTTGTCTTAGAATGATATTGTGAACATCATGCAGACAGTTCTCAGTCAAAGAAGAAGATTGAAATTGTATTTGCTGTGTTGCTTGAGTTGAAGAATCAACTTTTACTCTCTTCTGATCCATTTGAAGTTGTTTCTGCCTTTGTTTAGGTCTGACAACAGGAAAGTCAGATGAAGAATTTGCTCCTTCTTTGGGAACGATCTCATCAGCGCGAGGATTTAGCAGGGGCGTGTCCTTTACTTGAGCTCTTTCAAAATAAGAGTTAATTCCATCAGATCGTTTAGAACCAGCAACTGAAATTCATTAAGACATTAAGCTTTTGCATTAGTTGCTGCCACTTCTGTTTCCAAGTCTAATTTTTCTCCTTTCTTTTCTCAGCTTTTCCTCTTGCGCTTCAATCAGATGTTTTTTGTTTCAACGCGGTGAATCTCTCCATGAGCGCCGCCTTTTCAGCTGCAGCTTTAATGCGAGCAGATGAGGTGGTTGAAGTCCGAGACTGCTGTGAAGATGTTTTTGAACATGGCTTTACACTTGAAATATTAGAAACCACTGTCTTCAGGATTTATTTCATCCAGATCTGCAAACAACTGGATCATCATTAACATTATTGTTCTGTTCAGTATATGGATATCCTGCTTCATGCAACCAAAACTTTTTACATTTTTGTCCATAAAAAAATCAGAAAAACCCGTCACCTTGGACTGAAAATGCACAGTTTGCCTTTTCACTTCCTCTTTTGGCAATGGCAAATTCAAAAAGGGATTTTCATGTATATTAGTTGCATCTTGATAGCATTTAATAAACTTGACAAGTCAGAAGACACTTTTTTAACATTTCTTTGTGACGTCATTAAATGCCGGGAGATTTTCTCCACAAGGTTTGAAGCTTGTGTTACACTTTAAACTTCGTTTTCTTGACATGTTTTTTCACATAAAACTCCAAACCCCTTTCTGTGTGAAATTTGATATTTCTTTTCTCTTGTAACATCTGAGTGTTGTCCTCTTTGCTCTTTACATCAGAATTTTTAGCGATCCTTTAAATTATTTCAAACCTTTAAAGTGACATTAATCCCCAAGGGAAAAAAAAAAATCCACAGGATGAAGCACAAACGTGTCTCTTTGCTTAAAAGTTGATTCATGCGAACAAACATTTCCATGATGGGCGTCGCGCACATCTGAACCCAATTACGTTAACTTGTCACATCAAACTCATCTCATCAGTCTTAGCAGTGAAATAATGTCTTTAAAACCCCAGTAGTTTCACCATTTCCTTTACGGCTTGAACAATATTGCCACCTACCAGTTTGATAAATGTGGGGAATGTCAATTCAGGCCTCACCCAGCAAACTCGCTGGATTTCATCCAAGACGATCCAAAACCTTTTTGTTTGATGGTTAATCATTGAGGTCCATAAATCCAACATGTTCATTGATGAGGGAATTATTCCTTTTAGTCCACAGGCTGGTTCCTTACTTGATCCATGAAAGGTCTTTACTTTTTCCAACCCCGGGTTTTTACTTTTATGTGTGGCGATTGTTTATCAAACCAAGATCTAATAAAAGGGTTCCATCAGCCACTATGAGGCACTGGGGTCAAATTCTTGACACAGGCAAAAGAAGTTCAAGGTCCAAAAACTTGTTGAATGTCTTGGTTGCTTTTTTTAAATTTTTTTTTTTTCCTTTTATGCAAGCAATTACATTTATAAAACTTTTCTTTTTTTTTTTCTGACCTCTCCTGCACTGGTAAAAACCCCGGGCCCCAAACCCAAATGCCTGCTGGTCCTTCACCAGGCCCCAAAACCAATCCCTGTTTCCCAGGCCCCAAACCCAAATGCCTGCTGGTCCTTCACCAGGCCCCAAACCCAAATGCCTGCTGGTCCTTCTCCAGGCCCCAAACCCAAATGCCTGCTGGTCCTTCACCAGGCCCCTACATTTATAGAAAGTGGACTGACCCACATTACTTCCTGTCTGACTCAAAAGGAATAATTTAGAAAAATAATAAAACAAAACATAAATAAAATCAACAATTATTAACCTACAAATAAACTAATACAAAAAATAGAAATTCAAGAATAAACTAACAGGACTCAAATGGATTCCAACAAATGCATTTAGGCTTCTTAAAACAATTACATCTAATTACTCCATGCAAGTGAATTGTTGTCAATTGGTTACATTTTCACACACATACAATCACCATTTCTGGTCATATATTAATACAGTAAAGTATATTTTCCCCCACTGATAATTACTGACATTTACTAGATATTTTGGATGTGTATAATTAATTATACTAAAATTTTCTATTTTGAGGCATTCTCTTCAATTGCATTCAAATACTACAATTTAACCCTCTATGGCTCTTTATTTATAGCCGGCAGCTTCCTTTCTTAATCAACAGATTTGCATATTTCTTATTTAGGAGGTCCAAGAACAGTCAGAATAGAATGTAGGTGATTGGCAACAGGTAAGCAATCAGAAAGCTTTACTGAAAAACATTCCTGGGTTTTCTGTCTCTTCTTTCCTTGAAGTTACTGCATTCTGTTATTGCCTGCAAGCAGAAGAATGAGGAAAAATAAAATCTCACAGAGGTATTTCAACACCAACAAGCCTAAAAAGCCTAATGTGAAATATACGTTTGCATGAAAATGACATGCAATTTCAGGTGGTGAATGCTACCATCAGTAGAGAGGTGTTGGGACCCAGCCATGGATTTCAACATTAAGACTCCGGTACAAACTCTTCTGGAATTTTCAAAATAAAGTGCATTTAACTGACTTCCAGCAACTGAGGAAAGGGGGGTAGCAGCAGACTTCCCATGATGCCACTGTCTGAATAAGAGCACCCCCTCTCCCACAAACCGACCTCTTTCCCACACGGCCTTCCAGAGGACCGTATAGGGGGGACAAGCGCGCTAATGTCTTTTGCTGGCAAAAAGACATAAACTCTTCAAACTGGATCCAAGAGTCTCATATGATCACTGATCATATGCAAAGATAAGTATGAGTAAATAACTGTTTGTGTACCCAGTATTCATTCATAAAAACGGGAATTAAGGTACACGCCTGGCTTGACTTTCTCTCCGAGGCCTGCTGAAGCAACGGTGTCCCAGAAAACTCCCCAGCAGAGACACCGTCTCTACAACCCGAGTGAAGCGGTTTTCCTTGACTGAGAGAAGGACGACGAGTAGCCGCATCACCGGTAACGTGCAGTTTTGGCCGGCCGACAGAACGGGCCCCACCCACAGCTTCGTTAGGTTAGCCGAAAGCTAACCGCTTGTTGACTGTGGACGTTTCTTCAAACTTCGCCCCTTGGACAACGTTTCCTCACCACGGTTCATGAGGTTAGGTTTGGGCAGAATAACATTTAGGATGAAATGATCTGAACGTTTTTCATTTGTATGAAGTTTGGTTTTGTTGTGTGAAACTGCTACCTTAGTGCTAGTAGGCTGCACACGTGATCAGCTTTGTGTTCTGTGTTTATGTGTTTTTAAAGTTAAGAGCAACATTATTTAAAGGGTGATTTTAAACACAGAAGGTTGCTCATAACGCACCGTCCACGCTTATGCATTTTAACCCTTTCATTGACTGGTATTTTAAAGGTATGTGTTTGATTCTGGTGCTAAGCTAAGCTATCAGCCTCCTTTGTTAGCTTAACTGCTAACAGCTTAAGAACACTTGCTTGCTACAGAATATTTAACAGGAAGGTTTAGTTTTCAAGTTAGTGAATAATAATCTCTAAACATTATTTTACTAAATCTGATAACTAAGTAAACACCATTAAGCCCCATTTCTCCTGAAAGATGTTGCTCTTTTCCAAATATTCCCTTAATATTTCTTTAAATATTATTTTAATAAATAAAGGCAACTTATTAGACACCATTGAGAAATTATTCATCCAGAAGGTTGGTTTTATTCAGCAGATCATTTGTGAAAACATTATTTTGATAAAATAATAGTTTATCTGATCTTGCACTGTGAATGGTTGTCTAAACGCTTGCCAAATATTGTCTAAGTTAGTCTTGGAACCAATTTAACTTCACTTCCAGATTATTCAAGATAATCCTTGGTTCTCAAACATTAATAACATTGCATGGTAATGTTGCATCACTCTTTTGGTCATGATTTTCAATCATCTTTAATCAACTTGTTTATATTGTACATAGCCCATTAGTCTTCATTATTCTTTAATTCTGCTTGGTAGTTTAGTTGGATTGTTTAAGCAAAGTAAAGAGTTTGTTGATTGAAATATGTTTGACTTTGAGTTGACTTATTTTTGTTAATAAATTCTTGTATTTTAAGAAATTGTGTGAATTCATTCCATGTGTGTGCAGAGTTTATGCTGTTCAATAATGTCAGAGCTTGGCTCACACCTTTCAATTTTGTCCTTATACCATCACCTTACTGGGCTGGTATTTACAGGACAACCCTTAACAGACCGAAATATTATTTGATAAAATATTAATATTAAATATTAAATAATATTGTCAGATTAATAATCATAACAGAGGTGTATTCATTAGCTTTGCACATTCATTTACTCTTTAATTGTGAGATTTCCATCATTAGAACAGCAAAGGCTTTCAAAGACAGTGATGACATGAGCACTCTTAGAAGGAACCATGTTTTTATGTTGGTAGCAAGCTCTGAACTTGATTAGGTTATCTCCTTCCCACAGGAATGACAACCTTGAAATCAATAGCAGAACACTGTAAACAATTTGTTTAAGAGAATGGGACAAACAGCTGACAAGTGAATGAAAATTAGTAATTTAAAAGGAGGATCAGGTTGACATTTTATTGTAATATGTATGTTCTGTGCTGTAGCATTGCTATCTATTTCAGAGAGTAAAGCATCAAATGACATTAATATTGTACGTATACAAAAAAATAAACACAACAGCTTTTATTCTTTGGAGACTGCTTTTCACATTATAAAAAGGGAGGCAAAGAAACGCCTGGAGGCAGACAATGTATACAATCTGTGCTCTTTCTCTTAGTGATTCTCTGTCTTCACACCTGAGGCAAAAAATATCGACCTGTGTCCAATTTCATTTTATGAATCATGATACAGCTGTGTGGTTCCTGGGGTGGATGTTGGTCTGGTGCTCAGGAATCCAACAATGTTGCCTCAAACCAAACAGCACCTGGGCTTCATGTCTGCATTGTGTGTTGACGGTTAACAGTCTGGTGGTGACATGCAGATTGAAAGGAAAGGCTGGAAGCAGAACAGATCCCGTATTAAAGCAGGTACATTGGTCATTTAGCTGGTGTGATTTCATATTTCTTCATGTTGTGGCAGATTTACTGTGAATTAAAACATGCATTCCAAGGACTTCACTATGATTACAAGAAAGTGAGGCCTCAGTAACTAGCTTCATTAATTTATTAGCTGGAGAACATTTATAAAGCCCTGTTTTCTGGTTCTGCTATGCTAGAAAATGTAGTCTTGATAAAAAGGGAATGGAGAACAGTCATCCAAACTCTGGTCCACCTGAGAACGTTGGTCTCAGTTTACATGGAAGGAAACCCTGGTGCAGTTCGCTTGCAGTGACAAAAGTGATGTCCCCCATACGTATGATTTATAGACGTATATGTGCTTTTAAATTGTCTCCCCGTATCTGTGTAACATGCACAGCAACATGGTCTTTCATTCTCTGTCTTTTTGTCTGTCCTGATGATCTTATGTCATGTAGACATAGCAATGTGCTTATAGCTTGGTGCCTCTTTTATGGCCAAACATTTTAACAGGTAATGATCTTCAAACCATAAATCAGTCCTTCCTCTCCACAATGAACATTTTAGCCATCTCAAACATAATTTTTTATAGGACAAACGATGTTACATTTTCTGTTTATGTGTGTTGGGTTTGCAGCTGCACCACTTCATTAATACATTCTCCCTATCCAGAATTAACATTGAACATGAATTTGAATGCCTGTCTTGGTGAACCTCTTATTTCAGAAATGTATAGTTTAATTTGGAATTAGAGATGGGTCATTTTTGATTAAATGTTTTTTGCCATATATGTTTCTATCCTTGCATTTATCTAATCTCGTTCCATCCCAGTAATCACCGTCCCTCCCTCAATGTACACATACAGGGGTTGGACAATGAAACTGAAACACCTGGTTTTAGACCACAATAATTTATTAGTATGGTGTAGGGCCTCCTTTTGCGGCCAATACAGCGTCAATTCGTCTTGGGAATGACATAAACAAGTCCTGCACAGTGGTCAGAGGGATTTTAAGCCATTCTTCTTGCAGGATAGTGGCCAGGTCACTACGTGATCCTGGTGGAGGAAAACGTTTCCTGACTTGCTCCTCCAAAACACCCCAAAGTGGCTCAATAATATTTAGATCTGGTGATTAATGGGCAGTGATTTGGGCAGCCGTGGTTTTATGTTTTTTGGATACAATCCGGGTTAGCACCCGAACATCCCTTTCAGACAGCTTCCTCTTGCGTCCACAGTTAATCCTGTTGGATGTGGTTCGTCCTTCTTGGTGGTACGCTGACATTACCCTGGATACCGTGGCTCTTGATACATCACAACACTAAATTGACAGGTGTTTCAGTTTCATTGTCCAACCCCTGTATTTCTCCCTGGTTCAGTTTCTTTTTGAATGTTCCTGCTGTTGTAAAGACACTCTGTGTTCTTCTGGTTCTGCTTTTCACTGCTGCTGCTGTGGACTGTGTTTCTGCTCTGAATTTTGAATACGTTTTGTTTTTCAAAATTAAACTCTCTAGTCTCACACAAATCAGCCTCCTGCCTTGGCCGTCTGCATTTGGGTCCTCCTCGAATAGCAACATAATTGACAGAAGAAACTTGCCAGAAATCGACCCAGTGGCAGGCAAAGAAACTATCCTGCTGCAGTTCTTGTCCCAGAAAGCAGCTGAGACTTTTTCACCAGAGTGAGAAGAAGGATGAGCAGAGCCATCTTTTTCGGCTACTTCTCTGAACTCTTCAGACCAACTCTGCCTGTCTGCATTTTAGTCCCCAAATAACAACAAAAAAAAAGAAACTCACTTTGTGTGTAAACACGAAGACAAAATGAACTTTTTGTGTGAAAGAACTTAGTCTTCCATTTCTCCTTCCTAGGACCTTATCTGATCATCATCCGTGTGATCACCACTGTAAAAGGAGAATGTTTTGCTGTTTTATTGGATTTGCGGAAAGCAGTACCAGTAAACTGTTACCGTGGCCAAGTCAAAGCTCTAACCTCAACCTGATTGAAATGCTGTGTGGACTGAAAAAGAGCTGATCAGAAATGAATGTCTGCAAACCTCAATAAACTGGAACGAAAAGTAGTGGGCCAAAATTCCTCCACAGCAATGTGAGACGGATAAAGTCAGACAGGAAACAGCTATGTAGACTTCCTATTTTTTTTTCCATCTTTGTTTAAGAAAGGATAACTGTGTGGTACCTGCAAATGGGCTGTACTTTCTTTTCCCCTGTTATCAGTAAAACATATCTGTATATCCTTTTTTCAGGCCTACCTGTAGGCATTATAAATAACATTATACCTATCTAGTTTATTAAGTCATTTAGGCAGGACCTCAGTCTACTGTTCATGCAAAAAAATGTATTTCACCCAGACAGTTTAAAAAGAGTGTCAGGGCATTACTTCTGCTTAGTGTAACTGCTCTGTTTTTTATGATGCCTGATATACTAGTAGAAAATACCACTGGCAGGTGATCTGATAAATGAATATCACAGTGTGTGGCCTTTTTCATGAGTGGGTTCAGACACAGACTGCGTAACAACAATACTTGTTAGGAAACAAAAAGTACTTCTCTACTTCTACACCAGCGGTCCCCAACCCTGGCCCTCAGGGTCCCTTGTCCTGCATGTTTCAGGTGTTTCCCTGCTGCTGCACACCTGGCTTTAATCAGTGGGTGATTAACACACTTCAGCAGCACTTGATTGCATGCCAAGGAGGTATTCATTTGAATCAGTTGTGCTGGAGAAGAGACCAGGGTTAGGACTCACTGCTCTAGACCTTTATGTCTGTCATCACTGACGGCTGCGTCCTGCTTCCCCCACCATCTCGTCAGTGAGTTGGAGAATATATACTAATACAATTTAATTGAATTTATTTATATAGCTCCAATTCACAACAAATATTGACACAAGACACTAAAAAAGTCAATTTAATCCCATTACACAAACACATTCAAATTTAATTAAATAAGTTCCACTTCAATTCTAATAACCCAACAATGAGGTCAAGTTCAGTTTATTATTACTTTTACTTTTCTGTCTAACAAAATTTAGCAGAGTGCATCGAGTCACTAACTTGCAGCATTCACTCCTCCTTTATGAGCATGTAGCGACGGTGAAAAGGAAAACTCCCCTTTAACAGGAAGAACCCCCCCTGTCCACTGCACAACGTTAATCTTATTGGTGTGGAAAAAAGATGCTGTTGTGTTTGGGGCTGCTGTCTTGTCGAAAAAAACATTTCAAGGTCATCTTCTCTTTCAAGCAACGTGACATCTTCAAATAGTCTGATCAAAGCTGATCTTCAAATGAGGTGGTAATCCAATTGCGTGTTCAAAATCAGCGAAACTGCTGGCGCAAACTTTTTAGTGTTAATGAT
This sequence comes from Crenichthys baileyi, assembly GCA_036173005.1. Classification (NCBI taxonomy): domain Eukaryota; kingdom Metazoa; phylum Chordata; class Actinopteri; order Cyprinodontiformes; family Goodeidae; genus Crenichthys; species Crenichthys baileyi. Next base: position 422,328 of record JAHHUM010000067.1, on the reverse strand, counting down.
AACGATCCAAATGTGCAAATTCATGGGAGGAGGAATCTTCTGTACATGTGCCAACAGATTTGGGTTGTCAAAAATAAAAATAGATGAGAATAGAGGATTCTATGTAGGATTATCTAAGCTCTGATTTGTAGCCAATCAGAAACTAAAGCCAGGATATTTCTCCTATGGTAAAACTCCTTGCAACACTTCATTCAACATCATTCCAGCGTAACATCACTGTCAGATCATCTGCTGAATGCGCACAAACCTGATCATCGCAAAATCGCACATAACTGATCAAGCACGCACAGCCTGTAATCGCACATCATGCAAAAGATCCACTGTGCTTTGATGCTGATAATAATAATTAATAGGAAAGAACTAAATACATTATAAGGCAGATTAAATCCTTCATTTGCAAACTGGATGATAAAATCACTTCTTAGCAGGTGAAAAATCACCATTTTAGGGCAGCTTTTCCATGTGGTGACAAAGAGTGTATGCTTTAACCTTGTCACTAAACAAAACACACTGCATTATTGACAGTAATGTTATGTCATTGCAGGGCAATCGGAGCTGGATCATTTTGATTACATTGTTTAAATGTGAACATATGCCAGGGGAGGGTTTTGTTTATTATTTTTGTGTCACCAAAAAACTATTTAAACAATCAAACACGTTGTATATTGTTAAAATATTGGCAAAACATACAAAAGGAATTTAGTAAAATCATTGGAAAATAATTTTTACGTACTGTTCGAATTAACTTTTTGGCAGGACAGTTATGTGATGCTATGTTTTAAAATTAGCAAAGCTCTAACAACAAGACTGCCAACTCCTACAACAATTTATTTTTATGTTGCTAATATTACGTTTAGACTAAAATATTGTAGCTGTTTATGATAAACTCCGAACTATCCAAACATTTACTCTCAAAAAAACAACAGAACCCGGTGAGTCTCCAAAAAGAATTAAAAGATCAAGGGAGACAAATTAATTAACAGAAATATTTGTCGTTATTATTGATTGGCCAATTTGTTGCGAGTTACGTCGAGCAAGATAAGAGAAAAAATCTTGTCAGGGCAGATGATGAACCTGCTGTGAGTAGCACAACAAAAGTTAACTAACTGTAACAGTCCAGAAAAGCAAAGGAAGAATGGAATAAAAGGAAAAAACAGCAACTGGATCATTTATATTGATGCAGCATAACAATCCCTGCACATTTCTAGCAACACAGTAAAAGATTTGTTTCCTTTTCCTCTTCTTCCAGTCAGTAGCACATACAGTTTCCTCATTTAAATAGGGTGGTCTGCACTTCTTTTGCACCTGTTATCCATTGCACGTGCAATCTTTGAAAATCACACACAACGAACCCACTTTTTGCACGTGCAATTTATTTATAGTACACGCAAATTAGCACCCGCTATTTGGGATTTTAAAAAACAGGCCCTATATGTTTCCCCCTCTGTTAAAAGAGAGAAACATATTAGTCACCGATTCTCCTAACAATAGTGTCTGACCTGGTTATTGATATTGGACTGGATGTGCTGGGAAACAATTTGTAAAAATTTGGGAATGAATACCTGCAGCATTTAGGTCTAAAGCATTACTAATTCATGCATGAAAGTCAGTTGACATGTCACAGAAAGTCAGGTGACTTTCCTCACATTTGTCATTTATCTCAAGCAAAATAAATTACATGTGTTCAGCATTTACATTTAAAAACATTCAATCTGAACACAAAAATATGTTCTTTTTATGTTAGAAAAAAAAGTATCCTTGGGTCTCTTCTTGTCTACCAGCACTTCCCATATTAGCATATTTCTTTAGACTGACATTAAGCGCTGGATCATATTAGCAAAATTAGCTCTGAGGAGTAAAGCTCAGTAGAGTAAGGCTGCTGGGGGCTAAAAATAAAAACTGACAAAAATAGGACGGTGCCGCTGCTCAAATTTATATTTTTGCTGTGGTGTGTTTCTTTTAGAATGGCTGTTCAGACAAATGTGCTGAACAGAGGTTTCCCACTTAAATAGTCCTGTTGATGCTTCCAGTAGTCATTTGCATTATAATAAGAGCTAGACAGTTAAAGGCTAAATCTGAAGTAAGAATAATCCTGGGTATTCTGTTGAAATATGGATGCCACTTCCCATGAATTTAAACAGTTACAGATCCAGACCCAGATTAAAGAAGTGAAGAGACAATTTGCTTGCATTTAATTATATTGTAGACTTAAAGGTCTGGCTTTGTAAAGAACTACCAGGACACCTCATGCAGTCTGTCAGTCAAGTCTTAGATCATGAGAAAAAGAATGGCTTTAATCATTAACTTTCAGAGCCCTTTTCTTTATTCTCCTCTACATTATTCTCCCTGTGGAAATCAAGACTTATCTAATTATATTTGAGAAGAAACTGACCATTAGGTTTCTACATAAGCCGGCGCAATTTCGCAAATAAATTATTATTTTAATCAAAGATAGGACTAATGTGGTGAGCTAATGTAATGCAGTAATTCCAGTGATGATCTATTAATGAAACATGTCGTTAGCAATGTAACAGCGAGCGGTTCAGGCCACTCAGACAGATTGTGTTATAGCCATAATTTCCACAGCGGTTATATCTTCTAATGCTTATATTATATCTGTATTGCACATTAGTATAATGTTGATTACTTCATCACCACCATAATTACAGCTGTATCAACTCAAGTGATACCGCCAAGAAAGTGGCAGAAGACTGCTTGGGAAACACTTATTTTTAAACGCATTCAGTATTATAACACACACACACACACACACATATATATTATATATATATATATATATATATATATATGTAGAAAGGCTAAAATATGTACTAATACATACTTCATCATTAAATATGTGAGTTAAAAAACACTGTCACTGCAGTTTTTTATTAAATTTAACTTCACCTTTAGGTTGATTCAGTCCACCTCATAAAGTGCTCTAGACTATCCCTCGGACATAAAAATCTCTTTATCTTTATCTATTCAATGAGACAGCGGAAAGCTATGGAGAGGAACCATAAAGGAACTGTGCATTTCTGAGTGTTTTGACAGTGCTAGATCCGTCTCACTTAAAGGTACTCAGTGCAGTAGAAAATGTATGTCATCACCCTGGTTATGTGGAGGCAACTCAAATCTCAACAACCTGATGCAGCACCATGCAAACACACGTAGGTGTCCTACTGTCTGTGTAAAGCGGACATCTGAAATACGCAGGGCCATGTGCTTTGAGGACCAGGGTTGAAAAACACTCAAAAACCCCAAACAGTAGCACACAGGTCATTTTACAAACTTCCTCCAAATATCCGCACACTATGTGTAGTTGGGGCCGAACAAAGCAATGCACCCATTTTAAGAGATTTGACAGGGCTTGATGTCTTGATGTCAGTAATGCACTTATTTCTCTTGTCTTTAGATACACAACAATATTTGGGTATAGACAATATAGGAATAAGAAAAGTGTGTGACTGCAGTTTTAGAGCTGAGAGGCATTAATTTTCAGTTTAAAGACTAAAGACAGCAGCCAGAAATATGTAACCATGGTAACCATAAAGAAGTATTAGAAACTTGCTGTGGAGAGGAAAACACAATGCAACAATAACTTCTATTTTAATGGTAACGCTACATGATCATTGCTTGACAATACAAGCATTTGTATAAGGGAGTTTGGTTTGAATTTATGCAGCACTGTCCAGACAGTGTCTTAATGTGAGCCTCCTTGACAGTGTTTCATGCTATTTTTTCTTTGAATTCAGCAAACTAACATTACCTAAAGCAGATAATTTAATGGAACTGGATTGTGAATTTCACACCAAGCCCGTTTTACAAGCAGCATTTATGGCTTCATGATGCATTTCTGTGTTGGTAAAGTTTGAAAGTGAGCCCAGAGAACCGAACTGGCACAACCTGCAGTGGCTAAGTAGCAAGTTAATCTCACTCAGAATGTAACAGGTCTGTCTGCACAGATAGAAGACACACTCAGTCTTCTTGAAACAGGTTACGGTGGGTTTATATTTTTTTCAATGTCTGCATAGTGTCTAAAGATAATGTTAGATAATGTTTCATGTGTGATCTGGCTGCTTGGAAACTGTCACACAACTGTTACATGCTAGAAACATAATTTGTAAATTACAAGTATGCCCAATGAGATTTAATGGTCACACAAATAATAGACTAAGTTACATCACGATGCAAAGTGCTAAAAGAAAATAAATAAAAACATCTTTATGAAAAAGTTTCTGTTTTTTACTTTTGACTTTTTTGAATCTCTCCCTTCTGTCATCCATCCTTTATTGTTTTCCTTGAGCCATTTCAGTCTTTTTTCAACCACCCATTCCCATCTGGTGTCCCTGTGTGTTTGAACCTACTTGGTTTGACTATCCACCTATGTTCCCTTTCACAATTAGTTCCCCAATTACCTTTACCTCCTGCTCTGTGTGATGCCAGGTTTTCTTTGTTCCCCTCTGCATTCAAGTCTGTTTCCTGTGCCAGTGTCTGTCCTTGATTTTCCTTGGGTTTCTGCCCTTCGTTATTTTTTTCTACCTCCCTGTTTTTTGTCATGCTTGAATCGTTTGTGTGAGCTGAAATTATTTTTTTTCAGAGGTTGATGGAGTCAGGTCCATTCTTGCTGACATGAGTCATCATAACCACACCTTAATTCACGTTTTGATGATGCTAGCACATGCACACAAATAAATGATAAAACTAATAAGAACTCACATCCAATTAACAGCTACTGATTCACAGTTGTGGTGACTGCAAGATGGATTATTGTGACAGACTAATCAAGACATCAAGAAATAACACATCCATGTTGTTGTATTATCATCATTATTGTCATTTAAATATTGTATATGATATAGTATATATTTTATTAAGTATTGATCAAAAGGAAATAAAAACAGGGAACTGTGATGACTGCAGCAGCAATTTCTGCTGGTCTTGCTGCAAGATTGATTAATTCTTAGGAGGCATCCTGCAGCACTTTGACCCAAAACACGCTTCGGATGTGTGGGCTAAATTTAATCATGTTATTGAGACCAGCAGCTTGATGTCCAGTTGCCTTTTTTCCACTGTAGGATCTCTGCCCAGCCTGTTGCTTTGCTTAATGGGACATCCTCCAGAGATGTACCAAGAAACAAATTATTTCTAAACCTGTTCTTTAAAGAAGCTGTTTATAATTTTCGTTTATGTAGACATACACAGAAGATCCTTAATAAGCTGCCGCTTTGGTTTTCGAGAGTGCTTGTCTTTTCTAATTAATGTACTTAACAAAAATCACCACATGTTGTCAGGCATCTACTGTTTATCAAACACAAACACACACATCGATGCATAACCTCAAATCTAAATTGAGAGGCATTAAAGAACTCTATTCTAAAGAAGCACTTGAATACAAAATATTTTATGGATTTTTATCTCAAACTGTGGCTGGACGGTGTGGCAGTTGGTAGCACTGTTGCGAAGCCAAAAGGTTCTGCATTCGAATCCCAGCCTGCGGTCTTTCTACATGGAGTTTGCATGTTCTCTCCTTGCTTGTGTGGCTTCTCTCCTGGTACTCTGGCTTCCTCCTGCAGTCCAAAAACATAACAGGTTAATTTGTTCCTTTAAATTGTCCATGGGTGTGAGTGTGTGCGTGCATGGTTGTTTGTCCTATGTTTCGTGTCTCTGTGTTGCTGTGGTGACCTGTCCAGGGAGGTACCCCACTTTTCACTCAATGACCCCTAGAGAGCTGCACCAGCATCTGCCATGACCCTGAAAAGATAAGTGGATATAAATGATAGATGGATAGATTTCAACCTATACATAGATGATGTAGAATGTCTTACAGAAATAGCCCATATTTTCAAAAGTTGCATATAGATATGAACATTATAACTGTTGTACAGATACTTTTACATACACACGTGGACAAAATTGTTGGTACCCCTCGGTTAATGAAAGAAAAATCCACAATGGTCACAGAAATAACTTGAATCTGACAAAGGTAATAATGAATAAACATTCTATGAAAATGAACAAATGAAAGCCAGACAATGCTTTTCAAACATGCTTCAACAGAATTATTTTTAAAAATAAACTCATGAAACAGGCCTGGACAAAAATGATGGTACCCTTAACTTAATATTTTGTTGCACAACCTTTTGAGGCATTCACTGCAATCAAACAATTCCTATAACCCTCATTGAGACTTCTGCACCTCTCAGCAGGTATTTTGGCCCACTCCTCATGAGCAAACTGCTTCAGTTGTCTCAGGTTTGAGGGTGCCTTTCCAGACGGGATGTTTCAGCTCCTTCCAAAGATGCTCAATAGGATTTAGGTCAGGGCTCATCGAAGGCCACTTTAGAATAGTCATATGTTTTCCTCTTAGCCATTCTTGGGTGTTTTTAGCTGTGTGTTTTGGGTCATTATCCTGTTGCAAGACCCATGACACAGCACATTTCTCTCTAGAATCCCTTGATAGTCTTGAGGTTTTATTATACCCTGCACAGATACAAGACACCCTGTGCCAGATGCAGCAAAGCAGCCCCAGATCATAACAGAGCCTCCTACATGTTTCACAGTAGGGACAGTGTTATTTGCTTCATATGCTTCATTTTTCTGTCTGCGAACATAGAGCTGATGTGCCTTGCCAAAGAGTTAAATTTTTGTCTCATCTGTCCATAGGACATTCTCCCAGAAGCTTTGTGGTTTGTCAACATGTAGTTTGGCAAATTCCAGTCTGGCTTTTGTATGATTTGTTTTCAACAATGGTGTTCTCCTTGGTTGTCTCCCATTAAATCCACTTTGCCTCAAACAACATCGGATGGTGCGATCTGACACTGATGTTCCTTGAACTTGAAGTTCACCTTTAATCTCTTTAGAAGTTTTTCTGGGCTCCTTTGTTACCGTTCGTATTATCAGTCTCTTTGTTTTGTCATCAATTTTCCTCCTGCGGCCACGTCCAGAGAGGTTGGCTACAGTCCCATGGATCTTAAATTTCTGAATAATATGCGGAACTGTAGTCACAGGAACGTGAAGCTGCTTGGAGATGGTCTTATAACCTTTACCTTTAACATGCTTGTCTATAATTTTCTTTCTAATCTCCTGAGACAACTCTTTCCTTCGCTTCCTCTGGTTCATGTTGAGTGTGGTACACACCATGTCGCTAAACAGCACAGTGACTACCTGTAGCCCTATATATAGGCCCACTGACTGATTACAAGAATGTAGACACCTGTGATGCTAATTAATGGACACACCTTGATTTAACATGTCCCTTTGGTCACATTATTTTCAGGGGTACCATCATTTTTGTCCAGGCCTGTTTCACGAGTTTATTTTTTTAATAATTCTGTTGAAGTATGTTTGAAAAGCAATGTCTGACTTTCATTTTCATTTAATTTTTATTCATTACTATCTTCAGTTTCAAGTTATTTCTGTGACCATTGTGGGTTTTTCTTTCATTAACAGAGGCGTGACAACAGTTTTGTCCACGTGTGTAACAATGACTGCTTTCTCTCTTTTTTCCAAAGAAAGTGCTCCTTGCTCAATGTTTTTTCTGTTTAGCTTTGTCTCTTCCCTGAATAAAGTCAGTGATAGAGCTTTTGCTGCTAATGTCTGTGTATTCACTTTCCTATAGAAAATATTCCAGGCTCAGAGCCTCTGTGTTTGGATGTTTTATCTTTATGTTTCTCTTTCAAATAGCTTTGTGAACTCTTTATTTTTCTTTTAAATAGAAGTACTCTTGGGCCAGTATTTCTGTGCTCTCAGCCGGTCTAAATAGTTTTTTACTCATGTGGATCTTGTTATGTTGAAAGTTTCTTCCTGTTCAAAGAAAGTGGTTCCTCTCCATTGTCACCACATGCTTTTTTAGAATGAGGGGTTGCTGCAAAGGCTAGGCCAAAATTATATACAGGTGATATGAATTTATTTTGACTACTGTGGAAATATCACAAAAATGCGCAATTACTTATTTTGTCCAACACTACATCAACCATCAGTATTTGGTAATTTTTTACATTTACCATTGGTTTGAAACTGATCAATAACAGTTTAGCATGCAGGAAAAAAAAAAAAACCTTCAGAAAAATCCCATCTGCACTGGCTTAATGGTAATAAGAGGGTTAAATATAACAGCAGTTACAAACGTAGTCTAAATGAAGTGGCTCTCAGTCAAAACTCTCTTTTCCATTCATTAAACCATTAAAATATGTGAATAGAGAGCAGCTGTTTATAAAATTCAGCCATTACAGGATACAGTTTATGTGAGCAAAATAAACAGGAGAGAATAAAACTGATGTTAGACAATGGCATAATCCATGTGTGAATTTGTTAAACATCATGACATAAATATAGTCATATTCAATAACTTCGAATTTTAATGAAGTTCCTTTATTTCAATAACTAATTTCAAGCCTTTATTTCTGTTAATTATGATAATGTTTTACTTACAGCTAATGAAAACACGACAAGACTAGAAAATCAGACCAATAAAGAAACACATTTAATTCGGAAAAATTTGGACTTAAAGAAAACTATGTTTAATACTCGCTTAAAGGTTATTATTTTCAAAATGTATTTTTGATCTGACAAATGAGCCTCATCAGACCAAATGGAGGGTATATACTATAAAACATTTAACCTTCACTTTCTTTGATATTTGTTGATATAGTTCAGACAAATCTATGAACATCAGACGAATACTGACCACAGCACAAATTATACATTCACTGAGCCTGTCTTTAATGATACATAAGACAGAGTGTCTCTTTATTAGAAAGTTATGACGTTGCATGCTTAGAGCTTCGATTCAGGATGGGAAAAAGTATATCCTTAGGACGAACACATACAGCATAAAAAAGATACAGTATATTGCTATAAATATCCTCAGGATTTTGCCAAGCTTCAGCCCATAATAGCAAACTTTTGCTCCTTAGTCAACACTGCAGTAGCCAGAAAGGTCTTCATGTTCCACAATGGTGGTGGATAAATTATGCTTCTCTGCACTAGTTTTGAAATTCTGTTTGGAACACTGGGAACCTAAAACATCAGCACAAAAGCACCGCTTGTGATACATCGTAATTCAAACTGTCTGACCAAGTTACACAGTAGCACCATGTTCAGTTTGGGCTCTTTGGAGCCTTGTTCAAACTGAAGTACCAAAGAGAATTGGAATTAAAACGGATATTCGGCAAAGGCCTGGGGTGTTTCAGAGGGAAACCTAGCTCTTCGCCTGTCTTAGCTGTTTAGGTGCAGGATTGCTATACCTGTCAGTGCTGCTAGTGGAACCGAGAAACTCTTTGAGTGAGCTAACAACAAAGCTGAATTCACCTGCCCTTTATATCAAAGTGTGGCTGTTTAACAGACTGATCAGTTCATTGTAGAAAAGCACTGAGCGAGCACATGTAGAAACCACTGCAGAACCTTACACATTTATTCACCTTATTGTCTGTAGAGTGAGAAACCAGTTTGCAGTGTGGTGCGGAATTGCTAAAAGCTGCAGCAAACTCTCCAGAGGTACCGGGAAGCCCTGGGTAATGCTGTAAGAGCCCATTATATCTACATACACTCCAACACACATTCACTGCACCATAACCTGCTCCCATTACTTTACTGTAGCTCATGCTTACAGCAATTCTTCAACACGTTTTCAGATTCAGGGCTGCACTTCACCTGCTTGTTTCTGGGGAGTAAACAGGAAACACGTTTGGAAGAACAGTTAGCACTGGTAGGTTTTGGCTGCTGTGTCTAGAATCCAGAGCAACATTTTTGTATTTACATTTTGGATTTTAAGTGAATACTTCGTATTGCAAAGGTAAGCACACCCCTTAAACTTGTGTTGCCATCCTTACAGGTATGTTCTCGTTTTTGCATTTTTCTCCCACTCAAATGTGTTTAGATCATCGAACCCATTTTAATATCAAAAATACCCTGAGTAAATACAAACAGCAAGTTTTCAAATTATGTCAGCTTCATTTGTTAAGAAAAAAAAATTATCCAAACCCAGCCAGCCCTTTGTCAAAAAGAAATTGTCACCCTTTGTTTATCATCTTCCATCAAGCATTACAATAGCTGGCATTGATGTATTTTTACATCACTATGGAGGACTTTTGACACATTCCTCTTTACAAAGTTGTTTGATTTCCTTCAAAGTGGAGGGTTTTTGAGCATAAATGGCATGTTTAAGGTCATGTTACAGTATCACGAAGATTTAAGTCCAGACTTTGACTAGGCCACTCCAAAAACCTTACTTTTATTTGAATTAAGCCATTCAAAGGTAAACTTCCTTATGTGCTTTGGATCATTGTCCTGTTGCATAACCCAAAATAGAGGTCAAGGTTACAAACAGTGATTCTCCTTCAGGATTTTGTTCCAGAGAGGAAAACTCGTGGTTCCATCAGATGTGACAAGTTGTGCAGGTCCTGAAGTTGAAGATGAGACAGATATTTGTTTTCAATGGATGGATGGATGGGTAGATGGATGGATGGATGGAAAGTTTGGACAATGGAGTGGAGAATAAAGTCTGTAAATACAAATATTTTCCAGAATTGGAAAACACTTCAATCAAAATCCATACTTTTACAGACTACAAAGTAACACTGCATGTAGCTTTTACCTTAAAGTGTCATGTTGCAACACAATTCAGTCCTACCTTTTGGCAAGCAATCATCAGGAGTGTAGGAAAGACATTTCTTCAGCAATATCTGATGTAGTGCGTTTCAGACCCTTCGTTGAGCTAAAAAAAAAATAAAAGTACAGACAGAGGTGTTCATCTTCCTGTCCAACACACAGCGATAAACTGTGTGGGCATATTTCACAAAATGCCAAAATAGAGCTTTATCACAACAGTTCACGAAACAAAAATAGATCATGACATAAATCATTACTTTTCAATCCTCGCATCGCTGGGTCTTGCAGACACAACAGCTGTGACAAAAAATCTGCAGCCTTACTTTAGCTCAAAGATCAAGTTGTTATATTTATCTCGGAGGTCTGCACAGAATATGTCAGAGAATGCAGTGAAGCTTCTGCCAACACCTGAAATAGGACTTCAGATCACAACACTGATCTCACTTAAAATACAGAATTTAAGTGTTGCTATGGCCAGAGCATCATTCACAGCTAATTCAACACCTGTAGATACTGTGAAAATACTTTTAGCAGGAAAAAAAATGGCATTATAGGAAGTACACTGTGTTCCTGTACAGGTACGTGATTTAATTACTCAGTTTTGCTTTTTATATAATGTAATTTGGCCTTGTGATTTTAATGCTTTCATAAATGTGACTAATTACATCAAAGAGATTTAAACACACTTCTTGACCTTAGTAATTTAGTGTTTCTATGGTTAAGTGTAAAGTGTTGTTGATGTCCTTCAGCATTTTCCCATTTTATCTTCATACTCCAAAACTCATTGGATTTTATATGATAGACACAATGTAGAGCATCATTGTTAACTGTAAAAAAAATAATTTTATGGTTTTTGAAATGCAAAAAGGTGAACATGTTTGAGTCAGCTGGATATTTATTTTATTTTGGGTTTGCCTTGTACAGAAGCACGGATTGATATAAATGGTAAAACTGTTGTTTTGAACTTAACCTATTACCTACAGTCACAATGCGAAGGGAGTGCCTTCATCTGAATGTGAATACAGGCATACAATTATCATTCAGATGCTTATTATTTAAATATCAGTCTTGTAAATACTGAAGAAGGGGGCAATACATACAGCAGTATAACTAGCAGAACCTCTGTGGTTTAGTCATGTCAGGTTACACAACAACATGGACCCAACGACATTGCAGTTTCAGGTAAAAGCTTTCTGGATCAGAGAATATTTGGTTTTAGCTAATATTTAAATTCAAATATCTGGACTGGTTTAAAATCCAGAAAAACTTAGAACATCTCTTGGGAGAAGTGATCAGATTGACACATTTAATAGCTTTCTTCATACAGTTCAGAGAGCATCGAGACCGAGCAACAGACTCTATCCTCAGTCTGGATTACAGTGTAACCTGATTCAAAGGGTGACAACTTTTCATCAGAGCACTATATCTTCCGGCTTCTGACCTGATATTTCACACAAGCTGTCAGGTGTCCCACAAGAGTCAGCCTTTAGTGTTATTGATGAAGAACAGTGCCAGAGATGGATTATTATAAATATCTGACATTGAATGAAACTATCAGGCGTCCAGTGTGAGACAGATGGGCTTTGCCAATTGGCTGTTTCTCAGGTGCAGTTCGGGATCAGAAGATGTCCAGCTCTCAGTGTGGTAGTTTAATAAAATAAAATGCACCCGTTTCTTATCTGTGTTTGATTTTATCTATGGCACATAAGACAGTAACTCTGCGGTGGATGGATTTGAAATAGAGACTTGTGAATTTCTAATCAGCACAACAGAGACATTTTCTGTGTGAAGTTCAACTGAAGCATACAGCAAATTATTGATATCTTCACTGCACAGTGTCTGGTGCTGCAGGATACAGGCAGAATAATCCGCCAACAAAGTCAAATCATCGGCACCATAATGGAGCTGCCAGAACGTGTCAACACACAATGGTCCAATTTTATCTCTGCATTGCCAGTGAATCATTAGCATCTGTCACTTTGGAGAAAAAAAAAAAAAAAAAACTCTGCTAAAGTTGGAGCTCAATTTAATCGGCTGAGGGGAAAATGTTGCATTCTTATCTTTAAGCGGAACACTATCCGGCTGGAGATGCTTGTCATTGAGAGAGAAAATTTCAAATTTGTTGATTTGCTCACCTTAGAGTAGTATTTATCTTTGTACAGTAAGGAAAAGAAAGGTGCTAACTTTACTGTATTTTTCAACAAAATATATTGTCTACCTAGTGAAGAAAAATATGTATACATATGAGTTTGCTATGGAGTGTGATTTGTTGGAGGACCCGAATGCAATCAAAACAGTGGTAGACACGAGCAGAAAGTAATGATTAAAAAACAAGGAAGACTTGTTTGAGGCACAAGGAGACCATGACAGGGAACTGGGGTGAGTGCATCAGAAGAATCCTGCAAGGAACAATTAAAATTATTGTGTTCATTATCATTAGACTTACACACCCCATAAGACATAAAGCCAGATTTTGTCACCTGGTACTCGTCGTCTTCTGCTTTATCCGGGACCGGGTCACTGGGGCAGCAGACTCAACAGAGACACCCAGACGCCCCTCTCCCCAGACACCTCCACCAGCTCCTCCAGGGGGAGCCCAAGGCGTTCTCAGGCCAGCAGAGAGACATAGTCCCTCCCCCGCGTCCTGGGCCTCCTCCCAGTGGGACGTGCCTGGAACACTTCCTGAGGAAGGCGTCCAGGAGGTATCTGGTATTTATGCCCGAGCGACCTCAATTGGCTCCTCTCGATGTGGGGGAGCAGTGGCTCTACTCCGAGCTCCTCCCGGATGGCCGAGCTCCTCACTCTATCTCTAAGGGAGTGCCTGGCCACCCTACAAAAGAAGCTCATTTCAGCTACTTGTATCCGGGATCTTGTTCTTTCGGTCATGACCCAAAGTTCATGGCCATTAGTGAATAGCCATGAAATGGACATGAACATAGCACACGGTGCTATTTTATAAATTGTTCCCTCCAACTGTAACACAGTGCACATCTTGGTGCTGAAGAATAGCCTCAGCTAGAGGCTCCAGTGCTAATGCAAAGAGGAGAGGGGCCAGAGGACAACTCTGCCTCGTAACTCGTTGCAGCAGTGTACAACTCTGAAATGCTTTGATCCATTCAATAAATCCCTCCTCTAAGCCAGGTCTTTGTAGTATAGTAAATAAATGTGTGTACTCTATTCTGTCAAAAGCCTTTTGGCATCTAAAGATATGATAGCTTTGTAATTTGTCTGATTTGAATATTGTACAATATTTAATAATCGTCTAAATGACAGCTGATTTTGATATGATTTTGAATGAAGCCTATTTAGTTGGGGTTTCAAACAAATGGGGAGAAGGCCCTCCAGTATCGTTAACAACCTAGAGAATATTTTAGAGTGGACATTGGTGAGGCTGATTGGCCTGTATAAACCTCACATATCTAGGGATGGGTACCTTTCACATTTGAACCAATACAGTACTGATGCCCAGTACCTGGAAGTTGGTGTCATTACCCAACGGTACCAATTTTTAGTACTTTTGTGTGTGTTTATGTGTTAATAAATGTTAATTTGTTTAATAAAATCTCAAAATGTTTTAATTTACCATATTTAGTTATATACACTTTATTGAATATATCAAAACAACATCCAGCTGTTTGTATTGTAGCATCTCAGTTGCATCTCTTCTCCCATGTTGCTGGCTGCAGATGACGAGCCGCTAAAGGATGCAGGCGTGCTAACGGTGCCGAATGCAGGAGTTGTAGCCATAGATCTGAGGCTGACGAAAACTGTGCAGTCTTCAGCCTTGAGAAAAATCATATCCTTAACCAGGTGCTTCCTCGGATTAGAAGTATTCCCGCCACTGGCCTTGCACTTTGCGTGCATTGCTGTGTTCATGTCCAGCATGAAAAAATCGCCCACTCTTCCACTTCTTCAGTGTCCGGATGATGCGTTTAGGTACCGAAACATGGTACCGTTTCATTTTACGTGAATAGGTACTCGGTAGTACTGACAGAATTCGGTCGGTACCTATAAAAGTACCGTATTCGGTACCCATCACTAAAGATATCAGGCGATTTGTTTAACTAACTGAACTGCACAAACGTAGAATGCAGATGTGTGATTTTTACAAAATGCAAAGCACTAGTAGCAGAACATGGACATTTGCTTAACTAAACCTGATTAGAGCATCACATTCTCAACCTTAAACATTTTTTTACCACTGTCCAGTACATGAAGCCATAACATGATTCAGTATTCACCTTAAAGGAAAATGTCACTGTGCAAAAGCTGACAGCAGTAACAAAGACGAATTTAGATATTACCAAGATACTTTCTCTGTGACATTTATTGTTGTTATAGAAGAATGCCAACATGACAAATAAACCTGGTGCAGCTATTTTCAGGAGTAGATGTATCTTTAAGTTTGTTATCTGTGGAAACATTTTCAGTCAGGCAGTTTGACAAAAAATGAAAAAAAAAAGTTAAATACTGTATGCTGCAGCCAGAGTTTATATGTCAAGACATAAATGTCACTGTATGCAGGGATTTTTCTTGTGTTTACATATGACAGATGTTGCCTTTACTTTCACAAGCGGATGCTTCTTAAAACAGCAGAATAAACTATAAACTTTCAGCTGCACTTACACTTTCTGGATTTTATTTTTCAAAAAAAAAAGAAAGCTGCCAGAAGAGATCCAATTTGGTGTGGTTAGAGCCTCAACATCAATCAGTCTGTACAAGTGTAAAAGCCCTAATTTTTTCCTCCCTTCAATGCAATTTAAATTTAGAAGGCGGCAAATAATTTTTTGAATCTTAGTCATGTGTAATACAAAAAAATGGCTTTAGCCAGAAGGAGAAATTCAAACAAAGATGACAGAAACGTTTTACTGCTCTTGTGTAGATTGAGAATAGATGATTAGCTGTCACACACTGAGCTGTTTTAAAACAGCTGTCACTCAGTTTGACAGTGAAAAAGGCTTTTGCTTTCATCCTTTGTGATGCTGAATATTAGGATTTGATGGGAGATTACTCAGTTTCCCATCAGGATTTTACAGACGAAGCTGGGGAAAACAAAAGCTTTGACTAATTTTATATCATGTTAGACATCTTGAAAAATTAGGATTTAATAATACAATATGACTTAAATGCCAGATGGTAGGCTTTTTAACCCTGATAGATTTTTTTAAACTATACACCCAAAACAAAGGGATCTATAAAATTTGTGACATCTTGCTCACATGAAGTGATTCGGGTAGAGTAATATTTGCATCTCTAAAAATATTTATCCTCCTTTTTGAAGTAGTATTTTCTCAATCTTCTCAATTTTCCTTTAAATCACTTTATTTATATATTTGACAACACATGTGATTAATTTCCAGTTAGAATTGAGTTATATCTACTTCAAATTTCAATCAATAAGTTAATTCCAACACAGTCCAATCACAAAGTAAAATTCAGACCCCACTACATACAGTCCAATTCTGGTTATTATATCAGTAAATAAAGATAGAAGCACAGATTACTGAATCGAGTTGTTACGTTTGCAGCAATTCCTTGTCCTGGGCAAAAACCTGGCAGCTGTAGAAAGGAATGACTCACTTCTAACAAGTTCAGCATCATTAGCCAGGCACAGTGTTTGGCTACATACACTGGGCTTATGATGAGCACATCAGATTTTTATTTGAAATTGCTCGCACCTACCCTCTAAGACTGTGGCACCTGTGGAGAGCCATATCACCCGTAATCAAAAATCGCCACTGATTACCTTATATCGGTTATTGAAGTAAGACTCCGTATGTTTATTTCTTATGCAAAAGGGGTCCAATTGTAATCTCAGCAGCCTTTTTGCGACACACCCTGCAGGTAGAGTGGAAATGCTAAACAATGTTTTGATTCATGACCATGATTTTTTTGTATCATTTGTCTCTTTGGAGAACAAATTCTCTGTACACAGCAGCTGTGTTTTTAGGTTTCAGGAAAAAGCTGTCCAAACACATAAGTGAATTCATTTTTCTAGTTTCTAATATACCAAATGTCACGCTTCTCTATTTTAATAGATGTTTTTGATGTTAATGCAAATTCTGTTTTTGATCTGTGGAAGGCACACCAAAAGGTGGTAATAAAGTAACATTTTCATCCAAACTTAAGATGACAGGGAATACTATTAGACACACATTTTTTAGCTCGTTTTTTAATTCTGTCTTTCAATTTCTGATGAAACCAAAATGCAAGATGACCTATAGTTTATTGTTACATTTAGCTATGATCTGCTGCATTGTACAATACATAGTACACTATAATACTAGTGATATGGAGACTCAAATCTCAAATCTGACCTTCTGCATACATATGCACGGACACACACACAACACACACACACATACATGTGTATATATATATACATTAAAATATATATATATATTGTGTATATATATATACCCTATATATATATATTACATATACATATTATAATATATAATTTTACATATACCTATATTTATAAATATATTTAAAATACATATACATTAATTTTATATTTTAAAATTTTTAAAAGCAAAATAATATTTTAAAATATATATATATATATATATATATATAAATTGGGGGGGGGGTTTTGTGTGTGTGTGTGTGTGTGTGTGGGGGTTTTGTTTGGGGATTAACAAGTTATATAATA
This sequence comes from Crenichthys baileyi, assembly GCA_036173005.1. Taxonomy (NCBI): domain Eukaryota; kingdom Metazoa; phylum Chordata; class Actinopteri; order Cyprinodontiformes; family Goodeidae; genus Crenichthys; species Crenichthys baileyi. The sequence goes on along the minus strand of JAHHUM010000067.1, from coordinate 405,062 downwards.
TCTATAATATATATATTTTATTTATATATATATTACAGTACAGAAGGGAAAAATTTTTGGAGTTTTGGACACACCTTTTTTCATTCAAAAAAGTTTTCTTTTATTTTTTATGACTATGGAATATTTTACTTCACACTGAAGGCATCAAAGCTATGAATTAACACATGTGGAATCATAAAACTGAACAAAAAAATGTAAAAAATGAAAAAATTTCTTTTATTCCTAGGGTTTTCCCCCAAGTAGCCACCTTTTTCTTTGATTATGGCTACCCTTGGCATTCTGTTGATGAGCTTCAAGAGGTAGTCACCTGAAATGGTTTTCCCAAAGTCTCGAAGGAGTTCCCAGAGATTCTTTGCACTTGGTTTTTTCCCCTTTTTCCCTTCACTCTGCGGTCCAGCTCACCCCAAACCAACTCGATTGGGTTCAGGTCCGATGACTGTGGAAGCCAGGTCCTCTGGCGCAGCACCCCATCACTCTCCTTCTTGGTCAAATAAACCCTTACACACCGGGGGGTGTGTTTGGGGGATTGTGCCTGTTGAAAAATAAATGATGGTCCAACTAAACGCAAACCAGATGGAATAGCATGCCACTGGGGAGATGCTGTGGGAAGCCATGCTGGTTCAGTATGCCTTCAATTTTTTAATAAATCCCCACCATTCACCAGCAAAGCACCCCCACACCATCACACCTCCTCCTCCATGCTTCACGGTGGGAACCAGGCATGTAGAGTCCATCCGTTCACCTCTTCTGCGCCGCACAAAGACACGGTGATTGGAACAAAAAATCTCAAACTTGGGGAAAAAAAAAAAAAAAAAAACCCAAAAAAAAACCCAAAAGCCCCCCAAAAAAAAAAAAAAAAAAAAAAAGAAAAAAAAAAAAAAAAAAAAAAAAAAAAAAAAGATTTCCCCTGGTCTAATGTCCATTCCTTGTGTTTTTTATTTTTTTTGGGCCAAAAAAGTCCCCTTCTGCTTGTTTTGCTGCCCCCCCCCCGCCCCCCCGGTTTCCTAGCAGCTATTTTACATGAAGGCCTGATTCACACAGTCTCCTCAGTTGTTCTAGAGATGTGTCTGCTGTTAGAACGCTGTGTGGCATTGACCTGTTCTCTAATCTGAGCTGCTGTTAACCTGCAATTTCTGAGGCTGGTGAATCGGATGAACTTATCGTGAGGTGACTCTTGGTCTTCCTTTCCTGGGGCGGTCCTCATGTGGTTTTTGCGACTGCACTTGGGGACACTTTCAAAGTTTCCCCAATTGCTTGGACTGACTGACCTTCATTTCTTAAAGTAATGATGGCCACTCGTTTTTTTTATTAGCTGCTTTTTTCTTGCCACAATACAAATTCTAACAGTCCATTCAGTAGGACTATCAGCTGTGCACTGTATCCACCTCCTCCACAACACAACTGTTGGTCCCAACCCCATTTTAAAGGTTGAAATACCCACTTATTAAAACCTGACAGGGCACACTGTGAAGTGAAAACCATTTCAGGTGACTACCTCTTGAAGCTCATCAACAGAATGCCAAGAGTGTGCGTAGCAGTAATCAAAGCAAAAGGTGGCTACTTTGAAGAACCTAGAATATAAGACATATAGAAGTCCTGCACAGTGGTCAGAGGGATTTTAAGCCATTCTTCTTGCAGGATAGTGGCCAGGTCACTACGTGATACTGGTGGAGGAAAACGTTTCCTGACTCGCTCCTCCAAAACACCCCAAAGTGGCTCAATAATATTTAGATCTGGTGACTGTGCAGGCCATGGGAGATGTTCAACTTCACTTTCATGTTCATCAAACCAATCTTTCACCAGTTTTGCTGTGTGTATTGGTGCATTGTCATCCTGATACACGGCACCGCCTTCAGGATACAATGTTTAGACCATTGCATGCACATGGTCCTCAAGAATGGTTCGGTAGTCCTTGGCAGTGACGCGCCCATCTAGCACAAGTATTGGGCCAAGGGAATGCCATGATATGGCAGCCCAAACCATCACTGATCCACCCCCATGCTTCACTCTGGGCATGCAACAGTCTGGGTGGTACGCTTCTTTTGGGCTTCTCCACACCGTAACCCTCCCGGATGTGGGAAAACGTAAAAGGTGGACTCATCAGAGAACAATACATGTTTCACATTGTCCACAGCCCAGATTTGCGCTCCTTGCACCATTGACACCGACGTTTGGCATTGGCATGAGTGACCAAAGGTTTGGCTATGGCAGCCCCGGACGTGTATATTGACCCTGTGCAGCTCCCGACGGACAGTTCTGGTGGAAACAGGGGAGTTTGAGGTGCACATTTAATTCTGCCGTGATTTGGGCAGCCATGGTTTATGTTTTTGGATACAATCCGGGTAGCACCCGAAAAATCCCTTTCAAAACGCTTCCTCTTGCATCCACATTAAACCCTGTTGATGTGGTTCGTCCTTCTTGGGTATGCTGACATTACCCTGGATACCGTGGCTCTTGATTCATCACAAAGACTTTGCTGTCTTGGTCACAGATGCGCCAGCAAGACGCGTACAACATTTGTCCTCTTTTGAACTCTGGTATGTCACCCATAATGTTGTGTGCATTTCAATATTTTGAGCAAAACTGTGCTCTTACCCTGCTAATTGAACCTTCACACTCTGCTCTTACTGGTGCAATGTGCAATCAATGACGACTGGCTACCAGGCTGGTCCAATTTAGCCATGAAACCTCCCACACTAAAATGACAGGTGTTTCAGTTTCATTGTCCAACCCCTGTAATGTTCCATAGTGGCATGACAATGCCTCAGGGTGACATGTCCTTATTAAAATATTTGTCCTTCCTCTCTAGTGTGTTTACATCTCACTGGCAAAAACAATTCACATTTGGTAAAGCTGACAGCACAGAGATGGGAGGCAGGAGGGAGCTGCCTGATTTGAGGATTGCAAGGCAATTGTAGCGGGGTGAATTCTCCATAGGTTTAAATGTCAACTGGTCAATAAAATCTTGGCACTCCGTCACTTCTAATTTGTACTAAGACAGAGGATGCTATTAAAGAATGAAACTAAAATTACCAACTTGACATTTCCCCATTAATTTATTGCTGTTTCTCTGTCAATTCTCCATGTTGTCTTTGTGTAACTGCGAACTGCCTCCCTTCAGATTCGTCCAGACTGTTAGGAAGCTTTCTGACTGTTAGGCTGGGATGGTATTTATTTTTGATTAACATGTCAGACTCACCACGTCTGCATGACTTTATATCAATTGCTTTAGAGGCATGTAAAGTTAATAAACACCATCAACTGCATTCAGAAAATAAAATGAACACTGCAGTCAACATAGTAAACATGGCACTCTGGCAGGTGTAAGAATGAATAAAGAGGATCACACAAATGTACAAGCACTAAAATATAATTATTTGCTCGTGCAGTCGTTTCCTTATTGTGGAGTTTTCTGTCACATCGTTGTCAAACTTCTCAGATTTTCTTGTCACCTTTCTTTGGACTTTTGCTCCTTGTTTATTCTTTCCCAGTTTTTCATGTTTGTGTTTATTGATTTATCCTTCACCATCGCCTATTTGTTCATTATAGTGAATACAACCTCTTGCAACAACTCGGTAATCACTGCTCTTGGTGAACATTCAGTACATTTTTGTACTATTTAACAAATGCAACAAATCACTCACAGATTAAAAAAAAACTAATTTATTTACCAACTAATTGCTCTGTCCTTCTAAAAAAAGTTAAAAGGAGCAAGAAACATTAACTTGTCATGCAGGTTGAATATGTAAAAACAAAAACCTGTAAAATTTAGGAGTTGCAGATTTTAATGAGCTGGTACACCTGGCTGATTGAGAGGGAAAGTGAGGAGAGCCATCAGTTAATACAATGGAAATGATCAGACTGAACACATTGTGTCAAAAGACATTGGTTGCTTCTGTGTCTGGCATTTGACTGAAGAAAACTGAATTTATGTACAGGAAAGCCAATTTTGGTCTTCGGTAGCTATTATCCTATGTTTTAGATGTTTCTCTGCTTGAACGCACTCTATTTCATTCAAAGAGACAATTCAGCTTTTATTATGTGTGGTGGAGCAAGTAGACATCTTTAAAAAGATGCTGTGCACTTCTGATCTAAACAAAGAATAACCAAGGTTAGAGTGGGCTAAAGAGAAGTGACATGGATTATTAATGACTGAAGGTATGTGGTACTCAGTGATGAATCCTGAATCCAAATTTACCATCCCAATAACGCAAACACTCATCGGCCCTTTTATTAGGTACATCAGGCTATACTGTGTTGCACCCCCTTTTGACTTCAGAACTGCCCTAATTTTTCATGATATAGATTCATCAAGATGTCTGAAACAACTCTAAAATCTTTTGTTCATATTGCCATGATAACGTCATACAGTTGCTGCAGATTTGTCAGCTGCACACTAGAATCTCCCATTCCACCACATCCCAAAGCTGCTCTGTTGAATTGAGGTCAATGTCATTGGAGTGCAGGAAATTCACCAGTTACAAGTCAGCAGTTTGAGATGGTTTAAGCTTTGTTTCATGTGCATTATCCTATTGGATTTAGCCACCAGAAGATGGATGAACTGTGGGCATGGTCAGCAAAAATTCTCAGGTAGGCCACTACCAGTAGCAACAACCTGACTGAACAGCTGATAGAAGGTGGTTCATGGAGTCAGACCCAAATGCAGACAGGAGGGTGTTAATAAAAAAAAAAAAAAGCTAACTGACAGAAAGGCAAAAACTCAATGCATGGCACGAGGAGAAAAAGACATGGAGAATGGATGAAAAAACAGGTATGGAAATGGACAGGCAAAACAGGAGCAAAAGCAACGTACAAAAATAGGTAGCGCGGGTGAGCAGAATGTACTAATTGCATTGTGGCTGACAGTGGGAATCGTCTTGATGTTTAAATCAAATTTTTAGCTGAAATACGATTTTTTCCGTGTTTGTTCAAACTAATGGTGAAGAGAGAGCTGAGCCGAAAAGCGAAGCTCTCAATTTACCGCTCGGTTTACGTTCCTACCCTCACCTAATTAAATGTGACTGCCATCAGAGTTCACTCTGAATGGTTCACGACCCCCAAGCGACCTGCATGTAGATGTCACACAACAGCGCACTGTTTACGGAAGCAATTATTTTATTTTCTTCTGATTTATTTAAGCAGAGACAAGATATAAAACAAATAAGTTACATTTAAAAGAAACTAACTACCTTTAAAAGAAACTAATTAACTACTATTACAAAGATACTTATTTAAAACAGTAAAATTCATTGGAGAAGGAAAATTAAATAGCAATGCATAAAAAGTGCTGTAGACGCTGTAGAAGTTTCAGTGTTCATATATATAGAAATATAAATAACCTTTATTGCTCCTCAGTGGGGAAATTCAGGTGTACCAAGAGCAAGGTGAAAGGCAAGTCGAAGGGAAAAATTACTTAAACAGAAAGTAAGAATAAGAGAATGTACCATGAGAGCATCTAAAAAAACCTTCATCCTAGAACTGAGAGTTGTTGTAATTTAAATGCATTTTACAGTATTCAAATGTAGTTGGAGATTGTTTTTGTGTGTTTGTTGACTTGTCAGCATTGGCCCAACAGGGATACTGCAAAATCTCTTTGCTAGCAATTTTCTTTTTGTTTTACCCCCTTTAAATTGATGTTAGCTGCCCAAATTTTATGTGAGCTCATAGAGTCCTAAAAGACACATCCCACACTTTCTCTCACTGCCAAGAAGGTAAAGGCAAGTGGAGCCAGCTAAAATATGCCAAAATAAAGATCATACTGGAGCTTCAGCTGTCTATTTGAATATCATACTCACTAAACTCCCACAGCAAGGCTCACTCACAGGCTGCAAACAAATGATGGATGAAGTCACACATTTGCAACAACAAACTCATTGTGAAAAAAAGCCTAAAACTGCAGCATAGTTGATGGTAGAAAGGAGCGGCTTAGCTGTTTGTGTTAGAAACAGGCTGAAAGTTTCGACACAAGTTTCGACACAAGAATTTTTTTTTTATTTGTATTTTCAAAACTCCAATACCTAATGGGGGATAAAATGCTATACTTGTTAGTATGCTTAACCCTTATATATATATATTATATATATATATATTATATATATATATATATATATATATTATGACTGGAGGCCTCTGTCACCACTCCCTAAAGGAACAGTGCACTGTAAGTAATAATCACCGCATAGAACGGTGACTATGATGTATTCTTAAGATTCTTAAGTAAGATGATGTTACCTCTGAGTTGGGTTTCAGGCATAAAGCTGAAATCTGTACTCGTCCTTTCTGAATCGTGTACTGCTGGCTGATTCCTGGAGAGTCAGCCAATCTGGACAAGATGATATTGAAGAGATCTAAACTCTAGGAGAGAGATGAATGCTTATTACATTACAGACAGAGGGTCTGTTGCAAGAGAGACAATAATGTTAAAAGGCAACAGGAGTGAGACACATCTGGCCTTCTTTCATGTATCCTTTTTATGGAGCTTTGTGGTTCAGACATTCACATGTTCATTTGTCAGAGCCAACAAGAATAAAATTAGCTTTACCTGAGTAGAGACAAGCCAATATACTTGCAGTGAGTAACAGAAGCAATATGTATGTAAGACATGGGGGTTCTACTACTCCTCTTAGCAGACACTAAAATTACAAACCTGAACAGGGACATTGATGTCATCATATTACTTTACCTGCAGGTATACAGAAACTGTTTTCTCATTTCAATAAAATAATACCAAAAAGATAGCACAATTTAACAACAGGAACTGCTATTTTCCAAGCTGGTATGAATACAGAATGTTGTTGTGGGATTCCTAAATAGAGGCAGCTGCATGTACAAGATTAAAATTCTGATTTATCTGATCAGACTGAAGAGTTTTTCATTCTCATGCTTATGTTTGGTTTTTTATCGTAGTGCTCAGAATGGCAAAACTGATTATGTTGGAGAGTTCAATCCTAAGAGCAGACACTTTTCTGCTTTCTCTCAGGATTAGATCAATAAAAATAAACAAACTGTGCCAAGATAAGGGTTCCTACCAAGAAAACACAAAAAAAGGGGTAAGAAAGCACCATGTGGTTTCTGCTAATTAGCCAACCCAAAGACAGGGTGCAGATAAAACTAGTCATCTGTCTGGTTGGATTTAGCAGACCTGATTTCAGGCAGGACACAAGCCATTGAATGACAGAGGCTTAAAAAAGCTACTGATGATTCACAAACCCTAGCTACACCTGCATAGATTAAGGTGGAAACAGTGACTCCACATATTGCAGTGAATGGGATTTTTTTCAATGTTTTGATTGGTTTTGGGGGTGGCAGTAGAAGGGGCTTGCCCAGGGCACATATCATGCAAGAACCACCAATGACTGTATCTTAGAATATCAATTGAAAGTTAAATGGAAGGTAAAATGGCAGAGAAAGGTGCAGCAGGGATAACTGCAGCCTTGAGAGGATTGTGAATCAAAAGGTCTTTCAAAAGGTTGGTGAAATTCACAAGTTTTACAGCTGGATTCAGTGACTCAAGAAACCTGCAAGTCTTTCAGGAGAAAGTTGTAGGTCAGAGATGGGCTCTGATTCTCTGTGGTAAATCACTGCTGAACCAGAGATGTAACAAGGGTCTTAACTGGGCTTATAGAAAACAGCCTGGACTGTTGCTCAGTGGTCCAAAGACCTCTTTTCAGATAAAGATAAACTTTGCATTTGAAAGTCAAGGTCCCAAAATCTAGAGGATACCGTAGATATGCACCAAATCCAAGTTGCTTGAGGTCCAGTGAGACATTTTCACCATCAGAGAGGACTTGAGGAGCCATGTCATCTACTGGAGATGGTCCAGTGTGTTTTAAAGTGGGTGTTTGGCCACATTGTCTAAAGTCCCAATAACTGCTGTAAGGTCCATGGTATTACTGTGCTTAGTGGGCCAGCAAACTCATCTTACCTGAACCCCATTGAGAATCTATGGTATATTGTCAAGAGGAAGATGAGGGACACTAGAGCCAACAATGCAGACTACTATTGGGTTACCACTGAAGCAACCTGCGCTTCCGTCCCACCTAGCAGAACTGCAGGCCGATCACCTCCACGCAACGATGCACTGATGCAGTAATTTATGCAAAAACAGGCCCAACCAAATATTGAGTTGAAATACTGTACAACACATTGGGATACATTTTAGTATCGCCATACTGTTGCAGTACTTAAAATTCTTTTTTTTATTGATCTTTTATAATATTCTAATTTTCTGGAAACAGAATATCAAGAGTTTCAGTTTCGGTATTGAAATACTGAAATTAATGAACATTTTGATGATATTCTAATCTACTGAGATGCAAATTGAAATAAGGGATTGAGTCAGTTCTTCTGTAGTACATTAACAAATCAACTGAATACAATGGATTTGTGCGTCCTTCTCTGCTAGTCATTCTCATCTGTGGTGTTCAAATTCTTTGGCTCAGTACCAAATGGATCTTATGTTTCATCTTCACTTCATTCAGAGATGTGTTAGAGTCCCGATCAGATGAAAGAAGGACACAGATAATACATATCAATCCTTTTCTCTGGGATATTAATTACATTGATTTATTAGCACACAGAAGCAACCTGTTGCCAACATCCCCATCTTGTCAAACTAATTTCAGTTGATGTCTCGTGAGTATTGATGAAACATATGCTCCTTCAGCTCATTAAACATATAAGTCTCCTGAGGGCAGCCCTGGCTGGTGGACTGTTGGAGCTGCAATAATATAAGGGATTTTTTTTTTGTTGCTGCAAGAAGCACGGTTATGCAGTATAACTTGCAGCAAATGAGCAACTGTCAGATCTATCTATGTGCCAGTTGTGTTCTTTTATATTCCTCAGCTTTGAATAACACTAGAATAAGAAAACAGAACAAAATACTCAGAACGTTTGTGGTAACTTGAAATACTGTGGAACCACTTATTTATTTTCTCATGAATGATCCTGTACACTCCAGTCCTTCCACTTTAAGAGTGCAGCATGACTTCGTGCAAATAAAATTAGTTCAAATGGGTTTATCAACACCTTTGTTGGTCACTATTTGTTTGTTTTAGGTGAGATCACAACCCATTAAATTTAGTCTGTGGTCTTCAGCTTTATAGCCATCCTGTTGTTCAACACTTTGTGATGATGATGGTCTGGGTTTATGAAGACTTGAGAGGGACATGTGTTCAATTGCATTTGATTGGATCACTACAAAATGAATAAGGCCAACAAAAAAGAGCAGTGATCTCAGTTTCTTATCTTACTGTGTTGGGGGATCTAAAAATAAGATTTCTGTTGGTATACACATGAAGAAAAGAAAGGACATTTTGTGAAATATCAATTCTTATGACTTATGTACTCATACTCGTTGTCTTCCGCTTATCCGGGACCGGGTCGCGGGGGCAGCAGACTCAGCAGAGACACCCAGACGTCCCCTCCCAGACACCTCCTCCAGCTCCCCGGGGGGAGCCCAAGGCGTTCCCAGGCCAGCGGAGAGACATAGTCCCCCCAAAGCGTGTCCTGGGGGGGGCCCCCCGGGGCCTTTCTCCCTGTTGGGATGCGCCGGGAACACCTCCCGGGAAAGGGTTCCGGAGGTATCTGGTTTTTTATGCCCGAGCCACCTCAATTGGCTCCTCTCGATGAGGAGTAGGCTTTGCCTCTACTCCGACCCCTTCCCCCGGGAAGGGCCGAGCCCCTCACCCTATCTCTAAGGGGGGCCTGGCCACCCCTACGGGGGAACCTCATTTCAGCTGCTTGTATCCGGGATCTCGTTCTTTTGGTCATGACCAAAGTTCATGGCCATAGGTGAGGGTAGGAACGTAAAACCGAGCGGTAAATTGAGAGCTTCGCTTTTCGGCTCAGCTATCTCTTCACAACAACGGACAGGCACAGCGCCCCCATTACTGCGGCAGCCACACCGATCAGTCTGTCGATCTCCCGCCCCATTCTTCCCTCACTCGTGAACAAGACCCCGATATATTTAAACCCCTCCACTTGAGGAAGGAACTCCCCTCCAACCTGAAGAGGACAAGCCACCCTTTTCCATGGAGAACCATGGCCTCGGACTTGGAGGAGCTGATCCTCATCCCAGCCCTTTAAACTCTCGGCTGGGAAAAACCACCCCAGCGCATGCTGTAGGGTCTTGGCTAGAGGGGGCCAGCAGGCCCAAGTCATCTGAAAAAAGAAGGGACGAAATCCACTGGCCCCCAAAACCCGGGGCCCCCTGGCCCTTGGCTGCGCCTAAAATCCTGTCCATAAAAAGGTTTTTGAACAGGGAACCGGTGACCAAAGGGCAACCCTGCCGGAGTACAACATGCCCCCGGGGGGAAACAGGTCCGACCTTAGTGGCCCGGCAATGCAAACCCAAAACCCCCCTGTTCCCCCCCCCGCTTGTACAAAGACCGGATGGTCCCTAATAAAGGGAAACCTGACTCCATACTCCCTGGAGCACCCCCCACAGGGCATCCACGAGGGACAAGTCGAATGCTTTTTTCCCGGTCCAAAAAAACATGTAGACCGGGTTTGGGGGCAAACTCCCTAAAACCCTCGGGGCCCCTTTTAGGGGGTAGAGCTGGTCCAGTGCCCACGACCGGGGACGAAAACCACACCTTCCCCCCCCCTGAAAGCCGAGGTTTCGACTATCTGCCGGACTCTCATCTCCAATACCCTGGCGTAGGCCCCTTACCCAGGGGAGGCTGAGGAGTGTGATCCTGAAGTTAAAAACACACCCTCTGGTCACCCTTCTTTAAAGGGGACCCCCAACCCCAGTCCGCCAGTCCAGAGGCACTGTCCCCAAACCCAAACGCAATGTTGAAGGCGTGTCAACCATGACAGCCCCACAACATCCGGGGACTTGAGGTATTTCCGGGGCCGGATCTTATCCACCGCGGAGTTTTTAAACCACCTCGGTGACTTCAGCCCGGGGTGATGAAAGAGCCCAAACCCCCAACCCCCACCCTTTTTTTCCACCAGGGAATGCGTGATGGCAGGATTGAGGAGATCCTCAAAGTACTCCTTCCACCCCCCGATAATGTCCCCAGTTGAGGTCAGCACCCTCCCACCCCCTGAAAACAGTTTTTGCAAAGCACTGCTTCCCCCCTCCTGAGGCGGCGGACGGTTTCCCGGAAAATCGCTTTTGAGCCAAACCCGGGTTAGTCCTTCTCCATGGCCTCACTGGACTCCTGCCAGGCCCAAGTGTTTCCCTATGCCACAGCCCGGCCCCGCGGCAGGGTTTGGCCTCACGGAACCCGCAGCCGCCTCAGGAGCCCACAAGCCAACCCAAAACCGATAGGACTCCTTTTCGCTTGACCTTTCCCTTACTGCGGTTTTCCACCCCCGGGGTTTGGGGGATTGCCGCCGCGACAGGCACCGCAGACCTTTTACGGCCGCAGCTAAGGGCAGCAGCATCGACAATAGATGCGAAGAACATGGTCCACTCGGACTCTATGTCTCCAACATCCCCCGGAAATTCTGGTCAAAAAAATTTTCCCCGGAGGTTGGAAGTTGTTTTTACATCCCTGGCCAAGGGCTCCCCCAGATGTTCCCAGCAGACCCTCACTATGCGCTTGGGCCAGCCAAGTCTGTCTGGCTTTCTCCTCCTCCAGCGGATTTAACTCACCACCAGGTGGTGATCAGTGGACACCTCACCCCCTCTTTTCACCCGAGTGTCCAAAACACGCAGCTGAAGGTCTCATGATACGACAACAAAATCGATCATTGACCTCCTGCCTAGGGTGTCCTGGTGCCAACTGCATGGACACCCTTATGTTTGAACATGGTGTTCATTATGGACAATCCGTGACTAGCACTTATGATGCACCTCTATTACATATGTTGCCTGTGTGCTGAGATGAACAATGTAAAATCTACAATCTGCAACTGCAAAATAACAGTGCTTTTGAAACTGCAAAACTGCCTGACCATCTTGGGCTGAATTTTCAATGGTTTATAAACAATCTGAGTTCCCCTAAACAATCAAATATTTAATAGCTGAAATTATAAATAGCCATTTAAGATACCGCAAACATTCTGCCTACCAAATTAATGAATTCCCATTAGTAGAGTCTACATCGCATAGCATGAGATTAACAGAGAAATTTTGTTCTTTATCTCAAAGTTTCATTTTGTTTGTTGCTGCTTTGACAAACATGCAGAAAACACTCAGAAAGATTAAGAAAGTTTAAAGCGTTTATTTTATCGGTGAAGATGTGGTCCGGGACAGGAACGCCTCGGCTGCACGGAGAGGTAACAGGTAAGTGGTGGATTGTAACAGTGAGGATTTGCTGTGTTAGGTATCTTACAGTTTGTAGTTGGAGATGGCTCACCGGGTGGAATATGGTTCTGGGTCTGGAATGCTTGGTAAGCTTGCTGCTGAATTTGTATAGCATTCAAACAGCACACAAGAGAAAAAATCTGCTGAGATGATTTGTCCAGAACAAGCTGCAAGGACTCCCAAACCATGGCTGCAAAAACAGAATGATGCCATTTCTTTCTTGCAGCCCTGGAAGATAGACCAAATGTATGTGCTCTTGCAAAGTAGGTATTGGCCTTAACTCACTGGGTCATTGCAGCAACATTTGAGTAGCAGTGGCATAAACATTGTGACAATAGCACCAATGTGCCACCAATGACTTATTTATTGTGCCTCTGGGGTTACGAGATTCATGTAACTGTATTTTTTAATATGCCAAAACAAACTCCATGGTAGTCTGGCCTAACTGTAAATAAGTGTGTATGCTATATGATGGCAGACTCACAACAGTGTCTAGGTTGTTAAAATTATGGTTAAAGATGCAGAAATGAGCTGCATAGTGTATTGTTTAGTATTGTTGCATCGCAGCCTGGAGGTAGCTGGTCCCAGTCTTAGCTGGGGTTTGCATATTTTGAGTTGGCTAGCTCTCCTGTTGGAGTTTCTCTTGGTACAGCCACATTTGTCACGCTTTGTTATTGGATTGCACCTAAACACAGGAAGGAGGTGGGCAGAGATTCAAAACAAAGTTCAAAACACTTGCAGCAGGGACTCTAAAACCACAACGTTAAAGCATAAGCACAAGAGACACCAGGAGTAATGGGAAATGTCACAGAAACAACAGAAGAATCTAGCAAAGAGTGAATTAAATGACGGCCGTCTATACTGGAATACGTGATTAATGGAAGAACGACCAGTTGAGTCTAATTAACTGAAAGTGATGCAGCTGAGGAAGAACCCGAACTGGGCCATCTGATGGAGACCGAAAGGAGATAAATGTGGAAACTGTGGAAACATTACAAAGAAACACAGGGGAAATAATCAACATGGACAAAAGGAAGCAGATACAGTAAATCTAACAAACTATCACTGGGACTTTGATCATACTGGAAATAATCTCAGCAAACTGATAATTTTTAAGGTGATATGAGCAACATTGGATTTCCCCTTGGTGTTGGACAACATAATTTAATTTAAAATTGTTCTGTCTTGATAAAAATTGATTTATATGGATTCAGATTCTCCTCATGATTTGTGGGAGTCTTTAACTGAAGATGAGCCATTATAGAAGGAGGAAGACTTTGAGCTACAGTAGCAAGATCGACTGTCAAGTTCCCACTTTTTTTGGGCTTACACTGCAGGATTCCCCCACTTGAAAAGGCAGCTTGCTTCAATAGGATTCAAACTGGATTTCACTCAATGACCCAGAAATATTTTTTCTTTTCCTCCTTTACTTTATTTTTAAAGTTCACAGGTGGTCACAATAGGTGAAAAACCTTAAACACAAAGAAAACACAAAAGGGTTAAGCAAAACCGAAAAAACCAAATTTAACTATGATCAAAATTAATTAGCATTTAAATAATTATAAATTATTCTTGAAACTAAGTATAACGTATCCAAATTAAACACCCAAAAATCAAACAAATATATTTAAAGCATTTTAAGCATCAGTTCCTACATGTATTCAATTACAATCCGCAGCTCACCGGCTCCTTCTTTTCCTTGAAACAAGCTTTCTCAGTCCTGCAGTGTCCATTTCCCACCATCTCTCTCACACATTGCCAGCAGCTCCTGTGTTAGTGAGTAACTCCAAACAAATCATTCACCGACAAAATTGGTCCCTGAATCAGACCAGATCTTTTTAGGATGCCCTCGAATCACTGTGAATTTCTGATAAGCCAAACTTTCAGTTTACATAGTGTTAGCAAGCGTTACGTGAATTGCTATACTGGCCATGCAGCACAATGCCACCCCCCAAACTTTAACTGTGACTCTCCTCTTCACATCATCTTTAACCTGATAAGGTCCAAACAGGTCAACTGTTGTAAACTCAAATAGGCCTATGCCAGCCAGCCTAGTACTGTACTGAAGTGTTGATCCTTGGATGCTTGTCATGACGCGCTAGGCGGCTCATCATTATACCTGTTGTTTTCCCACCTGATGCATGTAAAAGAGTCGATCCCAAAGATCCCTTTGGATTGCAGAATCACGATTTATTCATCCCAATGGGTAATCAGAGTACAAATCCAGTAACTCCAAAATACACAACAACAGCATTCTTAACGGACTCCGCCACAGCGGTCAAAAACTTGTATGCCCTTCCGGGTTCAACACCTGCCTACTACCTGTTAACTCTTAGCTCATATACTTGACATAACACATTGATTTAAACACCATAGACCATACAAAGTTTAGAAATTGGTCTCTCAATAATACTGGACTTAGTTTTTAATTTCACAGACCTCACTAAACCATGACCATTTGGAAACACTTCCAAAACCTTCCCAAGAGGCCAGGATCCTCGAGGGGCAGATGTATCCATTATGATCACAATGTCTCCAACAGCAAGAATTTTCCTCTTCTCATTCCATTTCTGCCTTTCTTGAAGCAAAGGCAAATATTCTCGAACCCATCTCTTCCAGAAAGGGTCAGCAAGGTATTTTACCTGTTTCCATCGCCTTCTTCCATACCGATCCTCTGGCTTAAAAATTCCAGGGGGAAATGATGGTTTTCCTCAGAGAAAGAGCAAATGATTAGGCGTGAGTGGCTCCAAGTCATTTGGATCATCTGAAAGAGTTGTAATAGGACGATCATTTAAAATGGCTTCAGCTTCACACAAGACTGTACTTAGCCCATCATCATCAAGGGTTTGTTGACGCAACAATGAATTGAGCACCCTTCTCACTAGGCGAATCATTCTCTCCCAAACACCACCAAAATTTGAGGCAGCAGGTGGATTAAAAACCCAATTAATTTCTACCTGTGCAAATAAGACCTTATTTTGTCCTGGTCCAGTTTGACAAGGGCTTCTTTCAGTTCTCTCTCCACACCAACAAAGTTTGTTCCATTGTCAGACCATAAGTGTTTCACTTGTCCTCTTCGGCTAACGAACCGCCTCATTGCATTGATGCAGGAATCTGTGTGAAGTGTAGCTGCTGCTTCCAAATGAATGGCTCGACTTGCCCTACAGGTAAACAGAACACCATATCTTCTGCAGTATGTTCTTCCTCTTTTAACTTCAATTGGCCCAAAATAATCAACCCCAGTATTAAAAAACGGGGGATGGTCTGGGACAATCCTTGCGACAGGTAAGTCAGCCATTTTCTGCACCAAGGGTCAACAGTTGTACCGCCTGCAGATGCTGCACTCGCCAATGACTTTTCTCACAGCAGAACTCCCTTTAGTAATCCAGAACCTTCTCCTTACAACAGACAGTGTGTGAGCTCCTCCTGCATGTCCAAGAGTTTGGTGATAATATTTGATGATTAATTTGGAGATGTGTTGTTCTTTAGCAAGGATTATCGGGTG
>JAHHUM010000067.1:242402-388405 GCA_036173005.1 Crenichthys baileyi | reverse complement strand
TGTTTATAGCTTTTTATAAAGGGTCAAACCATAGTTTTAAAAATTACAACTTAAAAAAAGGGTTTGGGAATGCATAAGCTTGGGACGTTGCGTTTGGCCTCTTCTGCTTTTAAAAAAACCCCCCTTTAAAGTTGTCTTAATTTTAAAAAGACATTTTAAAAAACACAACACATCTAAAAACAGCCAGCCTATATAAAAGAAGTGTTGATCCTTGGATGTTTTTGTTATGACCGTAGACGGCTAAGTTAGACCTGTTGTTTTGACACTTGATGTGTGTAAAAGGTCAATCCAAAGTCCTTTTGGATAGCAGGTTCCCCATTTATTCATCCCAAGGGGGTTTTAATATTAAAACAAATCGAAAATCCAAAGTACACAACAAGGCATTTTAAGACTCCACCCACACGGTAAAAAACGGTATCCCCTTTTTCAGTTAAAACACCTTTGCTTGTTACCCTCAGCTTTATACTTACCTTTCATCGCCATTTATAAAAAACAGAAATTATAACACATATTAGCTCCATACACCGGCCCAAAATTGGCAAAATAACAAACATGCCAATTCCCCAAAACAGTGACCCCAAGGTTTGAGACTAAGTGAAAAAATGTAACTTTAAAACTTTGTTTTTGACCCCCAAAAAACCCATACAAAGTTTAAAAATTGGTCTTTCAATAATACTGACCTAATCCAAAATTTGATACTGGAAAAACCTTCCCAAAAAATTTCCCCAAGACCCCGGATCCTTAAAGGGCAATGGAACCTAATGCCACAAACTATAAAAAGCAAATTTTTTCCTCTTTTGGTTCCATACATTTTCAGACAAATCCCTGATGGTTGCAACTCTATTGCCACAAATGTGTGAAAGCGTCTATCTTATTTTTTGGGGTAATTTAACCAAAAATTTACAGTCCAGAAAAAACTGACTTTTTCCCCCGGTGCACATTCAGCTCCGTTTTGACCAAACTCAACCTTTAGGGGAAACAGCTGGCCCAGTTTAAACCCCAGAATGGTTTGAACCTTCGGGGTGTTTACTCTAGCCCTTTCCCCCGAGGGAAAACAAACGAAATTTTTTGTTTTCATAGTTTTTTATACGAAGGTAAACGACTGTCCCATGCCAAACTTCACGGGATCTGAAAAATTGTGTAATTGTGCTGCTTTTTTGGCTCCAAAAACCCACAGGTTTTATGCAGCGGTACACTAAACTAGCCACGAGCCAGCCCTCCAGCACCTTTTCCCTTTATGTAAAAATGTCTTTGGCAAAGCATCATCCCCCCCAAATAAAATTCCCGCAGCAAATTTTTTCCCCGTGATGTCATGGGGCCCCGGAAAACCCCAAAGTTTATAAACAGAGCTGTTCACCCGATAACATTCCAATCTGGTCAGGCCTGTTGTTTCGCCCCATCTTAAACGGAAAACATCAGTCTCTACAACCATGCAGACCAGACTCTTTCCATTTGAGGATGTATTTCCAAACCAGCTTTTCAAATCTTTAGCTCCCTTTTTCCCCCCAAAAGGAAACCAGAACAACACAACTGTTGCTTATCCATTTGTCCAATGTGAAGCCTCCCTTTTTACATAGAGCAACAAGATTTGGTATCAAATGGATAGATGCTTCTTCTGTACCAGAACTTTGCAGGCAATCATCAACAAACAAGTTATGTCTGACAGTTTCTATGACCTCTGGTGGAAATTCATCCTGAATGTCTTGGGCCGCTCTCTTTGAGGCATAAGCTGCACAGCTGGGGGATGAAACAGCTCCAAATAAATACACCTCTAGGGCACTGGTTCCTGTATAGTGTCTCCATCTGGCCACCGAAAAAGCAAAGGAAGTCTCTGTCCTCTTCTGGCACCCGCACCTGATAAAACCTAGCTTTTATGTCTCCCATGATAGCTATTGACTCTTGTCTGAACTTCACAAGGACACTCAGCTGGGTGTTAGTGAGGTTGGGGCCTGGGAGCAGCTCAGTATTCAGAGACACTCCTTTAAATACTGCAGCACAGTCAAACACCACACTTAAAGCTCCCTTTCTGGGATGATAAACCCCATAGTGGGAAATATACCAGATTTTTCCATTGTCACAGTGTAAGATACGTTCTGCATAACTGCACGAGATGATGTTGTTCATATACTCCACATACTCCTGGTGAAAGTGCTGATTGAGCTTAAATCTTCTCCTGAGGCTTTGTATTCTCTGTTTGGCTACAGCAAGGTTGTTTGGTAAACAGACATTCGTCCTTTTGAAGGGCGGGTTCAAGCAGTACTTTCCTTCCTGCATTACTGCAGATGTTTCCATAATGTTGTTGGTTGGTCCCTCACAGAAATCATGGTTATACTGGCTCTTGAGAAGTTCCTCCACCTTGATCACTGAGATTCTGTTCACGGTTACAGATGAGACTTCCTGAGCACCATTACTATCCAATGGCCCGTTAACCACCCAGCCAAGCACAGTTTCTGACTGTATATAGACCATTGTCTTGGCTGTTGATAACCTCTCAAGGTTCCAGTAACCTGGGAGTGTTGGTACCAATCAATAAATCAACCTCAGCGTGTATGGATGGCATGTGAATCTTTGACAAATATGGCCACCTTATTAGATCTTCAGATGTTACCATATCATCCTTGTTGACAGGCATTTGTCTTTGTGTAATAACCTCTGGCAAAGGATAGAATGTATTGCTTTCCTGAGCAGCCACCTCAAGATTACACAGAGAAAATGCTGGACTTATCTTAGATGGATCCATTGTTTGAAGGAGGACATGTGTTCGCTTTCCAGTGAGGTTCAGTTGATGCATCAGTCTTTCAGAACAAAATGCTCCGGTGCTGCCTGGATCCAAGAAGGGATTTCACAATTGCCAGTTTGGAGTTCCTGTTTCACACTCAGGAGAAGTTGTTTTTCTTTTTATATGTAGCACAGTTCGATGGGTTTCATTATAAATCTCACACGTTAACCATGTTTCACAATTCCTGCTGATATGATCCCATTGCAAACAGCCAAAACACAAACCTTTTCTCCAAAAACACTTTGTCCTTATGCAGTTTTCATAAGCAGAATTGTTCTTCCAGTGTGTGAGCTTGTGAACAACAAACACAGCAACTATAACTTACTCTAGCTGCAGAATATGACTGTTCGACCTCTCCAGAAGCACTCACAGATGCTACAGTGCTGGCCACTACATTTCCCTTAATCTGAGTCCCAGGCTGTGGCCTTTGACGACTGAGGGGTGTTGTACTGGAACCATAATCTTGTAAGTCACCGAAAAAAGGGTCTGATAAAATCTTGACATGTCGCTCGATAAATGCAACCATATCACTAAATCCTGCCCTGTATCCTGTTGTCTCCATTATGTCATAAGCTTTACTTCTCCAGCACTCTCGTAACTTATATGGTAGCTTTGTCAGGATGGCTCTCATATTCACAGGCATGTCCAGCTCCTGCATATACTCCAGCTCATTCATTACATTACAGCAGCCACGCAAAAATAACGGAATAACTCTGTAGTGCCCTTGTGTCCTCAGCTCTTATTGTTGGCCAGGACATGGTCTTGTTAATATATGCAGTTGCAGCTTTGTAAGGGTTTCTGAAGTGTTCTTGTAACAAAGTCTTTGCTACTGTATAACCATGATCTGGATCCATATGCTGGCAACTGCGCACCAAGTCACGAGGTTGGCCTCCAGTAAACTGTTTCAGGTAGTACAGACTGTCTGCTTTAGTTGCTTTGATTTCAAGCCCTTGTTCAAAGGCTTTAATAAAGGCTCTGTGCTGCAGAGGATCACCATCAAATACAGAAATGTCACGTGGTGGGATCATCATAGACTGTTGCTGCTTTACCAAGGCTGCTGTGATTTCAGTTTGCCTGCTCATAATGGTCAGAAGTTCTCCAGGTAACTGTAAACTGTTTGGTGATTGGACAACATTCTCCTTATGTGTATAATGCTCTTTCAATTGTAAATTAGTTTCACTGGAGGTCCTTTTAGCTGCTACTTTTATTTGACCAGATGTAATGGTGCTGGATTTAACACTCATTTGTGATTGTCCACTGCCAACATTTGACATACTGTCAGCAGGACTTATACCATCATTAATACCATCATCAGGTTTGCTAGATTCAGTTTGAGAGAACCTCTTATTTACACTTGAAATACACTAATTATTGGCAATCATTTTAGCTTTAAACCATATTTCATGATTTTCTTTTTCATCACACAGTAATAAACCCATGAAAGACTCATGCAAACATATGGCATCATCACACAGCTTCATCAACATATCAAGAGCACTTAAAACCTTTGTTTTTTTACCTTTAGACATTAAGTCATGAATTTCATACCTTATATTACCTGTTTTGTTAAATTTTGACTTTCGTTCTTTTTGTAATTTTTCAAGTTTTTTGTCCAAGGCCTTTTCTATTAACAGTATGGTTTTGAGTTTCCCCACCACTAACCATATGTTCAGTCTCAGTATTTTTCTCCATCTCCATAGCGCCAAATTCTACTCTGCACGGACAGTCAATCGTATGCGCTATAAAATAACAATCCACTAGGAAGTCAACAAAACGTGCATTAAGAACTACTAATGAGCTTCAACAGCGAGAAGGCAATGTCCAAGTATATTTTCTAAGCCCCACAGATGCCAATGCATTGGATTTAATGGGTGCACACGAAAAAAAAAGAAAAAAAGGCCATTAACAGGTGTAGCGCTACACATACCTCCTTGGGCGCCTATTGATTTACCGTATACCACAATGGCCTGCAAAAATCCGTGTTACTCCACCTTGACTCCCTGGCTGCCGCAGACCGGTCCACGTTCTTCGAATTCTGGCATCTGCCGCGTCCCTCTGATCCTTTGCTGCTGTGGTCCACAGCCTGATGATCCAGTTCGGTAGCACTACCCCTGGTTGCAGACACCTCAACATCTCATTGCAGCTCAAACTGGCTGAAATTGTCATGCCTCACTAGCATCCCGACATCTTCATCGCTTTGTTCAAAAAATAAAAAAGGCATCGAAGTTCATCAAAGTCCAAAACAGGGTAATTTTTGACAGTGTAACAGCCAGCCTAATACTGTAATGAAGTGTTGATCCTTGGGTGCTTTGTTATGACGCGCTAGGCGGCTAACGTTAGATATGTTTTTACACATGATGCGTGTAAAAGGTCAAAACTTGTATGCCCTTCCGCATTCAAGACCTGCCTACTACCTGTTGACTCTCAGCTTATATACTTGAGCTTACAGCGCCGTCTGATGAAGAACAGAAATTATAACACATATTAGGCTTAACATCCTTAGGTGAGTGCTAGTCTGATAGCACTTACTGAGTTTCTCAACACAAACAAAAACAAATGTCATTAAACTAACTTTATTTTGAATAAATACCTCTAAACTGATCTTCTCTGCCCAAACACTACCTCTTACGTGAAGAGGAGTTTTCCTGGGCGTTGAGGAAAAACATCCATGTGTGGGTAAACAAAGGGTTTGTAATAGTGGGGTATTTTGTTGCTGGACCAAAGGCAGACAAGCTCGGACGAAGCAGAGTGGGATCAAAACTCGTTTTCATTTGCAGAGTTCACTCACGTGAAAGCGAGGTGCAGGTCGACAAGATATCCAGTTTACAGGGTACTTAAAACAGGATCCAATGTGTGGACTAAATCCAGAGAGACGTCAAAGAGACATAACGACACCGTGTGGAACAAAGGACAAAGACAAACTTAAATACAGATGAAGGTGGACATGAAACAATGGGGCAGTTAATCAGGGAAAACACACAGGTGTGGAACAGGCGTGCAGCAAGACAGAGGGGCAGGTGAACCAGATAAGGATAAACAAGAACATGAGGAGCCTGACAAGACCAACAGTAAACAAACCCAAGGTACCAGAACACAGGGAGATAACAGATCTAATAATACAATCAAAAACACAGTCAAACAGAACAGAACCTAGGAAACAAAAAACCAAAAACGAGGAGTCACGGACTAACCAAACTAGTAGCAGAAAAACACCTGACAAAACGTAAACAATTACAGAATCAGAAAGCCACACACAAAGACCACACAATAAACAGAACAGAACCTAGAAAATAAGACACCAGAAACGGGAACTCAAAAACTAACCATACTAGAACAGCAAGAGACCAAACTAAACGTAAACAAATACCAAACCATAAATAACACAAAGATACAAGACGGAAAACTAAACTAAATAACCCAAAGGAAAATAGAGCACAATAATAATAATAATAATAATAATAATAGAGACAATGACAACAAAGAGAAAACCATACTAAGCTCCTTTAGTTATTGTTGTTTTTCTTATGACTATGAACGAGGAGGGAGAAACACAACCTAACACCCAAAATAACTGATGAAAAACAAAACCCAAAACCAACACAGAGTCCAAAAAGCGTCACACCCTGACAGGGTTAACTTGCAGCTAACCTCCGTACCTGTGGAAAAGAGCACGTTCAGCTCCTCGAGTGGCCACGATGCGGCGGGGTAGCTCTTGCTCCCTGGACGTACACGCAGGAAGGCGTGCAATGCGGTCCCGGCCTTCTTTTCCAGGTCGTGGGGAAATCCCCTTCAATAAGGGCTGCTTCTGGAGGCTTCAGAAGAAAAGCCGAGTCACACTTGTCTCATTACACCCTTTGTATGAATGAATGTCAGACACTCAAACAGCAACTCATTACTTAACTTTTAGTATTTATTTTCAACTGAAAACAGGACTTTGGACTATTGAGCAACAGTCCAGTTACTTTTCTCCTTAGCCCAGGTAAAACACTTCTGATGTTGTCTATGGTTCAGGGGTGGCTTGACATGGGGAATGCAACATTTGAAGCCCATGACTACTATTCCTCTGTCTAAGACTCATTCCTCAAGGACTCATTCCTCAAGGCTGCGATTCTCCCTGTTGATGGTGCACTTTTTCTACCACACTTCTTCCTTCCACTCAATTTTCTGGTAATGCTTGGATACAGAACTCTGTGAACAACCAGCTTCTTCAGCGAAGAACTTTTGTGGCTCACCCTCCTTGTGAAGGGTGTCGATGACTGTCAGCAATCTTCCCCATGATTGTGTAGCCTATGACCCAGAGTGACAGACTTTTGAAAGGCTCAGGAAACCTTTGCAGGTGTTTTGAGTTAATTAGCTGATTAGGGTGTGACACCATTAGTGTCCAGTAATGAACTTCTTCACAGTATTCTAATTTTCTGAGACACTGAACTTTGGGTTTCCTTTACCTGCAAGCCATAATCACCAAAGGCAAGACACAATAAACAAAGGCTTGGAATATATCTTTCTATGTGTAATGATTTAATATAATATATGAGTTTCACTTTCTGAGTTGACTGGCAAAAAGTATTACACTTTTACGCAACATTAAATTTTTTTGAGATGTACCTGTATGTGCTAGGTTATAATACTTCAGGTGTCATGCATGAAAACTCAGTTTGCCAATGTCATATTTGGTCAGTTTAATGGACCTTCCCACCCTTTTTCCCTGTTTCTGGTGTAAATCTTAGTTAGCAGAATTTTAAACCTCAGAGAGAAAGGTGTGGATATAATAGTGGGGGGAAAAGTACTGTGGATATGTGGGTTAATGAAAATGGTTATCATCATTCCAATTTAGAAACAAAAAACATGAATTAAATACAACACAGACCTCAGGAAAATAGGTGTCAAAACAAACAGGAACTGAGATCTACTGAAATAAAATATAACTGAAGACCGCATTTCAGAACAGAATACACACGAGTACAGAACAAAAGCACAAGGAATCTTAAAAAAGCAAAGAGCGACAAATCCCAAAATAAAGCAAAACACAAAACCAAACGTCCAAAGATGATGACACCATACCGATTTGTAATCAGCAAACTGCACAAAAACGGCAAAATATCTGTAATTTTCAGGAAAAGCAGTCCTGTTTATGTATTATAGCATAATACATAATCTGCAGATATTGCATTTTATATTTTTGTGAAGGTATGACATTATTGCCTTTTGTGACATTTCAAATGGCCAAATTGATTACGTTATTGTTGTTTGATGAGCTAAGCTCCTCCCACCTACTTCCTAATGCAGAGAGGATTGCTCAAACCAGCCCTTCATCTAATGGGTGAAAATCTCCCTAAACCTGAAGGGTCTTACTGAAAAGGATTTACTGGAGAATCTATTTCAGCTGGTGTCAGGAAAGGACACACCTAAACTCTAACAGCCTACATCCAGAAGTCACATCCTTTTTCAACTGATGTTTTTGCCTAGCAGACTGCAGGGGCTCTTTTGTCACCGTTCGTATTATCTGTCTCTTTGTTTTGTCATCAATTTTCCTCCTGCAGCCACGTCCAGGGAGGTTGGCTATAGTCCCATGGATCTTAAATTTCTGAATAATATGTGCAACTGTAGTCACAGGAACATGAAGCTGCTTTGAGATGGTCTTATAACCTTTACCTTTAACATGCTTGTCTATAATTTTCTTTCTAATCTCCTGAGACAACTCTTTCCTTCACTTCCTCTTGTCCATGTTGAGTGTAGTACACACCATGTCACCAAACAGCACAGTGACTACCTGTAGCCCTATATATAGGCCCACTGACTGATTACAAGAATGTAGACACTTGTGATGCTAATTAATGTCCCTTTGGTCACATTATTTTCAGGGGTACCGTCATTTTTGTCCAGGCCTATTTCATGAGATTATTTTTTTAAATAATTCTGTTGAAGCCTGTTTGAAAAGCAATGTCTGACTTTCATTTGTTCATTTTCATAGAATTTTTATTCATTATTACCTTTGTCACATTCAAGTTATTTCCGTGACCATTGTGGGTTTTTCTTTCATTAACCGAGGGGTACCAACAATTTTGTCCACGTGTGTAATAATGATAGTAAAAATTAATCAATCAACTTAACCTAACTTTCCCTGATGTTGAGACTAGGGAGTCTGAAGGAGAGGCTTTGAGGGACAGAGGATCTTTAATGCACCTGATTAAAATGAATCTTTCAGGAGGCAATGAGTCCAAGTCTTGGACGGAAGGCAAACTGAAGTGGAAACTTGGCTCCCTTCCTCTGAGTGGGCGAACACTGATGTCTTAAAAAGTCAGAAGTAATGTTGTCTTAACTCTCATCAGCTTGTAACTTTCAAAGTCTAGAGAGTTGAAGGAATCCTTAAGGTGTAAAAGGGTTTCTTCCAGGATGTCTGGAAGCCTGAAACCTTGAACAACTGGGCTCATTGAGTTCACTAACCACGTACACTCAGTTGTCTAGGTAACTAAAAAAGCTGCAGGTAAAAGATGACCAATTTGAAACCACAGACCTTAAGGCTCATGGGTCAATCCTCTTAATGATGCAAAATCCAAGCTTGTCTATGGCTCTGGGATTCTATTCCGTCTGCAGTGTCCTTCTCCGTCTCGATCTCACTTGCTGACTAGTTCCTCTATTCTTGTCCATTTTATAGAGCATTTTCGCCACACTCTTTGTGCTTATTGGTCAGTGGTTGTTGCCATGGCTGTTCCATTGGTTACCCGTCACAAATGCTGATGTTTTCCTTGGGATTCCCTGAGTCATGTGCTTTATGACTATTATCATGTACTGTATCATGTATCAGTAGTTTTCTAACACCTGCAGTTGATTAACAAAATAGCTCTTATTATTATTATAAAAAAATCTAATCTTGTTGAATTTCTATTCATCAATCATAAATGTATTTTGATTGGTTTGATGGGTTTTAAGGGAAATCTGAAAATACTGAGAATCAGCTCTCCTTGTACAGGGGTTGGACAATGAAACTGAAACATCTGGTTTTAGACCACAATAATTTATTAGTATGGTGTAGGGCCTCCTTTTGCGGCCAATACAGCGTCAATTCGTCTTGGGAATGACATATACAAGTCCTGCACAGTGGTCAGAGGGATTTTAAGCCATTCTTCTTGCAGGATAGTGGCCAGGTCACTACGTGATACTGGTGGAGGAAAACGTTTCCTGACTCGCTCCTCCAAAACACCCCAAAGTGGCTCAATAATATTTAGATCTGGTGACTGTGCAGGCCGTGGGAGATGTTCAACTTCACTTTCATGTTCATCAAACCAATCTTTCACCAGTCTTGCTGTGTGTATTGGTGCATTATCATCCTGATACACGACACCGCCTTCAGGATACAATGTTTGAACCATTGGATGCACATGGTCCTCAAGAATGGTTCGGTAATCCTTGGCAGTGACGCGCCCATCTAACACAAGTATTGGGCCAAGGGAATGCCATGATATGGCAGCCCAAACCATCACTGATCCACCCCGATGTTTCACTCTGGGCATGCAACAGTCTGGGTGGTACGCTTCTTTGGGGCTTCTCCACACTGTAACTCTCCCGGATGTGGGGAAAACAGTAAAGGTGGACTCATAGAACAATACATGTTTCACATTGTCCACAGCCCAAGATTTGTGGTCCTTGAACCATTGAAACCGACGTTTGGCATTAGCATGAGTGACCAAAGGTTTGGCTATAGCAGCCCGGCCATGTATATTGACCTTGTGGAGCTCCTGACGGACAGTTCTGGTGGAAACAGGAGAGTTGAGGTGCACATTTAATTCAGCCGTGATTTGGGCAGCCGTGGTTTTATGTTTTTTGGATACAGTCCAGGTTAGCACCCGAACATCCCTTTCAGACAGCTTCCTCTTGCGTCCACAGTTAATCCTGTTGGATGTGGTTCGTCCTTCTTGGTGGTATGCTGACATTACCCTGGATACCGTGGCTCTTGATACAACACAAAGACTTGCTGTCTTGGTCACAGATGCGCCAGCAAGACGTGCACCAACAATTTGTCCTCTTTTGAACTCTGGTATGTCAACCATAATGTTGTGTGCATTTCAATATTTTGAGCAAAACTGTGCTCTTATCTGCTAATTGAACCTTCACACTCTACTCTTACTGGTGTAATGTGCAATCAATGAAGACTGGCTACCAGGCTGGTCCAATTTAGCCATGAAACCTCCCACACTAAAATGACAGGTGTTTCAATTTCATTGTCCAACCCCTGTATGTTTATCTTCAGTTTATTTGGGGAAAATGGTGAAATTTTGGCTTCATGTCATCAGCAAACCACTGGTGTATCTGAGGATAGTGTGCCTTCTTGTGTGCCACAGTAAAGTGAAGGTGGACATATTCTCAGACCAGGTTATACATAAAAAAGCAAATTTGGATCTCATTAACTGGCCAAATAATACTTTATTAAGCAGTCAGTAAAACTTTATTCTGTGTATTTTGGAGAATGTGGCACACGGTGAGTTTTAAACCTGTCTTAAAGCTGCTAATCCTAATACTGCTAATCCAGAAGGCACCACTGGAGATCATCTTAAGTAGTTAAGTTGAAATCAGTTAAGTTGATTACTTATCTTATCTATGTTTTAACTTTTAGGAATGGCAAAAAGATGCTCTGCCAGAAGGGATCAGATTCCTGCAAAAATATCGACATGATTGAGCACAATCCCAACAAGTTTGTTTTCATTTTACGGAATGTTGGACCAGAAGCAATGAACTTCACCTATCAGTGTGAGATCACAGTGACAGTAGATAACGTGGATCACACCAGAATAGGAACACCAACCAAACTAAAGCCAGGTATGCAAACTCAACTACCAAAAAAATACATATTTCACACAAAAGGTCTTATGAGTGCAGTTAAAATAACTCATATTACCATTGTTTGGTAATGACTGAGCCATGCTGCTTGACCCATGGCTCAGTTAGGAAATTATTTACCTTCCTCTGATGTACAGAAGCCCTGAAAGGCACGTTAAAATAAAATCTAGATTCAAATATTTCAGTTTTTTCTTCTGTTCTGCCCTGTTCTTGTAATTCTGTGCTCTGCCACTAGAGGCACTGGAGTAAGACCACCAGCTTTCAACAACAGCTGTATTGTTCAACTTGATAGTCAACGGGCTGGTTTCCAAGAAGCAATGGCCCATTTTCGAAATGAGAATGTGGTAAAGTAAAATAAAATAAAGTAGAAGCACATAGATAGTGTATTTGTTGGCCATGCTATGTTGCCATTATACCAAGCTTTTATCTTCATGAGTTAACTACATTATTAATCAAGGATACAAGACAAATCACAATTGCCCACCATGACTGCTCATTTTGGGACCAAGACTGTATCTTGCAAATTACCTTAAAACTTGCTGTCAGTACATGCTTATCATAACTTGTCACAATAAATTAGAAAGGGGTCAAATAAATCGCCAGTCAAAAAATAAAAAAATGAACCCTTATGATTTATATCATTTAAGTTTTTTTTTGTTTATGTATTTATTTTTTGGTGACAACAGCTGAATAAAAACTCATTGGGAAAAGAAACTGATTTTTTTATCTTAATTAACAGACGGGACATTTTTTTTTACTTGTGTCAAACATTACTTTACAAGCATCTCATTAGAAAATGGGACATTGGCTCTTGGAAAGCAGCCCTTTGACTATTTGAACAATACAGCTGCTAGTGCCTCTAGTGGAAGTATTACAAGAAAAAACACAAAATACAAAAATAATCCTCTCAATTTTTTTTTTCTCACTTGCATTTCAGGGCTTCTGTATCAAGGTTAAGGCAAAATCTCTTATCTCTGAGGTTTTTTCTAATTATAGTAATCTTTGGTGGAAAAAAGGTCACAGTCACTGATTCTTTTAAACAAGTGAAAGTAGTTATTGGGATTTCTGCCCTAAAGTGTCATCTCAGCAAACAGAACAATCCATATCGAAACATTTTGTTTGTTTTTTGTTTTTTACTGGTTTAGTTATAAATCAGTTTCACTCTACCAAAATGGAGAAGATTTAATTAGTAGGTCTTAACTGAATCTGTGTTTCCAATCCTTTTTTATCCATCAGGTTTTACTGTGATCCAGCGTCAGTTCCAAGATGTTAACAAAAACCAAACAGCCTCTATCAGCTGTGAACATGACGCAGAGGGATTTACCCCTCAGGATGTTCAACTGTACAGAATTCCACAGTGAGTGTCCTGGTAATGGGTTATATAATCACACAATGAGTCAGGTAATTTATCATTTATGCAAAGTTTGGATCTGATGGGGCTGTTTATTTGTGAGCCCAGGCAGAAAGTCTTTCCTTATATCAGGTTTATACCGTATCTGTGGTTTTGGTAGGTGTAAAAGTAACTCAACATTCAGTTGTGCTCTGCTTCATGCTTTGGATGGTTGATCCCAGGTATTTAAACTAGTCCACTTTGAATTCCTCTTTTAGTTCCACCTCTCTCCCTCATTACCACATTTGTTCTACCCTGCTTCTACTGACTTGCATTTCTCCTCTCCTTCCACCAAATATTTCCTTGCCTTTTGTAATTGTTTTTATTAAAACTGTTATATAAAATATAGATGCATTGTCATTTGCTACAGCTGCTCTGCTTTGGTTTTTATTTTCTCTGCAAGTCATGTACTTGCTCATGAAGAAATGAATGCAGCATTTGACTGGAGGTGTTTTTTATTGTCTTATTTTATCACATCATTTATATATATCGATTTATATACAATGTTGAGCCATGCTCCTTAAGAGATGATAGATGGTGTCCTGGGGTATCTCCTCCCAGATCATGACCAGGGCATCTCTGAGCTCCTGGAGAGTCTGAGGTCCAAACTGATGGTGTCAGATGGATCTAAACATGTCCCAGAGATGTTCTATTGGATTTAGCTCAATGTAGCATGGAGGCCAGTCAATGTTATCAATTCCTTCATCATCCAGGAACCTCCTGCATACTCATGTCACATGAGTCTGGGCATTATCATGCACCAGGAGGAACCCAGGACACACTGCACCAGCGGAGGGTCTGACAATGAGTCGCAGGATTTCATCCTGATTGCTAATGGCAGGCAGGGTGCCATAATTTATTCTGTACAGGTCTGTGCATCCCTCCATGGATATGCCCCCCAGACCAACACTGACCCACCACTAAACAGATCACGCTGAACAATGTTGCAGCCAGCATAACGTTCACCGCAGCGTCTCCAGACCCTTTCAGGTCTGTCACATGAGCTCAGAGTGAACCTTCTCTCATCTGTGAAAAGAACAGGGCGCCAGTGCCGATCCTGCCTATTATGTTGTTCTCTGGCAAATCCCAGTCGAGCTCCATGGAGCCGGGCAGTGAGTGTAGGGGCCTACTAGAGGACATCTGGTCCTTTAGGCCTTCCTGTGTTTCTTATGGTTTGGTCAGAGACATTCATGCCAGTGGCCCACTGGAGGTCACTTTGTAGGTCTTTGGCAGTACTCATCCTGTTCCTCCTTCTACAAAGGAGCAGATACCGGTCCTGCTGATGGGTTAAGGACCACCAACGGTCTTGTCCGTCTTTCCCAGAGAAACTGCCAGTCTCCTGGAATCTCCTCCATACTCTTGAGACTGTGCTGGGAGATACAGCACACCTTTGGGATATGGCACATTGTGATGTGCCTTCCTGGTTAAGTTGGACTGCCTGTGCAACCACTCTAGGGTCCATGTATAGCCTCAAGCTACCAGTAGTGACACTGCTAAACTCCTGAAAAAAATAAGGGGGAAAGATATCTGTGGTCTCAACTTGCAAATCCATTCTTGTTTTTGGTGTTGTTTCACTGTTGCCCCAAAAAGCACAGAGTACATCAATAAAAAGATTAAAGATTTACATTTCCAGTAGGGGCTTTGTTTAGTCCTATGATTTTACAAAAAATGCAGGTCATTAATTTCAATCTGTGGTGAACTTTCAAATAAACTTGCCTTGCCCTTAGTGCATCTGATGCTAATTTCACTAACACCAACAACCCCCTTTAATTTATTTTACTTTGGATATCCCAAGACATGCCTTTTTTCACTATTATTTCATTTTTCCAGGATTGGCCAAGAAGTGATGCTCTGCCGGAAGGGACAAGATTCCTGCAGAAATATTGCCATGTATCAGCACAATCCCAGCAACTTTGTTTTCATTTTACTGAATGTTGGACCAGAAGTAATGGACTTCACCTATCAGTGTGCAATAACAGTGGCAGTAGGAAATACAGATTACACTAAAAGAGGAACACCA
Organism: Crenichthys baileyi; assembly: GCA_036173005.1. Lineage (NCBI taxonomy): Eukaryota > Metazoa > Chordata > Actinopteri > Cyprinodontiformes > Goodeidae > Crenichthys > Crenichthys baileyi. Next base: position 373,381 of record JAHHUM010000067.1, on the reverse strand, counting down.
ATCAAACTACAGCTAGGTATTGTATTGCAAGCTACCAAATACATAAATTCACACTCAATATTTCAGTACAGTAAAAACATTCAAATTAAAAAATCTCTCATAGCCAGCAAAACCTGACAAAATATAAGTGTTCTCTCATTTGATAAAACAGACTTAGAGCATCCTAAATGCTCTACACAGGCATTGGGGAAACACAAGAATGAGGAAGAAAGAAAACTTTACCAAAGCTAGTATACAGATTTTACTCTGGAATACAGCATTACTTACATGAGCATAGTTTGATAAGGAATATCTAACTTCAAACAAATCACAGTATAAACTCCTACCATCTAGCCAGCTTTACCATTTTCATTACCTATTCCCTGCCTGCATGTCCACCAAAGACAGATAGCTGATGGGGCAATTTAAAATGCTTGGACCAGAATGTAGTAACCAAGTTAAAATAATCCCTTCTATGAGTTGTCCCATTAGATCAAACTCCAGCCACACTAATAAAGGGACCTTATACGAGTTCTCTGTCTGTAGAGTTAGAATTACCTTTAATAGCTTTTAGAATATTCCAACATGAATCTATTTCTAAGGTCTATTGTCAGCTCTCTTTGCTTCGTCTTGTTTGTAATCAGATGAAAAGGACAGTCCATCTTTGAATGAGCTCACATGGATTCTGATTGGTCTGTTGGCCCTGGTGTTCTTCTACAGCTGTGTAATCACCTGCCTCTACGTCAGACTGACAGTGACTATCTGGGTAACTTTTTTACTGATTTATTTATTTTACTGATTTATTTTACTGATTTATTTATACAAGTTCCTCAGAATCTGACGTGTTATGCATGCAGATGCATCACGTTACAATATCAGCAAAAGTAAACTTTATTCTGTAAGTCTCTCGTCTTCCTTTTGTCAAATGCCTATTGATTCTCTACGGGGTTTAGGTTAGACCAGGATTTTTTTCATTGAAGAAGGTATTGGGGGTGTCAAGACAATTCAATATTTCAATGTTTTAGATACTAAAATGATTATTTCTTTAAGGTACTAATCTGCAAAGAAATCAATTCAAAATTAGCCATTTTCATCTCCCAAAGTTAGTATACAGGTTCACACTGCAGAAGAAGAGCAGAGAAGTCAAGTTAGTCAAGTCAAGTTTATTTATATAGCGGTTTTCAGCAACAAGGCACTCAAGGTGCTGTACACAAGGAAAAACATTACAATGATACAGAAAATCAAACAACAGAGGTAATTAAAAAAATAAAATAAAATAAAGAGAATAGAATGATGGATAAGAAAATGAAAGGAAAACTGGACTGAAAACTCCACTAACAAAGATAGATGGCACAGTCAAAGGCCACTCTAAACAAATACGTTTTTAATCTTGATTTAAAGCAACTTAGGGTTTCGGCGCTTTTACAGTTTTCTGGGAGTTTATTCCAGATTAGTGGAGCATAAGAACTAAAAGCTGCTTCTCCATGTTTGGTTCTGGTTCTGGGTGTGCAGAGTAGGTTTGAGCCAGAAGACCTGAGAGGTCTGGGTGATTGATACACTGACAAGTCTCTAATGTACTTTGGTGCTAAGCCATTCAGTGATTTATAGACTAACAGAAGTATTTTAAAGTCTATTCTCTGAGCTACAGGGAGCCAGTGTAGGGAGTTTAGAACCAGGCTGATGTGCTCCACTTTCTTAGTTCTAGTGAGGACGTGGGCAGCAGCGTTCTGGATCAACTGCAGCTGTCTGATCGACTTTTTAGCCAGACCTGTGAAGACACCGTTGCAGTAATCAATTCTACTAAAGATGAACGCATGAATTAGTTTTTCAAGGTCCTGCTGAGACATTAGTCCTTTAATCCTGGAGATGTTCTTTAGGTTATAGAAGGCTGACCTTGCTACTGTTTTTACGTGCCTCTATCAGTAATCTTACTGATAAGTTTTTGGAGTTTATTTGGTGAAATTGGGAAATTTTGTCAAAATCAGTTCTAGTTGGAGACAACATTGGTACTGGAGTTGATGTGGATGTGCTGACTGCCCCTCTGATCTTTTGGGTTTTTCAGTAAAGAATTTAGCAAATTCATTGCAGGCCCTGGTAGATTGGAGTTCAGATGCTACATTTACAGGAGGGTTTGTTAACCTGTCGACCGTGGCAAATAATGCACGAGCATTGTTAATGTTTTTGCTGATGAGCTCAGAAAAGACAGATTCCCTTGTATTTTTCAGTTGTAGGTAATATCTGTATAGTCTCTCTTTATAGATATTCGCCACCTGCGTTCAGCTTTTCGACACAAGAGTCTAAGCTCCTGCTTAGTTAATCAGCAAAGAAATTATGATGCAATCAACTGAACAGGACCGTTGTGGTTTACATTTTCATAGACGAGGAAACTTATTATGTGGTAATTACTATATGAATCAGATCCTTATTTAGACTGTAAAAGGAAAGCTAAACTTGTTTTACAGACCAGATGCTTGTTGACTTCCAAAAGGATATTTACCATTTTGCTGTACTGGGTAGCGACACAAAAAAAAAATTCCAACAGGGGCTGGCTTGCCTACTACCCTTTGGTTTCTTTGCCTCTTCACTGTTCCACCAGACTCTGGGACCTTGATTTCCAAATGAATTTCCATTAATAAAAGCTGTCTTTTTAAAAATACACAAAAAAGAAATTCTTACTTTATAAAGTAGGCATTTTATTTAAAGGTTCACCCACCTTGTTTTCTAACTACAAGTTTGACTTCACATTCAAGAAAACAGCCTATTTTTCTACATTTATTTGGCTTGAGTGCAGACAGGTCTCCAGACTTTCATTTTCAGTGCTGTGGGGAGACATGCAGAGCCCTTTTAAAACAGAATGAAACATCTGCCAGTTGTTGTTCGCCATGTTATGATGCGTGTTGTTACACTATTGCCTCTGTCTTCACCTCTCAGCAGTGAGTATTTCTGTGATTTTTTTAGTAAAAACAATAAAACATCAAAACAGTCTAGATTTTCACTGACAGACACCCCCCCACCCAACCACAACCCAACCTCCTCCTACCCCTGCCAACCCCTCACCCAAACCCAAAGCGAAAAGACTTCAAAGTTTGAAAAGACAGTAAACAGAAGTAGGGCAAGACTGGAACAAATGAATCAGAGAGTAAATGTCTAAACCACAGATGGTTTTACAAGACAGAAGACATTTGTGGCAAATCACTCACTAAACTCTCAAGGTCTGCGAGAACAGTCTCTGTTGTTCATCGTGGTTCCTAAGTGAGCCCAGCTAGTCTCAAATGTCTAAACGGCTGAAAGCACATCAGCCTGAGAGCTTTGCTTTGCTAAAGTCTTGGAAAAACACTGGAATGTGCTTTTTTAGAGAAATACATGCGTACATGGGTTCATGCGTTCATCCAATTTAATAAACTATTTCATAAACTGGCACTCATCTCTTTTTATGCTCAATTCAATTCAGTTTTATTTATATAGCGCCAATTCACAACACATGTCATCTCAAGGTACTTTACAAAGTCAATTCAGTAGAATCATACAGATTTCAAGTCAGGTACATAAATTCCTGTTGATCCTGGTTATCAAACAGAGCAGTCAAATTCAATTTATTATTCAAACTGATTAAAAAGTTTTCTAAGGAAACCCAGCAGATTGCATCAAGTCAGTGACTTGCAGCATTAACTCCTCCTGGATGAGCATGTAGCAACAGTTATACTAAGAAAAAGAGCCTAAGAACTTGTGTTGTAGTAAAACACAAGGTACCATATCTTATATAGTGAAGTCCAAAATTATTCAAACAGATTTAGGTTTACAATTATTTTAATTCAACCATGCAATTTGTTTCTGATAGAGATTGTTTCTGGCATAGAGGCATTTCTTCAGAGATTAAAGAATTGGCATGTGTAAAATGGGTTTTACCCTTTTCAATAATTAATGATAAAACCCTTCTTATAAATGCTGAACATGTTTTTGGATGTTTCCACTGCTACTGAGGCTGAGCTCCAAGTCTTTGAAGTTGGAAGGCCTCATTGCCATGGCCCTAATCTGTCCCTCCCTGCACAGATTCTCTATCAGATTTAACTCAGGACCCTGGCTGGGCCACTCCAAAATGGTATTTTACTTCCTGCCAGAAGTAACATGTTGGTAAAAGTAAAAGACAACTGAATCATTTTGGACTCAACTTGAGAGTCCGAATAAGTCACTTCAATAAATCTATGAAAAAAGTAAAACAGGATTTACCTCAGTGGACACGTTTCATGACAATGTTTGATTGTTTCCCATATAGTGCATCAAAACTTGGATGACTTTCAGTCTGCTCAAATGAGCCTGCGTGTACAATGCGAGGCTCAAAGTCTCTCCAGAATCTGGTATTTAGCAGGTTTTTTTTGGTTTTTTTAACAACTTTTTACTAGATTACTTTTCCAGAAATGCTCGGTGTTGCTGTTTTACTGCAGATAGGAGCTTCTGGACATTTGGACTCAAAACTCCGACAGTTTTATTGCAGATCTCCGACTCATCCCAGAGATCTCCAGAACACCGGAGGCTGCTCACTCTTCCCAGCTGGGCAGAAGTGCGAGACGGCGCCGAGAACGCAAGCAAAGGTGGGGTAGGCACGGAGGGCTACGAGCTAAGCTAAAGATTACACCACACCGGTTGCCCTTACCCAGCATTTTCATCGCCAATGTGTGATCGCTGGAAAATAAAATGGATCAAATACGGCTCTCCACCACCAACTGAAGACGGATTATGGACTCAAATGTCAGGATTTTCACTGAAACATGGCTAAACAACAGCTGCCCGGACAATGCTATTGAGTTAGCAGGATGCGATGCGCATCGAGCCAACAGGATAGCAGAGGACTCCGGCAAGAGGTTTGTGCATTTATATCAATAAAGCTTGGTGCACGGACTCTGCTACTACCGGGAGACAATGCTCACCTAATGTGGAGTTTATAATGGTCAGATGCAGACCTTATTATCCCCCCAGAGAACTCACTTCCATTATACTCACTGCAGTATATATCACCCCAGATGCTAATGCTAAGCTGGCTATGAAACAATTTTATGCAGCCGTTAGCAAACACCAGGCGAAACATCCTGAGGCTGCTTTTATTGTTGCTGGTGATTTTAACCACTTCAATTTGAAGACAGTCCTCCCCAGATTCCACCAACATGTCTCCTGCTGAAGGCCCGCAACTTCGCCTTCAGATCAGGGGATGCACAGGCCTACAGTACAGCCAGGGCTGAGCTAGTGAGGAGCATCAAAAAGGCCAAACACCACTGCAAGGGGAAGATAGAAGAACATTTCTCCAACTCTAACCCCCGACGTATGGGGCAAAGACTCCAGATCATCACAGATTACAGGACCATGAAACCCTTCCCTGCCTCCTCTGATGTTTCCTTCCTCAAAGAGCTCAACAATTTTTATGCGCGTTTTGACAGAGGGACAACTGCAACCAAGGCAGATGTGTCTCCAGACCACCAACCACTGATTCTTTTTCCCACCAAATTAGGATTGCTGCTGAGCAGGATTAAAGTCCACAAGGCTGCGGGTCCTAATGGCATCCCTGGACATGTTCTCAGAGTGTGTTCTGGGGAGCTAGCAGGAGTACTGACAGACATATTCAATCTTTCCTTGGCCCCTGCGGTGATACCGACCTGCTTCAAAACCACCTCCATCGTCCCAATACACAAAAACTCAAACCCATTAAGACTCAATGACTACCGTTCGGTAGCCCACATAAAAACGCTTTTGCCAGGATGCTGTTCATAGACTTCAGTTCAGCATTCAACACAGTCATCCCCTCAAAACTCATCACAAAACTCACAGACTTACGCATCAGTTCCTTCATGTGCAACTGGTTACAGGATTTCCTGACCAACCGACCCCAATGTCTGGTTGGATAATTACTGCTCATCTACCATCACCATAAACACCAGTGTACCACAAGGCTGTGTGATGAGTCCCGTCCTCTACTCCCTCCTCACCCATGACTGCAAACCTGTTGATGGTTTCAATACCATCATTAAGTTTGCAGATGACACCACGGTGATCGGCGTCATCAAAGATAACGATGAGACTGCCTATAGGGAGGAGGTGGATCATCTGGTGACACCAATAACCTGCTGCTTAACGTTGAGAAAACTAAGAAGCTCATCGTGGACTTCAGGAGGAACGCTGACCCACATCCACCCATCCATATCAAAGGGATGGTGGTGGAGCTTGTGAGCAGCTTCAAGTTCCTGGGTGTCCACATCTCTGAAGATCTCAGCTGGACGACCTGCAGCTCCAAGCTCGTCAGGAAGGCTCACCAGCGCCCTTCTTTCTGAGGACTATGAGGAGGAACCACCCCTCCTCAGATATTCTACTGAACTTCTACCGCTGCACCATCGAGACCATCCTGACCAACTCTATCACAGTCTGGTACGGGAGTTGCTCTGCCTCAGACCGGAAGGCGCTGCAAAGGGTGATGAAAGCCACCCAGCACATCACCGGAGCACCACTTCCTGCTATAGAGGACATCTACAGGAAGCGGTGTCTGAAAAGGGCTGGGAAAATCATCAAGGATTCCAGTAACCCAGCACACAGACTCTTCATCCTCCTGCCTGCTGGGAGGCGCTACAGGAGCCTCCAGCATAAGATCACCAGGTACCGGAACAGCTTTTTCCCCATAGCTGTCACATTCCTGAACTCTGCCTCCTGACATTTGAACAACAACGATGGACTGTATCCTTATACACACTAACAACATATGGACTGAAACACTACCACCTGCATTTTTTTTATCCTTACACACACACACTAATAACACATGGGCTTAAACACCACTTACCTGCACTTTCATCTGTCAGCCCACTTTTGTGTATATTTTATAGATAGTCTACTTCGCTTTATAGTCTGTACATTCCCTACTTTCCTTAAAGCATTCCTTACTTTAAAAAGGGATGAATTTGTTACATTTTGAATATAGGCCTGCCTTTTTATTCCTTAGAGGATTACATAAGTGAAACCTTGGAGAAGTAATTGGCTCCATAAAGATACAGAGGGTTTATCTCCAACAGTGATTGATTTCCTCTCTCTGAGGGCTTGAGAAAAATAAATTTTCTTCTTGGCTATCAGGGCCATGCGATCCCAGATTCCATCTCTGCTTGGTGATCAGGCTGGTGAAATATGCAGCTGCCTGAGCTGAGTTGTCTAAATGCAGACAACGATAAGAAACAGAATCAACAATAAAATCCAGTTTTCTAGTAAATCCCAGCAAATATTTTTGTTTTGCAGTTTTCCAACTCAGCTGCACGGTGACGCAGTGGGTAGCACTGTTGCCTTGCAACAGTGTTCGATTCCCGGCCGGGGTTCTTTCTGCATGGAGTTTGCATGTTCTCCCCGTGCATGCGTGGGTTCTCACCGGGTACTCCAGCTTCCTCCCACAGTCCAAAAACATGACTGTTAGGTTAATTGGTCTCTCTAAATTGCCCTTAGGTGTATAAATGAGTGTGTGCTTGGTTGTTTGTGTGCTGCCCTGCGATGGCGACCTATCCAGGGTGTACCCCGCCTCTCGCCCATAGACTGCTGGAGATAGGCACCAGCTCCCCCGCGACCCACTATGGAATAAGCGGTAGAAAATGACTGACTGACTTTTCCAACTCATATACACTCTGTGGAGGAGTGTTAGTTTAATTTAAGCCCCATTCAGATCATCCTTTTGTTCCTTAATCAATACAAGTTCAATACACTTTATGATCATGTGAAAGATCCTGACACGGAATGGAGGCTTAAAGTCAACCCAACATTATTATGCTCCTGATTTACCTCGGCTGGTAGTCACAAACCCGTAACCAATATGAAATGCATGGGGTAATATGGCAGGTCGATATAGTGATATGACAGTAAGCAAAGACGGTAGCTGCAGCACAACATGCAGGTCCACACAGAACAGAGACAATTTATCAACATCTAGTGTCTGTCTAGTCAAAGAGATGCAGATAATAGCATTTTAAGAATGGAGCACAGCAACTTTCCTTGTAAGCCAGCTTGAGGTGACTCAGATCTGAATGTTGTTTGGGGGCTAAATCTTACAATGTCTTATGCAGGTGAATGTTGCAAGTATAAGCCACACCCCTTTGGTGCCACACTCCCAGATGCATGATATGAAAATGTGGCTGTATCAACAACTGTTTTTGTCAGATTCAGAAATCAGCTGAGCTAAGAAATGTGACTATGAGTTCTGCAAAGGCCATGACCTAACAGATGATCCGTGGGTAAAATAACAGCTAGATTCGGACCAAAAAATGCACTCTTCAAGCTTTTGTGCGGGCAGGATTTCTACTCAGAAATCAATTCAATCACTGCCTACCCTCCTAATTTACAGCAAAATATTAGCCTCTGGGTTGCAAGCCCTTTAACCTACAGAGAGAAATCTGAAGTTTTGATAAAGTAAAATCTTTGTCCAAACAAGATATCCGGGCTGAATGCAGAGGTGAGAGCTCTGCTGAAACCTAGGGATGCTGCGTTCAGGACAGGGGAGGCATCAATACTCAAAAAGGCGAGGAAGGGACTGACTACAGGCATCGTGAGGGCCAATGACACATGCACCAAGAAAATTCAGGGTCACTTTACCACCAGGGACGCACAATGGCCAAGGGACTCCTTGCCAGATGCATTCAACAGGTTTTATGCCCGCTTTGAGGACCCTGACATATCAAGGACTCCATCGACATCATTGTAGACCCGCATACAGGAAGAACCACTCCACTGTCAACGCCATCACATCAGTGGTTCAAGCAGCGCTCACCCATCTGAAGAGCAGTAACTCCTATGTTCGTCTACTCTTCCTGGATCTCTCCTCAGCCTTCAATACGATAATCTCACAGACCCCTCGTGCCTCAGATTCAGTTGAACCTCAGACTGTCAGGATCCACAACACTGTTTTCTCCTCCATCAACCACAGCACTGGCTCGCCCCAGGGCTGCACGTTGAGCCCCCTCCTGTTCACTCTGCTGATATATGACTGCATGGCAAGACACCCCAGGTGTTCGCAGAACTCGATTTGCACGCTGTAGACTCTCTCAATTCACACTGACCTGCACTTAACACTTCACCCACCAAAGGTGCAATATTTCACTAACTTATAGGTAAGCTCTACCTCATGCTTTACGTGTCCATTTAGTACTCTGCAAAGTTAATTTCAGCTTCCCTATTTAACTGTGTATATTTCTGTTTTTTTGCTCTTCGCTGCACATATTTTTACTGATTGCTTTTTATTGTTAGACTTATTTTGTACGTTTTACTTAGTTTTCTTTTTACTTAAGTAATAGGCTTCCTAACTGGGACCTGAGTCCGAATTTTGTACCTTAATGTGCAAATGTGAGGTGGTATGAGAATAAAAATCCTTGAAACCTTTAGTGATCTTAATTAATAATATTCTGAAAAGTTACTCTCAGTCATACAAATGTCTCTTCAAATTAAAGTTTATAATTTATTTCAGTCTTTTAGTTAATTATTCATTAGAGATTAGCTTGATTATTGATAAGCTACATTTTGACTCTGTTGGTGACGAGCTCAAATAATTTTTTTTTCAAGTGGTAATATTGTTAATTCTTAGATTATAATTTTTTATAAATCTTCATTCATTTCTTTAAATGGTGCAATGAACATAATTAATACTTGGGACAGTGTTTGTAATAAGCCCCTTTTCCACTGAAAGCCCCAGGATTTAAATCCCCTTAAAGCCCCTTATCAGTGGAAAAGGGGCTTTAAGGGGCTTTAAGGAAGCACAGAGTATCTTGTACTGTCTTTTTCCATTGCCAAGGACCATTTATTTAAATCAGCTTGATGACGTATAGGGAATTTGTTAAGAAAACTGCAATTCACTTTCCTTCCAGCAGATGTCATTACTCCTTAACTCCGCTAAAAAATCTTTTTTCTTTTGTTTCAACTGATGAATAATAGATGATGAGAAACTTTAGAAAGTTATACACCTAATTAATTCCTTCCACTATTCCTTAAGTTCCACTGGATCCATAAGCAGGAGAAGTTTAAATCATTATTTTAGATAAAAACATTTTACCAACCTGCATCAGGCCAGAGTTGTTGCTTTACAACTGCATGGTTCATTTACAATAACTACTAAACACTGAAAACCACACATATTTTTTCATGTATTATCATCAGGTAAACTACAGACATGTTTTTTGTAAACATTTTATTTATTTGAATAAAAAAACTGATAATCAGTCCAGAATTACAGGGAATTGATACTTTGACTGTCTAATCATAGACAAATATTCACATAAAGTAGAAGTTGCGTAGAGAGTGGAGCAGAGGATAGTAGGACATCACTGAGCTTCTGCATCCAAACCTGGAGCTGTGGTCTCTCCTCCTGCAGAGCTGCATAAAACCATGAAAAATTAAAAATATTAATATTAAGTTAGATTTACATGAAAAGACAGTCTTAGGGAAATGTGTATTTTTTATCTACATTGAAAGTCTTAAGTGCGCTGATCATTGGCACTGCATTAAAACATTTGTATTAGAGAACTGTGGCGAAATAGTTAATAATTATTTCCAACAATAACTTAAAATGTCACAAACACAATCCGTTTTATTTTCTGGTACTTGCTGTTATTCATCACATACCTACTGATCGCGTTATATTCACTATCAGCCGCCACAAACAGACCCGGTGGTGGGAAATCCCAGAGTGCCGGGAAGTGATCAGACAGCGGTTAGTGGGGAAGTCCCAGTCCAGCTGCCCAATTAGCTTGGCTTAGCAACCAGACCAACCTGTAAGTGGAGCTCCGCTGCTCCAAAAACTCAGAAAAAACATTTAAATGTAGGCTCATTCTTAATGAACTGACTGCACAGATAATGTTTTGAGGTGTACTTTCTCGCTTAAAAACATCTTAAAAGTACTTTTTGTGACAAATTAATGCTGTAAAAACAATTAATTTGTTTAGTAACCTCTGACATTACTGAAGCTGCTGGTGCCAAGCCTTGTTGCACACCACTCCACCCCTCTAACAAATCCCTGGGAAAGATGAAAAGACCTACTCCAGAGTAGGACCATGAAAGCAAAGCCCCGCGAAAATGAAATTACCTGGGTGAATTTGTGTCGAAACATAGACTATCAACTGCTACACCTAAAGAAATCTCTCTTTTGTTTTTGTGTTGCAGAAAAACTCCAGAGCTTCTGAGAACTCTACCTATGTGGTAATGAAGCCTCCTAATCAGAAGAGTCAATATGAAGACATTTACCACATGCAAATGATTTCAGCTTAGTGTTTGTACTGAATTTTTCTGAGGGTTGACAACTGCTTGTTCAAGGGCAGTGTTTATTCTTTAGTTTTTATAAGAGTGTGCTACCGAGTATAACCAGCAGAGAGTGCCAAGTACTGCCTGAAGACATTGCTCACGTTCACTAAAAAAGTATTCAGTACATGGATTAAATAGGTCAAGACTACTTGGTCAAGATGATCTGAGCAATAAACTGTGATGAATGTCGTGTTGTGGCTGTTTTGTCCTGTGTCTCTGTGTCTATAACTACAAAAACATTTCAACTGGCCTTTTTCTGTTTCTTGCTTTTAATTTGCATAGCGGTTTATTAAAAAAATGTAGATTCAGTTTATCCACACACTTAACAACCATAGATATAACTTTTACTATAGACATTTTGTATCGTTGTTTTTTGTTTTGTTAATATTTATGTATGCAGGTCACCAACTGTCCTTTAAGGTAGTTTGATGGAACTCCAAAGCCTTCTTTAAATATTTGACGAGCTTCTGTGTAGAACCAGGTAAAGAATTTTTTAGCAATAGATGGTTCCAATGTTTTTCATAAAACTCAGAGAGAATTTAAAGGAAGTAAATATAAAACACAAATGCAAAGATTATGAAAAATAAAACTCCAAATCTTGTCTACCTCTAGTGGACAAGGAGGAAACCATCATCCATCAACATGTATCAAATTGATTTTATTTCTTTATTTGTAAATGTTTTTTTTTCTTGGGTTGTGTTCTTATCATTTCTCAATTTTTTTCCAATAAAAACATAAATGGAAGTCCAGCATCCACTAATGATTTCCTCAAAGGAATCCTGTGCTTTACTATAGTGAACGTGTGGTCAGTCCTATATAGACTGGTGTTTTTTTGCTACACTTAAATGATTTGGTTCATTCAGAAATCATGAATTAACACAGATTAACCCCAATTTTTGGTTCACTTTTACTAGCCACACAAAAGCCTAATTACTGTCAGAGCCGTGGAATCAAGCAATTATCTTCACAGGTCCGATCTTATAATATGATGTCGGCTAAAATATCCCATAAAACGTCACATCATAACTTGATCTAATGAAATTCAAGAACAGATAAGAATCAGTTACTGAGATCTACCAGTATGGAAAGAGTTAGATTATTATTTATAAGGCTTTGGGACCTGAATCAACCATACTGAGAGTCATAAAATGAGAAACATGGAACAATCGTGAACCTTCTCAGAAGTGACTGACCTATTATAATTATTCCAAGAGCTTATTAACAACTCATCCAGGAAGTCACAAAAGAACCCAGAAAAAAAGCTCTGCAGGCCTTGACTTGCCTTGGTTAAAGTAGATCTTCATTGTAAAATATAAATATGAAAAAGGCTTGGCAAAAAAGGCATCCATGGAGAACAGACCACTGCTGACCAAAAGCGTACCACTTAGTACCCCTCTGAAGAGTTTAACAAACGTACAATAAGGATTTTCAGGTGGCCTGGTCAAAATCTGTCCCTAAACCTGACAGAGAGTATGTTATATGACGACTAAACAGGTAATTAATGCTAGAAACCCTCCAATGTGGTTGAATAAAACCATTCTGCAGACAAGAGTATGCCAAAATTCCCCCACAGTCAGGTCAAAGATTTATTGCCACATATCACAGGTCACTGACACTTGCTGTCCCCTAGATAGGCACAACCAGTTATTCTCTACAAGAGGAAATGTTTTTTTCACAATTGGCCAAGTTGGTTTGGAGAGCTTTTCACTGCTTAATTAAAACAATCAACCCAACAGCAGACTTTTTTTCTGTGACATAGGACAGGAGATGGCCACTGCAATATTGTGGAGTGAGGTTTACTATTACTGTTCAACGGGGTCATCATTTTCCAGGAGAAAGGGGGACTGGAGATCAGAAGAAAGCTGAATTTTTGCTGAAGGTGAATCAGTTTAAAAAAATGAACAAAAAAATCCATATTGCACAAGTATATGGATGTCAAAGAGTTTTAAGCACACTATGGATATCTGTTGGCATACAGTTCAGAGAGGTTGTAGCAGTACTGCATATGAAACATGATTGGATGCGTTGGATGTATTGTGTACATATATTCTATATAATCCATAATATGGATTTTAAAGGTGTTTTTTTGCTAAAGACCAATGTGGATATTTTACAGGAGAGTTATTCAGATCAGCATTTCAATGACTCAGAGTCAATCTCAGTGGTTACACCCTGCATTCAGCTCTTAGGTTGAATCCCTGCAGAGTCAGCCTTCCCACTGATGGAAACCAATCTCCATAAAGAAGGGTTGAGCGAATGGGATGGTGAATGTATGTTCTGAAAAAGGTGTTTGTTATTGACAAGTTTTGGCAACATCAAACTTTAAAAAGGGTCAAATCATTGCGAAAGACCGCATACATTTTACCTGAAATCAGAATATATGAATGATGAGTTTCATCATATAGTGTTCCATATTACATTTAGACGCTGAAATTATTTGGCTGTAAAACACGCTACATTTGAAACCTGCTCCTAGAGTGGGAAAGTTCAAGGCCGTTCCCCATGGTGTTTCCACGTGGAGAGACCTAAGGCCTTAACTGGCTAAAAACTGGCAAGCATTCCTCCCCTCTCCCTCAACATGCATGCACTGACTTGCCAAAAACAATAGCGGGTTAAATTGATCCTATTTCATCTGTTGTGCGTTTTACACCAAAATCTTTTACTCCTCCATGACAAGCAGAGCGAATGGGAGTTGGAAAACCACGTCTACAGATTCTTAACGCCTCATTCATTGCTGTCGCCATGTTAGTCTTCTTTTCTACAACATTTTCACGCACATATGCAATGTGATTTTTTTCTCCTCTGCTGCTGTATTACTGCGCCAAATACAGCTCCTCCAGTTTTGGGTGGTTTAATCTTTACTATCAAACTTTTCTGTGCTGATACTGACTTCAGCTCCGTGTGGACATGGCCTTAGAGTCAGTCTTTCTTGGCCTATTTTGCCTGATGAGGAGAAGCACCTTTATATATGGCGTTGATGTACTTAGCATCCCTCTCAAATTACACAAATACACATCACTTAATTCCACAAAATGTATAAGTGTTGCTTTTGAAAGTGAGATTTAACAAGTTGCTACCATTTGTGATGATGGATTTTGCTTTTGTCAGCCTGTGATGGTGACTGCTGAGTTAGTTGCAGCGAACACAACGTTTGGCCGTCTGAGTAATATTATATTAATGAAAGGATGTTGGAGCTTTTTTGTAGACTTGTTATTCTGTTGCAGTCATGCCCTGTGTTTAGAACCAAAACATTCAGGGATGTCGGCTGAACAACCAGTTGCTTTCCTTTGTGGCATCAGTTTAAACAATGAAGGAATGATAATGTTTGTGGAAGATCCAGCTAAGGCAGAGAGTGTGACAGACATCTGTCAACAGGTATCAGGCCACAAAAAACTGACAGACTAAAATACAAGATTGTAGACAAAGCATGTGAAACTTTAGAGATGTGAAGTCCTGCTGAAAAGCTGTCATCTCTTAAGTGTTTTTAGTTGTTGTGAGGCAAACCATGGTAGTCACCTACGAAAATTCAGAATGAAAGACTCACCCTCGCTGTCTCACCGTCCAATGACTTCCCTGTGCGTCTCCCGGCCTTCCAATCAGCATCCTGTCCGCCTGATTTATCATCCAATCGCCTTTTGACGCCTTGTTTTTAAAGGACTTTGGCTGTGTTCCTCCTCGGTTGTCAGCTGAGCTCATCTACGACTCCGACGCCTCCTCGCACTATTCGTATCAGACTCTCATAATCCATCCTCCCTTACCGCTCGTAGGAGTGCTCGCCTCGCTACTTGGCTCATTTCTTCCTTGTCTCAGCTCTGGGCAGGTGGAAAGCGCACCAAGAATTCCTACACTTCTCCTGCTAAGCATCGCCGAGGTAGCCCTGCCTCCTCACCTGCTCCCGCCGGTGCGTTACCCGGCCTCCAGCAGTTTCTCCTTCCGTCTTAATCCCTCAAACCGATCATCCTACAAATTTCCCTGCTTCATTCATCTCGTTTATGGATTCTCTCCAGCGTTCCACGTCATCGCTTACTCACCTGCTCTGTGACTTCGCCCGCCATCTCTGCCACGTCAGCATTTCCTCTTTCCCTCTCCATAGTAGCTGCCTGCTCTTTGGCTCCTCCCACCAACGTTCGCCCTTGCTAACGCCCGGCCTAGCTTGTCTCTAGGTAAGATGTATCACTCCACTCTCTTTTCTCTATCCTTTTTATTAATGTGCTCTTCAAACGTGCGGTGTTTCCCACGCCTCTTTTCATTCAGGCTGATCATTTACTCCCATGTATTTTACCATCTCGTTCAGGCTCAGCTCGTAATCCTACGGAGGCAGCTCATTGATCTGGTTTCTCTCATTTTTACCATCTCCCGAGGCTGTCTAAATGTATCACTTCCTCTGATAACTTTCTGCTTCGGTTAAATCACCTCCCCGCTTTCTGTCCGAGCAACCGCACCCTGCTGCCGGTCAGACCTCTCGGAGTTTCTCCGGTCCTTGGTCCTCAGAAGTGATCACACTCTCTAACACTGCCTCATAAAGGAACGACTCTCAAACAGCTTCTAACTTTCTGCTCTTTTATTCTAAGTTAAGCAGAGGAATGATTATAGAGATCAGCGCTGAGGCTCCTGTCGTGGATCATTGCTGTATGTGAAAGGTTGACAAAGAGCCCCGAAAAAGGTCACATGTGGGTTTTTATTTGGCACTCCAAAGCAATATATGTGCACTTCCCTAGTGTTTATCAGTAGATAACGTGTCACCATTGCGGTGTCTGTCTGATAGGTCGTGTAGTAGCTGGTGTCAATTTTTAATCTAAGTGTGCTGCAGCGTTCTAATCAATCAGTTATCGGCTACTCCCTTTAAAAAAGTGCCCCAGCCACAGGTCATTATGTCAAACCTTAGGCCATTTATCCCTGTATGTGTGTCGATGTGTATTATCTTTATGGGATGTATGGTCGGAATCAGCTATGCTTAATATTATTAAAGATTCTCCCTAACATTTCTTAGGATCCTCTTTTGGTGCGCAGCCGTCTCTAGGAATTCAGAGTCGACAGCTGCATAGTTTCACCCGAGCATAGATAATTCAATACTTTCCGTCCCTCATCGTTGTTCTATTTCTAATATGGCTGCTCGTTTTTCATCAGTATCTCTGGGCCTTCTCAGCCTTAGCTGCTTCCACCCTCGCTCAATCAAGAGCCCGCTTAGACCGCGCTGTTCCACTGACAATTTATATTGCAGCCACCTTCTGGTTTCCAGCGGCTTAGTTGGCCATCAGAGCGCTTTGCTCTTCTCTTCCATTTCCAGAGCTTCTGAACGGTCACAAATTGCCAGGCTTACCGCTCCAGTCTCCTTTCTAACTGGAACAGTATCTCTTTCTCTTCCAGCATCGTCGTTCACTCGGTTGACTCGTTTAAAGTTTTACAGTCTGTAGCATCCCGGTTTAAAAGGTCTCTCAGCGGATGGTTCACAATCCTCTGGTTGAAAGAGCCTTGCATGTGATCACATTGTAAGATCTAAGGATATGCAGAATGTAATACCTTTAATAACTCAATCTATATGCTGCTTTTAACCTCTTTACCTCATTACCTTTCGATACAAGACTTATTTATCTTAAATTATTACAACCCTTTTATAACCCATTTCACCATATATTAAACATCTCCTCTCCCTATATTTCCCAGTGCCATGAAATGATATAAAATACATATTTCAACTGTCTGTGACTTTACTTAGTTTATGATATTGAACCTAATAAACTTTCGAATTGCGATTAAGCATGCATAACGTACTAAGAACATTGGCACCTTCTACTGAAAATTAAATAATTAATGTAACTTGGTATTCACATGTCAAATAAGCTCAGCACATGACCTTGCTGCACTCCTTCTCTTCTGTTTCTTTTCCTTTTAAACACAGAGTTGTAAAGGAAGAGCCTGTCTCTGCTTCTTTGTGACTCTCAACAAAAAGGAAATTGTACTTAAGCGACAAATCTTTGTCCTCGACACAGCATTATGAAGAAATTTATGAACAGTCAATATTAGTATGTCATTTACAGACGTAGCTCCGTCCGTGGTTTTGGGGGGTTTCTCAGGGCAATTCATTTCCGATGTAAGGCTTCCTTTCTTCCCCAATCTGAATCCCCAGCTTTCTATGAGATCATCTCATCACTATAGCCTGCTGCATTTGGGGCATTTCTGGAAGAAGCGCATCGCCGCTTTTCTGATAATGCAGCAGTGGTCAATCCCGTTAGTCAAAGCCGCTCGTCCTCTAAGGCATTATGTCTTACCTCCGGTGCATCCTGGCAAGTCATAACTCATAACTTCATCATTCCTGCCCATCTGTTCCAGGTTATTCTATTTAGTTCCTAGGTCTTCTGTTTCTCCCCATCAGTCTTCTTCAATTTCTCCTTTTAAAGTCCTAAGGTTGATTGAATCCATCTCTTCATCCTTTCTTATATCAACCCGCATTCTATTATTTATCAGGTTTAACCTTTTTCTACTTTCAAATCCTTTTTCTTCGCATGCCCCATTTCTCACGCTAGGAGCCCCATGTCCGCATCCTGGTTCCTCAAATATTATAGGCATGTCCCCGTTCAATGCATTACGCTCCATCCAGTTTTCATGCCATTCCTTCAGAATAGGAGCAGCCACTACTGCAGCGATCCAAGGTCTCTCCCTCAGCCGCTCTCCAGCATTGGGTCGTTAGTCTTCTTCATCCTTCTCTTCCTATGTTCGCCCGGATTTCCACTCCGTTCTATCTGCTCAATGTTTTATCAGCTCTCAGGTAAGAGCTCCCCACAATTCCTGGTGGTGGTTGGCCTTTATCCATCATTGGCTTTGTTCAATCGTCATGTTACTGTTTTGCAGGACTCTTCCCTCAGCACCTGCCAGTCTTGTCTAATTTTCTCCCTCACTCTAGCTCACCTATGTTTTTCGAAAAGTACTTCTATTAGTTTCGCTCGTACTTAATTGGAGGCTGATTATTCCTTGTGTTCTCATGCTTTCTGCAATTACTTTACTTATTTTCATGTATTTACCTTGACATTCATTAATTACTAAACCCCTACTTAGAGATCTTTATTTTAACCTTATTTCTTTCATTTGCATTTCTTTTATCCATTTTCAGCACTCCATAGGATTTTCCTCTCTACCTCTAATCACATTTTGCCAACACAGCATATCTATCACCTTGCTCTGCTATTCAAGCATCTATCATCATGCATTGCCAAGCGGCATATCTATCATCTTGCTCTGTTCTCAAAGATTGAGATATTCACACATTGCCAACACGGCATATCTATCAGCTTGCTTTGCTCTCAAGTTTGAAATAATCACGCATTGCCAAGCGGCATATCTATCACCTTACTCTGCTCTGTAAACTTTTCATCAAGTGTTGCATCACCTAAACGGCATATCTATCACTTCGTATTGCCCTTTTGGCATATCTATCATCTCCTCTGCTTCTCAGTTATCTTCCTTATTTCATACCATATTTACAACTTCTCTTTTCTGATTTAATCTTTCCTGCGGCTTTTGCTTCTTTCATTTTCCTATATCATCCCACTCTCCTTAGTACTCTATTAGGCCTCGTGTCCTCGACCTTATTTTGGGGGGAAGACATCTCTAAATATAAGCTTTACAATGTTCATCCTAGCTCATATCATTCTCAACATTCATGTCTTCCTCCCAGGTCCGAGCGCCAAAGATATAATTATGTAATTTCACATCATTAAAACTTTTCTAATTGCCAACCCTCTCTTTGTGAGTCTTTTCAGATTGAAATCAGAGATCACACATAGCTGTTAAGTGCTAAGTTCTGACCCAACCTGATACTCAATTTACATTATTTTACCTGTTGAGACATCTCTGTCTCATTTCCTTCAGCTATCTTGTACAATTCAGCGAAAAAATAAACAAATGATTTTTTTTGGCAACTTTTTGAGTATTCCATCTTCTTCGGTAGGATACTATTAAATGCCAGATCTTGACTTAGCATTATTTACCCAAAACAGCTGAAAAGAATTTCCCTTATCTATCAGACTGTGAGGACATCTCTTATCCACAGTTCTTTTCAGCTCACTTCTTTCCTCTCATGAAGTCATTCTTTTGACGATATGGATGTATTATTCGAGTTCACTGTGATGATTCATCCTTAGCTTTCTAGAAAGTGACTAAAGGATTTGGGTCAAAAATGGTTGGTGTTTGGATCTATTCAGTTTCCCTTCCATGGCAAAATCCCCAATTTCTTCTGAAAAAAGTAACACCAAAGCATGTTTGACTGTGAGTACAGGGTTCTTCTGGTACTATGGTGTCCTCTTTTTGTGTCAGAGGTACCTTGCAGATTTTCCCTCAAAGGTTTCGCTAAAGGATGGAAATTAGGAATTGTCAGGACATCCTAAAAAAACAGATGAACTTTATTTATGTCAGGTCACAGAGCAAGGCGCAGGTTGGGAGTGTGGAGTTTCTCTCTCACCTCTTTCTAAAGGGTGTGACAGGCAGGTGCAACCTCACAGCTGTTGCTCATCACGGAGCAATCAGAGAGAGCTATTAAGCTGCTGGAAACCAGGAGGAGGCATCAGATTGTTTGCTCGATTAAAGTGGTAATCAGCCCAACAGAGCAGCTCAGAGTTTTGCTTGTTTTTTCTTAGACATACAGATTCTTACCTTGGCTGTGCTCCTTTTCTCTAAGGTTACTGCTCTGAAGACCCTGGACTGGTTTACCCGTCTTCAAGCTGTCTCCTGTCTGGTAGATAAATACCTGAGTGTATTTATCACTGCTGAAAGCCTACTCTTGTTTCCCTGGACCAGCAAGCACAAGGAAATAACTCAGAACCTGAGAATCACAGCTTGTGCTCAACGGTCTGCCTGTCCACCCTCCAACACCACTCACCTCCTAGAAGGAACTCCATGCACCTCATGCTAACCTGTCAATCTCAGTTTATGTGGCGTACTCCCACTTACTCAAGAGTCCTAAGCTTCCAGAAGAAGTACAGTCTGCTCTGTCCCTTCTTGTAGATGGCTTCACAGTTGCATATTCACTCCAGTCTGTTGTCCAGGTGAATGTTGAGGTATTTATACTCCTCCACCACCTCCACTTCTTCTCCCATGATGGACCTATTCTGTTTCTCTTAAAATCTACATTTATCTGCTTTGTTTTATTCACGTTCAATATGAGATGATTGTTTCTACACCATGACACAAAGCGGTGCACCAACTCCCTGTACTAACATTTTTGTTAATCTCTGAAGTCAGACTGGAAGTCTGAGGGGAACAGAGTGAAAAGAAATGGTGAGAGTACAGTCCCCTGTGCTGCTGACTACCTGGTTAGACACACAACCCTTCAGTCTCACAAACTGTGGTATGTTTGTCAGATAGTCTTTGATCCAGGAGATTGTTGAGGTCTCCACCTGAGTCTTCTGGAGTTTCTGATAAAGCAAATCAGGTTGAATTGTGTTTAAAGAACTGGAGAAATCAAAGAACATGAACCTCAGTGTTCAGTGAGCAGCAGAAGGGTCCATGGCTGAGGTGGAAAATAAAACATTTAAGGTGTGACAGAAAAGCTTTAGGTCAAAGGATTCTGATTTGGTTGAAACCAAACATGTAGAAGCAGAAGGGTCCATGGCTGAGGTGGAAAATAAAACATTTAAGGTGTGACAGAAAAGCTTTAGGTCAAAGGATTCTGATTTGGTTGAAACCAAACATGTAGAAGCAGAAGGGTCCATGGCTGAGGTGGAAAATAAAACATTTAAGGTGTGACAGAAAAGCTTTAGGTCAAAGGAGGGTGGGATGTCTGGCTGTGAGTAGGAGAAGAGGATGCTTGTTTCTGAACTGAACCTATTGAAGAATGTGTTTAGTTCATTGGATCTGTCCAAACATCCATCGGTCTGATCGTCCTTCTGCTTGAATCCTTCTACTCAATTATTCCCTGTCTCCCTCTCTGAAGGCTCTTTTTTTCTTGTTAAGCATGTCCTTCAGTTCAGCACATCTTTCTGTTCTGGTGGGGATAATGTTATATGATATTTTAGTGAAGTTTACATAGCTTGTTACAAAATCAGTAATGGCATTGGTAAATGGTAAATGGCCTCTTTATTAAGTCTGCAGAGACCCCAAAGTGCTTCACACTACATTCAGTCATCCACCCATTCATGCACACATTCCCACACAGTGGTGAGCTACGGTGTAGCTGCCCTGGGGCAGGCTGACAGAAGTGAGGCTGCCATACACAGGCACCACCGAACCCTCTGACCACCATCAGTAGGCAAGGCGGGTTTGTCAGACATAGCGGGGGCTTGAACAGGCAACCCACCGGTAACAAGACAAACCCCTGCCACCATCGCCATGGTCGCCCCCCATTGACATTGCAGAAGCTTATCGAAACAATGCCGCAGTAAATGCAGTCAAAGCTAAAGGCGGTCCAGTCCAGAGTAGTTTTTTTGGCCAGGCAGTGTATTTCGAGCAGAGAAAAACAAGATTTTGATCTGATTTGCCTAGAGGAGATCTTGCTTTAGAGATGTATGAGTCCTTGACATGTGTATAAAACAAATCCAACATTTTGTTTTCTGTGGTAGAGCAGCTGACAAATTGTTGAAATGTTAGAAGTGTAGCAGAGAGTGAAGCATGGTTAAAATCATGGGGTGTTGTGTCTGTAGCTTAGCAATAACTAAGTTGATGACATAACATGCAGTTTCGGGAACAGCGAAAGGTGGAACTTAACCTGTTGCCAAAATAACACTGGTGAACTCTCTGGGTAAATAATATGAACAGAAACGTTCAATATCTGGACTGCAGAGATGACACTTTACAGTAACATGTCCTGGATGACATCATCACAAGTACTGCCAGTACACCTCCTTTGCATTTGCCACTCCTCTTTAAATCTCTGTCTGCTCCTTTGGTCACAAAGCCTGGCAGAGATGCTGGAGTCAAGGATGTGATCCTGCAGTGATTGTTAAAATCACCATATGATCTCCGTGAAACACATAATACTGCATTCCTGATACTCTGTGTCTTTTCTCCTTGAAGTTCATCCAACTTGTTTCCTAATGATCTTACATTGGCCATCATGGTTTGAACTCCATCCTTCTCACTCTTATCTTTGCTCCTGCTCTGCATCCATGGCATCTCCTTATCAACTCATCAGGAATTTGGGGTTGTAGTTGAAGTAATATTTGAGTTATGAATCAGCTGCTCCCGGTTGTAAAAAAAACAAAAAACAACTTGTTGCTATGCTGATGCATCATAACAAATGTCCAAAAGTAAAGAAGTATCAGCAAAAATACTGCCAGCTGCACAGCATCTGATACCGGAGAGGATTTTTGTCCAAAAAAATCTATTTTTATCCACCACTGTGAGCAACTTGTTATACGATCTTTAGTCAAGTCGACATCTGCTCTGGCAAGAAGTATTTAATATTTAGGTGAAGTCTGACCTTCCTGATGGAAGCTGCACTCACATGGTTGTTAGTGGTTGGGGCTGAAGTGATGTCATCAATTGACTGTGGCAAAATGTTCAGTATGTGTCATTGTTGATGCATACCAAATCTGTCGTGGATCCGATGATGTATAAGGGAGATCCAAATTTGAAGGAAATCCATGAGAGCTGCTTGAAGAATGCATGAGTGGGAGTTTGAAAGAAGGACATCCAACAGTGAAACATAAGACTTCCTGTTCTAAGTGGGCGGGGCTAAAGTGATGTCATGTTGACAATACCAATGTGTTCAGTATTTGTCCATGATGATGCATACCAAATTTGAAGTGGATCCGATGAAGGGGGAAAAAGCTGTTAAAGTTTCCTAGGGGGCGCCATTGATCCAAATTCCAATGTAAACCTATGGAGCTCTTTGGGGGTGACAAAGATCAACCATATGTGTAATTTAGAGCCAAACGTATGGCCATGGCGTGACGTTAGACTTTGCCACGCCGCCATGGCCACACCCTACTGCCAAAACTGTCAGTACTGCAAACCAACTTACACCATCATAATATCTCTCTCTGGGACCAGTTTCATGTTGATTAGGTGAAGGGGATCAACTATGGAACTTACATAGTAGGGTCTCGATGATGTCAGCATTTGATCAGTGAGTATTGTTTGGGTTCCAAAGTGGATCAGTCCCAGGAGACTTGGTGTCTTATCGACTTTCCTTGTTAGAGCTACATTAATTTACTGTTTTATGGCGAGAAGTCATATTTTGAGGCGTAGCCATGCCCTTATGCTTTCATGTAGCTAAAAGCTTTTGATAACTTTTGGTTCCCTGTACCTTGAGAAATTAGTGAGTGATTTTGAAGTCTTAGTGAAAAGCTGTAGGAGAAGATACAGAGGCTAGAAATGGCAAAACTGGGGTCAAAGTCGCAACTTCAATCCAAAATGGCCGACATCCTGTGGGGTTTGGACCAGGGCTTCAAGAGACTTTTTTGTAGGTCCTGAGAAGTTGCATATGTGTACCAAATTTCACAATCCTCGGTCAAAGCATGGCTTGGGGCTGATTTTAATAAAATTTTCTAGGGGGTGCTGTGGAAAAATTAGGCCACGCCCAACAAATATGTCACCAGATCTCTTTTGGGGACTGGACTAGCAACACCATGGCCATGCCCTTTTATGAAAAGTGACTGTGTTTCAAACAAAGTTAGACCCACTAGTCATCAGTCACCTGGCACAGTTTAAAGCAGATTGAGTGGAGACAGCCAGATACCGACCTTTCCCAGTAAAAAAAGTGACTTCCTGGTCTGAGGGGGCGGGGCTTAGATGATGTCAGCATATGACCCCATAGGATTGTCAGGAACCCAAAGGTCATCCTTAATGCCAACTTTGGTGTAATTTGCCGATTCTTTGAAAAAGTTATGACTTTGGCGTTCGCGCCCGACCACGCCCCCTAAAAATGGTCGAACACTCACGATTTTGATAACTTTTAATTCCCCATGCCTTAACTTCATATTGACCAAATATGATGCTGATAGCTTAAAATTCCTAAGAGGAGTTTATTAAAGTTCATGGTGAGTAAAGGTGAAAAATGGCCAAACTTTACCATTAAATCCAAAATGGCCGGCTTCCTGTCAATTTAGGGCATACCCCCAAGAGACTTTTTTTCTTTTGAAGGAGTTCAACCGGTGTGCCAAATTTCAGATCTGTACGTCTTACGGTTTTGCCTATCTCACGTTTGGGACGGCTACATTAAAGAACTAAAATTTCATGCGGGGGATAATTTTGGGTAAAACCGTGTACATCTAGGGGCATGGCAAAGTCCCCAAATTGCCCCGCAAACACGGAACAGAAAAATAATAATAAAAAACACTACCATTACAAAAGCCCCTTGCAGGCTTTCTGCTTAGGCCTAATTAATGATGGTGTTTCAGCTAAGTTTAGGCCTGTGCACATTATTGCAACTAAGTTATTGTAGCTTTTTATTTCTGATTCCCCTAATTGATGTCTTTGTTTTTAACTGGAATGGTACCGCAGCATAAAAGAGAAAACATTTAGGGTGCGGTGGTGGCCCAGGAGTTAAGGGTGTGACTCATGTATAGAGGCCTTAGTCCTCAACCCGGCTGTCGTGTCCCGGCCTGTTGACGCATGTCTTCCCCCTCTCTTCATCCCATTTTCTGTCAGCTCACTTTTGAAAATGAAAATGATAAAAATAAAGGCCATTTGTGCTTAAAAAAAATGTAAGCATTTATAATAGTTCTAATTTTTACATTACAAGAACATGATAGTTTAACAGGGGCGTGTAGATTTTTCAGGCCACTTTATATCTATATCACATATCCTTCTGGAGATCTAATACTTATCTTATTAAGCTGGTGAGTGTACCATCTTGACATTAACATTATTAGAAAGGCAGTGTGTCAGGTACAACACACAGACAAACCAACCTTTTGAGTTTCATTAACCAAGTTTAATTAAAAGAAAATATTCTGGCATCAAATCTAATTGTTACCACTGGAGAAGGAAACAGACCTTTGTGAACTTTCCTACTCATTAAAAATATCACAGGTTTCATTATGTTTTTGTTCACATAGATGCCATCAAAGTTGATGTGTGGCACTGACATCACGTGTTTACTGTGGAACACATTAGTTTGTTGACACCTCTGATTGGAACGATTCCACTGAGACGATAGTTTGCAACCATCTGGCACCAACACAAGGAGGTGTGAATCCTGGACAAGAGAAATTCATCAGAGAGCCATTAACCACATCTACATTTGTTTTGTTGGGCATCTAATGCAACTGTTCCCCTGAGCCCAGGTTATTGACCTGAACTTAGAATGTGCGTGTTTGTTAATGTGTGAAAAGAAAACATGCAAGAAAACATGTTAAGACTTTGTTGGTATAACACACATACTAGTAAATCTTTCAGCACGTGTTGAATGTTCAACTTTCAACGCTTCCTTTTTCATCTTTATGTCGTTCCTTGTTTTATTCTACTGAATAAAACTCTTCCCTTGCTTTCAATGAATCAGTTTGTCAGAGGTGGACCAATTGCTTTGGACTTTTATTCCGCAATTACTCAAATTTCAGAGCAAGTTCAAAGTCCGTCTGAGATAAAAAAATCTTTGTCTACCCTGACTAAATTTCTTTGCTGTTATGACAGTAACAAGGTGACAGTTCCTGCAAGTAGAACATGTTTTAAATAATTTGGCCCATTGCTCCATTCACAATGCCTTACTGCATCATTAAGTCATGTTATAATCACAAACTTCAATTTATTTTATTGGGATTTGTGGACAAGTGACCAGAACATAGCTGCTGTTTAGTAAAAGCCACCATGTACAGGGGTTGGACAATGAAACTGAAACACCTGTCATTTTAGTGTGTGAGGTTTCATGGCTAAATTGGACCAGCCTGCTAGCCAGTCTTCATTGATTGCACCAATAAGAGCAGAGTGTGAAGGTTCAATTAGCTGGGTAAGAGCACAGTTTTGCTCAAAATATTGAAATGCACACAACATTATGGGTGACATACCAGAGTTCAAAAGAGGACAAATTGTTGGTGCACGTCTTGCTGGCGCATCTGTGACCAAGACAGCAAGTCTTTGTGATGTATCAAGAGCCACGGTATCCAGGGTAATGTCAGCATACCACCAAGAAGGACGAACCACATCCAACAGGATTAACTGTGGAATCAAGAGGAAGCTGTCTAAAAGGGATGTTCGGGTGCTAACCCAGATTGTATCCAAAAAACATAAAACCACAGGTGCACAAATCACGGCAGAATTAAATGTGCACCTCAACTCTCCTGTTTCCACCAGAACTGTCCTTCGGGAGCTCCACAGGGTCTATATATACGGCCCCGAAACAATCATTCAACCCTGTATGTATGCATTAACCCTATATATGACCAGGGAATCTCCTTCCAGCTGTCACGTGGTTCCCCACCCAGGAGGAACTCCATCTCTCCGGTAGACCCCCGGTTGAGTCTAAGCAACAGTTCATACACCTAGTGGAGACAACTCTAACCCCATCAAACCTGTATGTGTATGATCTAGAGAAAAGAGAGAGAGGACAACAGCCTGAAGAACAGCTGAAAATTCTGTCTAACATCATGTGAATCAGTCAATGTAGACCCTAAGCGTTGATTGTCTTCGTCCATCTTCACTCCTCCTCTGAGCGACAGCCATCCCCAAACATCCTTTGGCAGGTTCAGCTACCTAAAAAGATTAGTCTTAAAATGGAATATAGAATCATATGTTCATACCGGGCAGATTACGCCCAATTGTAGGTAATTAGCAACTGCTATTATTATCATTAAAGCAGGCCACATAGTGGCTTAATCAAATGGATCTTAGTAAAAAATATATCATGATCAAGAACAATGTACCGGTTTAGCACCATTATAAAACTTTTTACTTTAAAGCAGCCTCCATTTATTACCTAACACATGTCCTAAAAATCAACCCATGGAGAGGTGAACACATAACCAAAAATAACCTGCGAGGTTCTATTAATACTTTCATTCATGACATGTGCTTAACTTACTAATTTCACGTAATCAAGCTATCATTAACTTATCTGATACAGAGGTCATACGATTAAATCAAGTATTCTGATTCCTTTAATATCAACATTATCAATTAGGACAACAAAATCACCGTAAAGGATGTCTGGTCAGACGGCGGCCCCCTTTTTTACTTATGGGTTATCCTCTGTCAATCCTGTGAGCCTGATTACGGCCCCCTCTTTCTTACACCCTTGATTTGAGGGGCCCGACCCCTTAACCATTGGCATCTGATAGACGGTCGGCTCTCCCAATCCCCCCCAAGTCCATGGAGCCCATGGTTGTAGTCATGCACCTAAGGATGAGAGCTCGAATGCACGGTGCACCACAGCATGGACAAACTGCGATCACCACAACAGTCAATGACGTGAATATACTCACCAGTATGTTTCCCCATTTTCCAAACCATGTCTCGAACATGTTCGTGAATTCTTCAACGATTCCTGAGTATGATTTTAATTCGATGGATAGTGATTGCAATTCTTTTAGGGCCGTCGTCAGAGATCTATCAGGTACTGTAATTGTTGGGAATAAAAGAACAACAAGCCTCTCCAAAAACACCACAGAACCTTCTTTTGCTAGGATCATATCCAAAGCCATTCTATTTTGACAAGAAATTTCAACATCCTGTTTACACAGCCTTCAGCTGTCTCTCCTGTTTTTTATCTTTGTCATTTTCAACACAGTTTTGACCCACATACAGAAAACACTCAGAAGTAAAATTTGTCAGCAAAGTAATCAGGAACGAGAACTGGAAACGCCAACTGCACGGGAAGAAACAAGAGGGGACTGGTGAACAAACGTACAAAATAGAGTAACTGATTACTGAGATCTGAGAAATGGCTTACTAAATTGCTGTTCCTTGAACCACCAGGGGTAGAGAGATTGAGAGTCTTAGCTTGCGGTGTCAGGTTGCTCAGTTGTCTTCTCAGCCGCTGTCTTGGTGCAAACCAGAGGAAGCTCAGGTGCCAATGCTTGCGATGGAGGGTGGAACAGGGTATGCTTATGCCTTGGTCCTGTAGTCGAAGGAATTGGGAAGCCGCCAGCTTGGTCCGTGTCCGAAAGGCACAGACGGTAGGGAGAGAAATCCACAAGAAGGTAGATCCAATACTTAGATGATTATCCAGATTGCTGAGAGAACCTCTGGAACGAAGTTGGGTCTCAGCAAGGTAAACAAAGCCTCAGGTAAAAAACCTGCAAGGGAGCAAATACAAAGTTACTAGAAGCACATGAGCGACGCAAAAAATCAGTAGAGGCTGAGCTTGTTACCACTAAGGCAAACACTCTGGTGTCGAAGTGCTGGCAGCCTCCCGCTTAAGTACTCCTCCATGCAATCAGCAGATAGGAGACACCTGTCATCCAGCGCGCCTGAGAACTCCAGCACAAACTGAGAAACACTGAAGGATATGAAGACAAGTACACCAAACACACACGCACACAGACTCTGACAGCCTTGGTGTCATTTAAAAGATTAGAGTCTGTTCTAACAGGAAGCAGTTTGTATTCTAGCAGACATATCAAATTCAAAACACATTTTCTGAAAGGTTCCCCTGACGAAGTGGGCCAATCGGTGTCAGGGCATCCTGTAGAGTCAATAGGTCGTCACCCCCAAAGCAATTATTCCCCATAAATCAGTTCTGTTCAGCAGCAAGTAAAATTTCAAGGCCTTGTATCAAGTTAATTTACAATCTAAGTTGCAAACAACATCATCCAAAAGTAAGTAACCCAGAAGCACACAGGAAGTTATAATTTCCATTCATGAAGTTATTCGAATTGATTAAATAGTTGAACACTCCTTTAACCCTTCATGTAATTTATTCCACAATTTCCCTCATTCACAGAAGTAAATATTTGTTTGTTGATTATTCACACAGTTTTACTTTAGAAATCCTTCGCCTCTCTGTGATTTTTGATTTTGAGACCTTATTTACCGGGACATCCTCCAAGCTTTAACCCAACAAGTAGAATTTTTATTGTTTACTTCTTTATCACGTTCCCTCTGTTGAAGTTACCCAGCCCACTCAAAAATGTATGAAACAGGTTCCACATAATTGTATTTTGTTAGTTGAAAGCAAAAAGATGAGTTAATCTTACCTTATGACGTTATGGTTATTGGAATCAATTAATTTATTTTCACAAGCACATTTTTGATGTGTTAGCTGGAAATGAAATGTTAAGTCAGAAGATATCCAATCAAACCTATTCGTAGGTACTTCCTCAGGTGCATTCTGATTTCTCTGAGGTTTCCTTTGGAGGATGGCTCTCCCTTCCTGCAATATGATCCGCTTACCTTAGTTTTGCCCTCATCCGGAGTTCCATTTGTTTCTCCTGTTGGTTCTTTGGTTAGAGCCTCCTGCGTGTTATAAGACAAAAACTTCACAGCAGATTGAAATTGTTGAGCATAGTGTGTCACTTGCTCTCTCTGTGAATCCAGAATGGGTGCACACCCTGACTGAAGAGAGGAGGTGAAAGGTCAGGGCATGGTTCTTCCTGTCAGCAGCTGATGGGGAGTTAAACCCATGAGCTCAGTGGGTGATGATCTTATGTAGAACATCACCAAGGGCAGCGCATCCAGCCACTTCATTTTTGTATCAGCACAAACTTTAGCCAATCGTTTTTTGATTGTGTGATTAGCCTCCTCAGCCGACCTGGTGAAAGTGTCAAGCACATCTCTACATCCTTTCACTCTGTTGTCAGTACCCATAAAATCAATAACAATTTCCTTTAGGGCTTGTTGGGAACAGGAAATTCTCCAATACCTGTTTTTATGAGAATCTTATATGTAGATAATATAATTGTTATGATTTGGGGTTGTTTGGTTTTTGGTTTCTGGGTTTTTCTTATATTTCTCTCATAGTTTTTGAATCATGCTTCTGTTTATTATTTTTCTGGTTATGTTTTAGTCTTGTTCATGTTTTGTCAAGTTTGGTTTTTGGTTCTGGTCATGTTTTTGTTTGTATTCAAGAGTCTGTTCTTGCTCCAGCCACGTTCTGTTCTGTCTGTTAATTATCTTTATCCTGTTCATCTGCTCCAAACTAATCTGTCTCCTAGCTCCACCTGTTTCACACTCTATATATACACACCTGTTCAGTTATTCGTGGCGGAAACATTTTCAAACCATGTCTTGTTTTTCCAAATCATACTCTTGTCTTGTAGTTCATGCCATGCCTGTCTTGCCTGCCCATTTATTGTTTTGTTCCTGCCTCTTCTGAGAGTGAGTTTTTGTTTTTTTATTAAATCGTTTTCGCACTTGCCATCACGCTGCCTGCTCGTCTGCATTCTGGGGTTCCTCAGTTGCACAGAGCCTAACAGAATGTTTCCGCCAACAATGGACCTCGCGGATGATCATCAGGCTAGCTCAATGGACCTCTTTACTTTCCTGTCTCGGGAGGCGGAGAAGACGCTGCGCTGTTCTGCAGGGCTGTCAGTGCCGCAGTCGGCTTATGATGGATCAAGGTTGGCGATTCCATGTCCGGGGACAGGTCCCCTTCGTCGCTGTTCTTCTCCTCCCCTTCATATGGCAGTAAAGCCTTCATCCTCCTCCCGCTGCAAGAAACGCCGTCGTGGAGCATCGTCCTGTGTTTCAGCCAGCGAGGAGGAGTCTCCCACGGCTGCTGCCACGCCTGGAGCGGTAACTCCGTTGCTCGCTGGCGGGAGGGTTGCAGCAAGTAAGCCCGCATCTTCATCTGCCACAGC
This sequence comes from Crenichthys baileyi, assembly GCA_036173005.1. Classification (NCBI taxonomy): domain Eukaryota; kingdom Metazoa; phylum Chordata; class Actinopteri; order Cyprinodontiformes; family Goodeidae; genus Crenichthys; species Crenichthys baileyi. The sequence goes on along the minus strand of JAHHUM010000067.1, from coordinate 342,440 downwards.
ACTGTCTCTCAGGCTCGCTGCAGCTCCGCCCATGCCGTCTTCGCGCGCTCCAGCTTGGTGTTCTGAGGCAACACCTGACGAGCTGGAGCAGCGGTTAAGGTTTTTTGCTCGCCAGATCAAGAGCTTTAGGAGGACCAGTCTCATGTATTCCTCTCCAGAGCTGATGGAGAGGATCAGGCAGATGGAGGGGGATTATGAGACTGCAGTAAGGCAGTTTTACTGCCGTCCACCTTCCACGCCAGGACTTCAGGGAGTTGCTGCTGCAGAGCAGCCCACGCCAGGACTCCAGGGAGCTGCTGCTGCAGAGCAGCCCACGGCAGGACTCCAGGGAGCTGCTGCTGCAGAGCAGCCCACGCCGGGACTCCAGGGAGCTGCTGCTGCTGCTGCAGAGCAGCCCACGCCAGGTGTACAGCCTGCTGTAGAGATTCCGGAGGGGCCCGAGGGCGGGCTGCCTCCACTGACAGGTCCTGAGCACCTTCTCAGTTTTCTCTGGGGGTGCTCATGGAACTCAAGCCTGACACACACCATGACACACTACATGACACTCCACAGCCTGTCTCTGCCAGGTATGACACTCCACAGCCTGTCTCTGCCAGGTCTGACACTCCACAGCCTGTCTCTGCCAGGTCTGACACTCCACAGCCTGTCTCTGCCAGGTCTGACACTCCACAGCCTGTCTCTGCCAGGTCTGACACTCCACAGCCTGTCTCTGCCAGGTCTGACACTCCACAGCCTGTCTCTGCCAAACCTGACACTCCACAGCCTGTCTCTGCCAAACCTGACACTCCACAGCCTGTCTCTGCCAAACCTGACACTCCACAGCCTGTCTCTGCCAGGTCTGACACACCACAGCCTGTCTCTGCCAGGTCTGACACACCACAGCCTGTCCCTGCCAAGGCTGACACACCACAGCCTGTCTCTGCCAAGCCTGATCCAGGCCTAACCCTGTCAGCCTCAACCTCCTCCACACGCCGCCTAGGACACCGTAAGAGGGGCGCCTCAGCCCCTGGTCTCGTCATTGAGGGTCTCTGCGACGCCTCAGCTCCTGCTTACACCACTAAGGGTCTCTGCGACGCCTCAGCTCCTGCGCACGCCACTGAGGGTCTCTGCAACACCTCAGCTCCTGCGCACACCACTGAGGGTCCCGCCGACGCCTCAGCTCCTGCGCACGCCACTGAGGGTCCCGCCGACGCCTCAGCTCCTGCTCACGCCACTGTGGGTCTCGGCGACGCCTCAGCTCCTGCTCACGCCACTGTGGGTCTCGGCGACGCCTCAGCTCCTGCTCACGCCACTGAGGGTCTCGGCGACGCCTCAGCTCCTGCGCACGCCACTGAGGGTCTCGGCGACGCCTCAGCTTCTGCTCACGCCACTGAGGGTCTCTGCGACGCCTCAGCTCCTGCTCACGCCACTGGGTCTCGGCGACGCCTCAGCTTCTGTTCACGCCACTGACAGTTTTGTCCTCGTTCTGGCCTCTGAACCCAGAGACGAAGGGTTCGAGGAGGAAGCGCCGTCGGACCCTGTTCCTGAGGGGTTCAAGGAACAGTTTGTCCTCGTTCTGGCTTCTGAACCCAGAGACGAAGGGTTCGAGGAGGAAGCGCCGTCGAACCCTGTTCCTGAAGGGTTCAAGGAACAGTTTGTCCTCGTTCTGGCCTCTGAACCCAGAGACGAAGGGTTAGAGGAGGAAGCGCTGTCGGACCCTGTTCCTGAAGGGTTCAAGGAACAGTTTGTCCTCGTTCTGGCCTCTGAACCCAGAGACGAAGGGTTCGAGGAGGAAGCGCCGTCGGACCCTTTTCCTGAAGGGTTCAAGGAACAGTTTGTCCTCATTCTGGCCTCTGAACCCAGAGACGAGGGTTCGCCAGGCGTCGCTTCGGCCTCTGAAGGTTCGCCAGGCTCTGCTTCAGGCTCCGAGGGTTCTCCTGGCTCACAGCCTGTCTATGAGGCCCTGGCTCACTGGCGCCCGCCTGAACTCTGTGCCTGCTGCGGACGACCCTCCGGTCGCCCGCCTGAACTCTGTGCCTGCTGGGGACGACCTCCCGGTCGCCCGCCTAAACTTTGTTTTTGTTTCTGGCCCTCCTGCCATAGCCCCCACTGCCCGCCCTGGTCGGGTTGTCTTTGTTTCTGCTCCACCTGTTTCACACTCTATATATACACACCTGTTCAGTTATTCATGGCGGAAACATTTTCAAACCATGTCTTGTTTTTCCAAATCATGCTCTTGTCTTGTAGTTCATGCCATGCCTGTCTTGCCTGCCCGTTTATTGTTGTGTTCCTGCCTCTTCTGAGAGTGAGTTTTTGTTTTTTATTAAATCGTTTTCGCACTTACCATCACGCTGCCTGCTCGTCTGCATTCTGGGGTTCCTCCGTTGCACAGAGCCTAAAAATAATAGTCATCTTCTCACCTTTAACCCAAAATCATATATATATTGTAACCCAGTTAGTTGCTAAGTTATTGTCTGTTAACTAGTAGCCAATGTTAGATATGTTCAAACCGTTATTTTCCATAATAATTTTTGAAATCATCCCCAGAACAAAGTATTCGCATCATTTACCATGAAGGTGTCCAGTGTTTTGGATAACCTACTTTTCAAGCGCATTGATAATTTGATTATATCTACCTAAATTAGACCTTACGGTCCTTCCCCGTAACCTCTACCCCCAATACTAGATAAAAGTAATTTGCATATTCTGTACAAACTTAATCATACCGTTATTTAGTTATTCATTCCTGTTAAATATTTGATCACTATAAACACTAATTTTTTCCCAATATATTCATTTCCATTTTTTCCATCCTATGATTATTATTATTATTATTTATTTTTATTTTGTCTGAAGTCTAAAGGTTAGTCACACAAACATTTGAGACAAACATTGAAACAGAAATTTAGACAAACACTTAAAATACACAACACATGCCGTCTTCGGCCTCCCCTCTTAAAGAAGATTGGGGGGCCAAATCAAATTATTCAACCAGAACCCTATGCCAGAATTACAGGTTCTATTTGGTTCTGTTCCCATCCTAAAGGCAATTTAGATCCAATTTAACCTCAAGAAAATTCTTAAGAAATTAAAGTTTTCACCCTCTGAAACTAAAACCCAGAAAATTGTTTCAACTTGCGAGCATCTGAACACATAGGGCTTTTTTTCCTGCTCTGCTCTCGGTGGAGGACACATGCGTTTTCTCTCCCTCCCTCTTGCCTGCTTCTGCATCGGCTTTTGTCTGTGTTTTTCTCAGAGCATCACTTTACATATCTTCCAAACTTGCAAATTATGGATTTGGTCAGCTGGTCTCTCAACACAATTGATCAAATTTTTTCCACGGGAAGACAGGGTAAAGAAGAACCCTCTTGCCCAGCTGGTACATTCTTCTCTGGATACACAATGGATTCCTGGCAACAGTGGAAGATTGTGTCTTTGATTACAATGTCGGTTGAGGACGCAGAAGACATTTATATATTTGGATTTTTGGTAACAGGATTTCTGCTTTTTGGAGCCGGTGGTTACCTGACTTATCGAGTGAGTAGCAAAGCTGCTTGCGATGCTGGATGGAATCTGCAGAGCGATCAATGCTCAGACTGAATTGTTAAGAGAGCTAAGCCGCAAGCTGGATACGGTTCTTGAACAGAATCGTAGCCTGGAAGCGGCTTTTGGACTCAGAGGTGAAAGGATTTAATCATGGAGAAGGTTGTTCGCTCCAGAACTGCGGGAAAGTCCCAGAAATTTGGATATTTGGATTCGCAATTGAGAGATAACAGTAAAAACTCTTAAAGTGGTTGGAAATCCACACAACTGCTTGAACCAGAACACTTATTGTTTTTCTAAATCTGGTGCCCCAATGTGGCCTTGGCAACTTCTGCTAAGTGGCTATCGACAAAATATCTCCTGGATGTTATGTAAATATGGTGCTCTTTCCCAGCACCCCCGAACAGCTGGGCCCCGAACTTTGCAGCTGATTGAGAAAACTTCCATCTCTCTCCTCAAGGACAATGGCGCTCTATCTGTGTTGACAGTCTAATTCTTGCACACACACTCACAATTATATAGTCGCACTCCAAGGATTCCACCGCACTCTCGCAAAATCTTTTCTTCTTGTGTGTTGCTTAGCCCTGCACCTAATTACGCGATTTCATTACGTTTTCATAGATTTTTAGTTTTATCAGAAGGATTACCAGCGAAAACCAAACATTATTTGTAATTTGGACTATAGCTGCTCTTACACCAATGACCCAGCTTTCTTAATTAGACTACAATGGACTGTTATTACTTAGTTCAACTTCAGTACCAGTAAAAGCAATATATTATTAGCACCTGAAAATGTGGATTAAAGCTGTCTTGTACCAGTGACTCAGCTTCCCTAGTTAGAATTCAGTGGAATGATGACACTATCAATATTATCATCTTCTTTTAGCAAAAGATGCTTTATTATTAAGAGTGGCTTGGAACCAATTTCTACCAGTAAACCTGGAAGGATTATTAATTATTATTACTCCCAAGGATTATTAGTGTCATTTGATATGTTTTTCTGTGTATGTATCATTGTAATGTTTTTCCTCATGTACAGCGCTTTGGGTGCCTTGTTGCTGAAAAGCGCTATATAAATAAACTTGACTTGACTTGACATATAGGGAATACCGACATTAGAGAAAAACAAATGAAAAACAAAACTTGGTGCGCTCCAAAACGTTCATTAGTTGTCCTAACACATTAGTTGTCCCTAATCATTCATCATTCATACCTTGGCCTTCATTCATTCCTGTCACACTCTTCTCAGCCACACGTATTCAATCCTCAAATGCAATCTTTCGATTCTTATTGTTCCCGAACCACAGAGATTTCATGTTCTAAGTAATACTGTGTCAATGGACCCATTTGTCAGGCTGGTCTCAGCCACCTTTTCAGGCCTTCTTCACCTAGGAGAAAAATATATGTTTAGGGTTATCGCTCACATCATCAGGCAATATAGTGGGACGGCTCTTCATCAACCTTTCCAGAGAAATCATGAGTATTGTGGCCGGCAATGCCTGAAAATAAACAGTTTGATCATACAGTCATCCCAGTACAACAATTTAACACAAACAAGAAATCACAAACTTGGGTAGTGAAATCAGCATTTTTCTTTCTTTCGTCATCTTCATTTCACACCACATTATCATATTTGTACACTGTTATTTCCATTATTATTATTTACAAAGACGACAATAATAAACAACATTACAGTCTTGCTGTGTACCAGCTTATGAAGGAATAAAAGAAGATAAAAAGCAAATAGATTAGTTATAAACAGAATAATTCTGTTCGGAAAAAGGAAAGGATAGCCTACCTTTGTAGCACCTGGTGGTCTGATGCAAACGCTATGGATACTTGGCCTCTTGTCACCCTTTTTGCAGCATCAAGTAGTGAAAGTTGGAAAATTAATTTGTACGTCTTCCCACTATAATAAACCGATTTATGCATAAATAATGACTGTGCCATCTAAACATTATAAGTTAAGTTTTCAATCCAACTTTCCTTTCATTTTCTTATCCATCATTCTATTTTTTATTTTATTTTATTACCTCTGTTTGATTTTCTGTATCACTGCAATGCCCCTCCTTATGCACAGCACCCTGAGTGCCTTGTTGCTGAAAGCGTCATAGAAACAAACCTGACTTGACCCGAGAAAAATCACTATGCATAATCCGCCAGGGATTTTATTGTTTTTGATTAAATCAACTCTATCATTTAATGCAACTGCCACTTTTGGTGAAAACCAAGTTTTAAACATAGGACATTAATTTTAATCTTGTCAGAAGGCAATGTTAGATTTCAAATTATAGAGTTAACAGCATTTTTCTTCCTGTTGTAAGTCTTAAATGAGTGAAAGTTTTTCCAAGTTTAATCACCGCAACTATTTGTTGTACAGTTTTCAAAAAACATCTTTTGGAGTCGGATAAAATCTGAGTCTAACTGGTCAAACTAAATTCCCCAAATTTAATATTGTTTGAAAGCCTGTTGCCTTAAAATTGTCACATTATCGTTCTGTGGAACGTTTTTCCCTTCCAGCTCATAAAGAGTTTTCACACAACTGGTGCTGCCAGTCCTAGAACACGCAGATGTTATTTATGGCCATGCCACAGAAACTAATCTTCATCCCCTCAAACTTTCAAGTACTCCGTATTTAGAAATACTTAATCCAGTTTAATCACAATATGGCCTTGGGAAATACTGATCAGTAATACAAGTTTTCTGTGGCAGTGCTCAATCCAAGAACTCCTGCCCCCACAATCCCATATTCCAGACCGACTTGACTTAGAAAGCACCTCTTCATACACATTAAAGTGAATGCTCTCATAGCTGCTCTTAAAAAATCACCCTGATGAGACTTTGTGGTCTTTCACATCAGTGGGTTTGCACATAGTTTTCACTCGGGTGTAGAAATAATTCCTAATTACACCCACCACTGTTAACTGTATCGAGTTCTGAAAGAGCAGACTGGAGACTTGGACACTCATCTACCTAAGGAAGTTAAAGAAGACTACATGATAGACCCATCCAGCCAGCCACCCTTCCCCATTTCTCGTGTAAGCCCAAGCAACAGCGCCACGTGCAAATACTCCGGTAAGAAGAGACTAATTATTTATCTGTCAGCTCCTCATGGCTCCCACATTCCTAAAATCAACAGCATTCCATTCCCAGATTTTTCCATGCTGTATGCAACTATCTATCATGTATGCAACATCTATCATTTCTGGAAAGGAGGCTACTACATTGCAGTATGAGTCACCTTTGGCTGCAGAAGTAGCCCAAAAATATCTCTCTTTCAGAAGCATTATGCTGGATCCTCAAGAATAACTGCTGTATAAGCACCCTTATGGTCTTCACCCACTTGACGAATTCCTGATTGTGACCTCACTATGGACTCTGTGCTCTAACTGAAGCTTTACTGGAACCTGGCACTCCTCTCTCTGAGGAAAAGAACCCTCAGTGTTTGGGCATTACTCCTGATCCATTCTCTTTCCAGCTCTGACAGGTGTTGCAAACAACAGTTGCGAACACATCTCGGCCACCGCAACTATGCCATCCATATCATTGCTCAGGGAAAATCCTTCATTTCAAATCTCTTCTCTAAAGCAGCTAGCATCCCACCTCTTCACAACCCATTGTTTCTTGATTACTCATGCAAAATGAAAAATACATATTTGGCATCACTTTCTTTCCTGTTGGAACAACATTTTTTTTCTTTTAAAACAATTTCATTACTAATCCCGATGACATTCAGCTTTACAAAGATGCCTTCCATATGTTTTGGTGGCTACTACAATGGTTTGCATCTAAGCGGCCCCCAGAATTCAGATTTTTACAGTCACAGTCAATTTCGCCCTCATCAGCTCTTTACAAGCTTTGTCCCATTATCATCACTTCAATCCTTAAGCTGCATCAGATCTCCTCAGTCGTTGCATCCTCACACTTTCCTTTGGCCATTCATCTCATTCTACTGACCTGACTCTTTCAGATCTTTCCATTCATAGTTATTATCAAAACTGACCAGCTGGTAATCTTTTTTCCAATCTATCTCTTCCATCTTAGTTCTTTTCTCAGCCCCTAACACCTCACCTCGAGTACCACTTTTCATTACTGAGTCAGAAAGTCCTGCTACAAGATTCTGGCTCATTAAACTCAACTTCTACACTGGTCCCGCATTTCACCAGAACTTCATTCAGTCCACTCCTTCTATATGGAAGCTGTGTTCATAGCATCCAGTCAGGGCATCTGGAATCAAAATATTCAAATTCTCGGACATAGGTCATCCAATGCATACCGTTCCTTTATCCATAATACGTGTCTAGGTGATAGACTAGTATAGTCTAGGTGACTTGCATCAAGCTCACTCTCTCCTCTGTTTCATTCATTTCTGAAATTTTGGGGGTCCCAAGTGGGATCGAAAAAAGCCATTCCCACGCTGAGTCTTGTCATCCGAGGCTTTCATCAGCAAGTCTTCCCAGATGACCCAACTTAACAGCCAATCCATCCATTCACTTGACTCCTTCTTTTAATCAGCCTTCATAGATTTGTCAAATTCATAGATTTGTGGCATGGTCCTTGCTGGCGAACTAACAAATTGTAAGAAAATGCCTTTTGCTCTGGAACAGTTGCTTATCATTCAAACATTAAGAGGAAAAAGTATGAAAGGAAGACAGATAACCTAAATAGTCAGAATCAGAATAATTAGAATCAACTTCATTGGCCAAGTTTGTGTGCACAAACTGTCATAGTTCAAACTGCCGACTTGACCCACATGCAGAGAACACTCGGAGACAGAGAACGTTTTAGTTACTTTTATTAAAGATCTGGAGAGAGGGTCCGGGAACAGGGAAGCAGAGCAGAACTGTGATGGAGGAACCAGAGTAAGTATTCAGTAATATGAATAATGAACGCAGATTGCAATTATGCATACTGATGAGACGTCGGTATCCGCCAGGGAGAGAACGCGTCGGGACTGAGTGCTGATCCTGAGATTGATGCCGACAGCAGCCAGAGTGATAGTCCTTTGAGGAGGGTGTACAGGTTTCGCCACTGAGACGGTACGTTGATCCGGTTGACTGCCAGCCAAGGTAAGATATCCGTTGAGGTTCACAGTCCGTGGGAATTTCCAAGGATTCTTTGAAACGAAGACGATGATGCATAGAGCGAGATCTGTGTAGAGAGGAGTAAAATTACTAAGAGGCTTAGCATAGCACAATATTTGACAAGACAAGATTCACGAGAGCTGGGTGTAATACCACAGGGGCAAAACAGTCAGCCACAGAAGAGCTGGCAGTCCTCCTTCTTATGGCACCGTGGCTGATGACCAGATGAGCTACACCTGTCACCCTCCAGATTCCAGGACCCCTGCGACACCTAGTGGAAGACTGGTTAGAGACATGATCAGCAGACACAGATCCTGACACAAACAAGGAATTTGTCTTTGATTTCCATCACTAACACTGAATATCAACATCAGTTCAAACAACAACCAAAATGTGTACAAACAATGCATCGATGAATATACAAGATGGAAGGCAGGTGGTGAAAGTACGAATATGCATATTTGTTTTCAGCAGAGTAGATGACTACTTTTACTATTATGTGTTCATTCTGTTCAAAAGAGAGACATCCTGGGGGAAGAAACTGTCTCTGTGGCAACTGGTTTATGCCATTAGCATTCTGTAACGTCGACCTGAAGGTAATAGTCTAAACAGTTTGTGTTAAACCTGTATAGGTCCTGAATGGAGGGACGGTCAGCCCCGATAATCTTCTCTACAGGTTTAATTGTTCGTTGCAGTTTGGACCTGTCCTGCTTTGTATTATGAGCCAAACCACACAGTGATGGATGAACACAAAACAGACTGGATGATGGTAGTGTAGAAGATGACCAGCAGCTCCTGTGAAAGGTTGTACTTCTTCAGTTGCAGTGGAAAGTACGGTCTCTGCAGGGCCTTCTTCCAAACAGTGTCTACGTTTGAGGATCCACAGTAAACAAAGTGTTGTGTTGTTGAGGATGGTGAGGGTAGGCAATTTAGGGGCTGTTCTCCAGAAGTCCACTGTCATCTCCACTGTCTTTAGTGGGTTTAGTTCCAGGTGCTTTTGAGCACAGCAGTGGACCAGCCAATCCACCCCCTGTCCACTGTCCATCCATCACTGTCCTGCCTCAGATCAATAACAGTGGTGTCATCTGCAAACTTTAGGGGTTTCACAGATGGGTCTGCTGAGGTGCAGTCATTTGTGTACAGAGTGGGGGTGTTGGGGTGAAGTGGGGAACATGAAACTGAAGGTTTCTAAAAAGAAAAAACCCAGCATATCTCTATGGAGTAAATTATGCAGCTAAGCCGTGGAGACAGAAGAGGAGGGTGGAGATGACATAACAGGATGACAAAAAACTGGAGGTTTCCATAGTTTATTGTCTTGTTCCACCAGAGATGATGGAAGAAGGTAATCTCTGCTTCCCAGAGGTCTATAACTCCTCCTGCAGGAGGTTTAATCTTCCTCACTTTGAGGTTGTCCTCATATACATTGTGCTATCCTCCATTTCTGTCCTAACTGCATTTCTTAACTTGATGGTCATCATCTCCATCTCACACTTCAGGTACCCGTACAGCATTTTTAAAGAGTGTGTTTATGCTTCAGACTTTGCAGTTAATAAGTTATAAAACATATAGACACCTAAAAGCACATTTCTGTTCTTCCACAGGCAGCTGCATACTTCTACCAACCTCCTACTCCTCTCGTTGGCAACCTCAGACTTTTCTGTGGGCCTCTTATTGTTTTTTCAAACTGTGCTCATAGACGGCTGCTGGTTCCTTGGTGACCTTATGTGTACTGTGTATCAATATTTAGCATATGTTATCACCTCTGCATCAATAGGAACCATGGTGCTCATATCTTTTGACCGATATGTAGCCATTTGTTACCCTCTGCATTATTCTACCAAAATCACACAAGGCAGAGTAAAGATCTGCATCCTCCTATGCTGGATCTGTTCTTGGGTATTTCAAAGTCTGATTCTGATGGACAACTTAAAACAGCCAGGAAGGCATAATTCTTGCGTCGGAGAGTGTGCCCTTGTCATTAGCTACATTGCAGGATATGCTGATCTAGCATTTTCCTTTATTGCTCCAATCAGCATTATTGTCGTTTTGTACCTCAGAGTGTTTGTGGTAGCCATGTCTCAGTCTCGAGCCATGCGATCTCACATTGCAGCCGTCAATCCCCGACATTCAGTGACAGCTATAAAATCCCAGGTGAAGGCAGCAAAAACTCTTGGTCTCGTAGTGTTGGTGTTTCTGCTGTGTATGTGCCCATATTATTGTGTTGACCTCTCAGGGAACGATAACACTCTAAGTGCTTCATCTGCCACATTTGTAATATGTTTGTTCTACTTTAACTCCTGCTTAAACCCCATCATTTATGCCTTTTTTTACCCCTGGTTCAGAAAATCCATTAAGCTCATTTTTACTCTTCAGATATTCCAGCCTGACTCCTGTGACATCAAGATGTAGTAATATGGCTGTATCTGATATCTATTTTTGTTGATGAGAAACTCAATAAAAGATGTAAAGTTGAGACATTGTTTTTTTTAAACACAGTCATATTACTCTGTATAGGTCTTTATATTCTGAACATTATACCATAAAATAGAGAAACTGTTGTTAAACTGTATTTATTCTATGTAGGAAGATGTGTTGGGATTTTTGAATACAGATAAAGATGATTGGGGCTCATTGAACGGGTTTACCCAGCATTACTTTCAACATCTCTATAAGGCTAAATTTAGATCTGAAGTTTTGGTTAAAAATGTATTTTAATCTATATTGGGCTAAATAAACTCAAGATATTGAACAGCCATAAGAAATTTACAGGGATATCCAATATTACACGGTAATGTAGAAACAAAGATTTCCACTACATAAAGTATTGTATCAGTGTGAGTGGGATTAATGGATATAGTCACAATGGCATGAAGAGCTAGCATTTACCTATAAGCTGAACAAGTTGTTAGTCTGAACAGAAGTTAATACTTTATACTATGTTGTGAAAGTGTTTGCCCCCTTCCAGACGTCTTCCATTTTTACTTTTTTGTCAAACTTAAGTGTTTCAGATAAGCAAACTAATTTTATTATTGGATAAAGATAAAAGGAGTAAATACAAAGAGCAGTTTTCAAGTGATGAGTTCATTCATTAAGGGAAAAACTATCCATACCAACGTGGCCCTATGTGCAGAAGTAATTGCATTATAAACCTAATATCTAGTTGTGCCAGCCTTAGCAGCAACAACTGACCACAAGAATTTTCAACAAGCAAGGAGTCTTTACCTGTTAAAGACTAATTGCTAGTTATTGCAAACTCTGTTAATTACTTTGGTATAAAAAGGAAAGCAAAAACATATATAATACTAAATGTTTTCAGTTTAGGAAGATATGAATGTGTCAAAATTTACTACTAAAAAATTGTCCATCTGCATCAGCTCCTTGAACTGCAGTCGGGGATCAAACAGAATTATTCCATGGCATTATTCCATTATTCCATTGTTACCTTAACATCACCTCTGAGAAATTCTGGACCACTCATCTTGGAAAATATTTTTTTAATTCAGCCAGTTGTAAGTTAAGACTTTGCTTAGGTCTTTGGCAAGACCTCCTTTTGTTTTTTTGGGTCATTCTGAAGGTGGCCTTGCTACTACACTTTGGACGATTAATCTACTGCATTACCAAAGTGTGATCAGACCTAGAGTAAAATTCATGATTCAATCAATAGGGCAAGTTTTCCAGGTCCTGAGGAAGCAAAGCAGCCTAAATCCTCACCCCACCATCACCACGTTTGACTGTCATTCTGTTCCTGAAATGCTGTTAGTTTTGGGTCAGATGTAGCATGACACAGATCTTCCAAAAAGGTCAACTTTTACCTCATCCACAGATTATTAGCCTTATATTGTTGGGAATCATCAAGATGCATTTTGGGAAATGTAAAGTGTAACTTTTATGTAATTTTTTGTCAGCAGTGGTTTTGGCCTTGTAACTCTCCCATGGAGGCATTTTTGCCCACTCTCCTTCTTATTGGTATCTTACACTGACACTTAAATGAGGTAAGTGAGGTCTGCAGTGTTATGTTCTGGGTTATTTAGTGACGTCCTGATTGAATCCTCATTGAGTTATTTTTGTTGACCACCCTCTCCTGGAGAAGTTCACCACTACTGCATGTTTTCTCTATTTGTAGATTATGGTTCTCACTTTGGTATGCTGTGGTCTTACAATGGCTTTTAATCCTTTCCAGTCTAATATAGGAATCTGTGTTTCTACTGTTTTTAATTGTTTTAGCTTTTTGAGTGTTGGTTTTTGAGACTGTTCAGCCATCAGAGAGTTTCTATTTAGTTTTCTATTTTGGGCCTGGTAAGGCGTATTCGTCACTTCCTGTTTTCACTGTTGCACTCGGTGGATTGTTTGGTGTGTGAAGGCTCTCTCGATTGATCTGATTTCTCTCTACTGTGATATCTCTGACTTGTTCTAATACATAAGCATGTTAAAACACATTTTCTGTTGCTGCAATTAACGTTTGGGGACCCTCCGTGTCTTACATGATTTCTTCAGGTAGTGGTAAGGGGTCGCTAGCTTAGCATTAGCCTCAGCTCCACCATGGCTACCCATTCTGCTTTTTCTCTCTCGGAGTCTCCTCCTCTCTCCTGCTCTCTCTGTCAGATGTTCAGTTACTCCTCTGCCTCCTTTAGTGATAATGGTACGTGTAATAAATGTAGCATTTTTGTAGCTTTGGAGGTGAGAGTGTCAGAATCTGAGGCTATCTGATGGTTGAAAAACCATCAGATAGCCCCTTAGCCAGCACGGAGCCACCGAGGGTAGCTCCCCGTAGCAGTCCTTCAGCAGAGTCCACACAACCGGGGCCTTAGGCCGGCTGGGTGACGGTACGTAGAAAGCATAGTCCTAGATCCCAACCCACAGGTCACCACCAACCTGTCTGTGTTTCTAACAGATTTTCCCAGCTCAGTGACACACCCGCTGAGAAACCAACTCTGGTAATTGGCAGCTCCATAGTCAGAAATGTGGCAGTAGAGACACCAGCGACCATAGTCGAATGTTTGCCAGGGGCCAGAACGGGTGACATCAAATCCTACCTGAAACTGCTGGCTAAGGATAAGCGTAAATACAGTAAGATTGTTATTCACGGAGGTCACCAAAGTTAGTGTTGCTTCAGTGTGTAAGTTTGCCTAAACAATGTCGGACTAATTTTCTCTGGTGCCCCCCCTGATCTGACCAGTGACGACATGTTTAGCCACATGCAGTTATTCAACCGCTGGCTGTCTAGGTGGTGTCCAGAAAACGATGTGGGCTATATTGATAATTGCCGAACATTTTGGGGAAAACCTGGTCTGGTTGGGAGAGACAGCATCCACCCCACTTTGGATGGAGCAGCTCTTCTTTCTAGGAATCTGGCCGAATTTATTAGTTCTCCAAAATTCTGACAACCCAGGGTTCAGACCAGGAAGCAGGGTTGTAGTTTAACACTCCTCTCTGCAGCTTCTGTACTGCTACCCACCCATTACCCTATTAAGACAGTGTCTCGCCCACGGCCAAAATTGAATAGATTGAAAAATAATCTAAAAGGAGTTTCTGTTTTTTCTTCCTAGATGAAACGACTAAAGGAGCTACATCCTCTAACATTTACTTTTCCTTCCCATAGAAAGTACTCCTGGATCAGTGCTTCTGTGTTCTGCTTCTGTGTTCTTTTTCCTTCTCTGCTCTGTTCTCTAAAACTCCCAGTCGGTCGTGGCAGATGGCCGCTCACACTGAGCCTGGTTCTGCTGGGGGTTTCTTCATGTTAAATGGTAAATGGACTGAACTTATATAGCGCTTTTCCAGTCATACAGACCGCTCAAAGCACTTTATACTAGAGCCACTTTCACCCAATCGCACTCACATTCATACACCGATACCTATATCGGTAGGCAACTTGAGGTTAAGTGCCTTGCCCAGGGGCACATCGACATATGGCAGGAGGAAGCTAGAATCGAACACACGATCTTCTGATTGCAAGACGACTACTCTTCCTACTGAGCCACAGTCGCCTTAAAAGGGAGTTTTTCCTCTCCACTTTCGCTACATGCATGCTCAGTATGAGGGATTGCTGCAAAGTCAACGCCAGGAGGAGTGACTGCTATAAGTCACTGACTCGATGCAATCTGTTGGGTTTCTTGAGATAGAAAAACTTTTTATCCAATTTGAATAAATAACTGAATCTGACTACACTGTTCAATGGTTAGGATTAATTGGAATGTATGTACTTGACTTTGTGAAGTGCCTTGAGACGACATGTGCTGTGAATTGGCGCTATATAAATTAAACTGAATTGAATTGAATTGAAAAAACTGAATGTCAACCTCTCTCATTGAAAAAAACAAAAGGTTGCTGATCTGGGCAACACCTGGATCCACAGACAAGGTAAAAGATGGCAGTGTGGGGTTCCACCGCAACATTGGAGACTTTTCTGCTCATGAAACTCCACAGAGAGTACTCGGTGGATTTGGAGGTTATCAATATGTAACCATCCAAATCTCATAGCTGCCTTTCCTCTCTTTCTGTTGTAGAAAAAAATATTTTCAGCATTAATACACTGGATTTCTGTTGCAACCGTCTCAATTAAGTTCCACTTAGGTCACACATTCATGTAACAGCTATCAGGAGCATGGATCCTTTACATTTCAGGGGAACTTTAGATGTCAGCAAAATAAAAAGAAGTACATTTCTATTGAGCAAACATTTTTGTTGCACTGAAGCCACTTTAACATAAAAAGCTTCTGCATTTTTGGTCAAATGCATAAATTTATGTATTTGGCAAAATCTGTCCTTTATTAGATTAACCAGTTATCATTATTTCTATTTGTGGCTATAGAGATGTAAAATTTGATATTTTTCTTAATAGAACAGTTGGGAGACAGAGTGAGGTAGAGGGGCTCTCATAGCTGCTCTTAAAAAATCACCCTGATGAGACTTTGTGGTCTTTCACATCAGTGGGTTTGCACATAGTTTTCACTCGGGCGTAGAAATAATTCCTAATTACACCCACCACTGTTAACTGTATCGAGTTCTGAAAGAGCAGACTGGAGACTTGGACACTCATCTACCTAAGGAAGTTAAAGAAGAATATATGATAGACCCATCCAGCCAGCCACCCTTCCCCATTTCTCGTGTAAGCCCAAGCAACAGCGCCACGTGCAAATACTCCGGTAAGAAGAGACTAATTATTTATCTGTCAGCTCCTCATGGCTCCCACATTCCTAAAATCAACAGCATTCCATTCCCAGATTTTTCCATGCTGTATGCAACTATCTATCATGTATGCAACATCTATCATTTCTGGAAAGGAGGCTACTACATTGCAGTATGAGTCACCTTTGGCTGCAGAAGTAGCCCAAAAATATCTCTCTTTCAGAAGCATATCCTAATCTGTTTTCCGCCTGCTATAATTCTAGGCAAAGGGGAGTAGCAATCTTAATTCACAAAAATGTTAACTTTACAGTATTAGACTCAGTTACAGATCCAGAGGGTATATTTATAATAATAAAAATATCTATACATAGCCAAAAGATATGTATTGTCAGTATATTCCCCCCAAACGTTTATGACCCCCCATTCTTCCATTCTTTTTTTTTCTGCCTGTCTAAAAATTTGGATTGCTCACTTCTTCTTCGGGGCGATCTCAACTTTGGTCTAAATGAAGAAATAGACAGGTGGAGTACAACAGGGACTCAGCGCAGTTGGCAATCAATAAACATAGTTAAAAGTACATGAGCGATTACGGTTTTGCGATGCATGGCGATCTCTTCACCCTAATCACAGAGAATATACATTTTTCCACAAGTCCATCAATCTTACTCTCGTCTGGATTATTTTTCTTAGTCAGCAGCTCGTTTTGACTGACATTTCAGACACTGAGATACACCCTATAGCTGTCAGCGATCATGCTCCTTTTAACTCTTGTAAATAAGAAAAAAACCCCAAAAGCAAAAACTGGAGGTTAATACATCATTGCTTAAGGACGAAAGAATTTATTAAATATTTTAAAAAAAAGAGTGGACTTCATATTTGGAATTTAATGATATCCCAGGGAATCAACATCTGTTCTCTGGGAGGCGGGAAAGCAGTGATGAGAGGTAAAAAAAATCTCATTCTCATCACATAAAAAGAAAAAAGAAAAAAAAAATACAAGAATTAGAAAAAACCCCATTAAACTGTTAGATGCTTCCCCAGGAAGAGGAAAAGCTGGGAAAAATACGTAAAGCAAAACTTGAATAAACAAAATCAACGAAAAAAAAAAACCCCAATTTTTTAGTACAAAGACTTCGTGTACAAAACTTTGAACATGGCAATAAATCAGGTAGCTTTTTACCTAACTAACTAAAAAAAAATAAAGAAAGAACAACGATTTTTGCAGTAAAAGGGCCGACAGGGAATACAATTTATGATCCTGAAAGAAAAAACAGCACTTTCAGAGATTTCTACAAAGCTTTATACTCACCAATTTGATCAATTTCGGGCAAAGTAAAAATTCCAAAACTATCAGAAAATCAAGCGATGGCCTTGGATGTACCACTGACTTCAGCCGAAACCAAGAAGCTCTAAAAAAGCATGCCCAATAAAAAGGCTCCAGGCCCAGATGGTTCCCCAACCAGAGTTTTACAAAGATTCTGGAATATTTTGGCCCCAATATTCCAAAGAATGGTGCACCCAAATCGAAAAAAATCCAGACTTCCGCCAAATATAAAATTTCCCACATCACTCTCTTGTTAAAACCAGGAAAAGACCCAGTACTCCCTTTCCAGCTACCGCCCCATATCCCTTATTAACGTCGACCTAAAAAATAATCTGTAAACCCCCCTTCGCAAAAAGATTAGAAAAAGGTTACTCCCCTCATAATACATCCGACCAAACTGGTTTTTTTAAAAGGTAGGCATTCATCCACAATTCACGCAGATTACTTAATTTAATAGACTATTCCTACAGTAAAAATATTGAGACCAATATATTATCTCTAGATGCAGAAAAAGCATTTGATAGAGTTAACTGGAAATTCTTGTTTGCAACCTTGACTAAATTTGGTTTTGGAAGCTCTAAAAATATTATACAGTTCCCCAGCGGCATGTATCAGAACAAATAACCAAACATCTTCCCGCTTCTGTCTTCAGAGGGGCACCAGACAGGGAATGCCCACTTTCCCCTTCACTATTTGCTATTTTTATTGAATCACTAGCAGCGGCAATCAGACAATCTAAAGGTATTAAAGGCATAAAATGCAGGAATATTGAACATAAAATATGTCTTTATGCAGATGATGTATTACTCTTTCTCCAGCATTCGCAAATCGACTGTTCTTCCAATTAATTGTTCTTTCCACAATTTTCCTAATATACAACTACAGTCTGGGAATATTACATATTTGGGCATCAAGGTGTCTCCTAGATTGGCAGATTTAACAAAATTGAACCACATCCCCTCTTAAAAAAAATGGAAAAAACATTTTGCTAGATGGAAAATCTTCCCCATATCACTCATGGGGGGGGTTTTCCCTCAATTAAAATGATGGTCTTGCCAAAAATCAATTACTTTTCTCAATGATTCCGAATAAACCGTCATCTGACTGGTTTGATCTTTGGACTCCTCCATCACTAAATTTCTCTGGAAAGATAAGCCCCCACGTATTAGCCTAAAAACACTACAAAAGACTAAAGATAAGGGGGACAAATCGCCTAACTTTCATCTTTACTTCTTAGCTAACAGGCTACATTACATCTCAAAATGTTTTAAAACAGTCCTCTAGATAAACCCCCTGGCTAGACGTAGAACAGACATTATGCAATAATATAAGGATTTCCGATCTACCATTTATTAGCACAAATATAAAACGGCATGTATGCTTCAAAAAGCCTCAACGTCAGCACCTCTCTGACAGCCATGGTGGGAATTAAAAAAAAAATGACAGGGTCTTCACTAATCCCAGGCAGACGTACACCCATCTGGAAACAATCCTGACATCCTGCAAAAAAATAATATGAAAAATTTTCCAATTTTTGGAGGAGTAAAAGGAATGATACCTGGAACATATATTTAAGGGAATTCAGTTTATCCCATTTAACAGATTAATTAGCAATACGGGATGGACAAGAATACTTTTTTAGAATATCAACAAAATTAAATCTATAATAAAAAATAAGTTCAGTCTTAAAAACATTGGGTTACAACTGCCATCAAGTGTACTAGAGTTCCAAAACCCCCCCAAATTAATGTCTAAAATATACAGGACACTGTCTAATATAGATGAATCAATTTCCCCTTCCCTATTTCAAAATGGGGGGTGGACTTAGCAGTTAACTTTGACCAAACATTCTGGTCTCAGATATGTTCCAGAACCTTTAAAAAATGACTAGTAACCCCCATTTGCAAAAAATACAATATAAAATCCTTCATAGAGTAAACCCTATACAGGTCAACGGATGTTCCGGATGGGCTTGGCACCTTCTAATACTTGCTTACACTGCACAAGTAATATACCAGACAATTCATCCATGCACTATGGCTATGTACCCGTCCAGAGGTTTGGTGCCTGATATGTGAAACTTATCAAAGTGTCTGAAATGTAATATTTCACCTTCCCCTTCAATTTGCTTGTTGGGCAACTTAGATGATGTCACCATAGAGACAAATTCAGTTCACTTGGTCTTCACTGCCTTATGCATCGCTAAGAAAACTATCCTCATAAACTGGAAAAATAAAAACCTTCTTAATATCAATCAGTATAGAAATTTTCTATTAGATTATATAAGCCTTGAGACACCCTCTGCCTCCGCGTCAGATCGATCTCTCTGGGCTCCTTTTAATCGGCTCCATCACCTAGTGGGGGTGGGGCGCCCTTTGCTTCGTCCTGTGGGGGTTTTTGGGCGGATTGGGGGGGTGTGGGGGTTGGGCATTTGGGTGTCCCTGGGAGGGGATCGCTGGGGGGTTGGCGCTGGGGCTTGGTCCCGACCGGGGGGGGGTTTTGGGGTCTCTCGGGGGAGACATCTGGTAGCTGCATGCGGTGCTCTCGGGGTGCCTGCGCCGACGGACATAGGTCACTGGCCTGGTGGTCGTGCTCCCCCTGGGTGGGTCGGGGTGGGCTTGGGGGCTCGGGGGTTTCCCCGGGGGTTCCCCCGGGTCCTGGCGGGTATGTCGCCGGGGGGTTTTTGGGCTGGTGCATACCCGGGCCCCGGCCCTGGCTTGGGGGCCTTTGGTGCATCGGCGGGCATAAGGGCCCCCGAAACTGGCGGGGTAGGTCCCATCTCATGCAGGTGCTCTTTTTCCCTTCAAGGAGCCTTTGGGTGGGGGGGGAGGATCTGCGGGAGGGGGTGGGGCGGGTTCAACCTGGGTGTCCAATGTCTTAAGTGCTCTGGGAGTTGTTTGAATGTTGGGGTGGGTGTAGGTTTCCTTCTGGGGTGGGGATGGGTGGTTGGCCTTGGATGGGTGTCGGCTCCCCCACCGTTCTTTTTAAATGCACACTACAGGTCTTGGGGACTGTCTGCTGCTGGGGCTGGCGTTTCGGCTCTCTCTCTCGCTTGGGTTCCCTTGGATCTCGGCCCCTGGCTTTGGGTCCTGGTCTGCCGGCTGGGGGGGTGCCGGGCTCCGGTAGGGGGGACTTAGCCGGCATTGATTGGGATGTGGCCCCGCTCAGATGGAGGGGCTGGCCGGCTGGTGGGCCGTGGTGCGCCATGCGGGGGTGCGGGTGGCCGGCGGGCTGGGGCACTCCCGCTGTTTGGGGGTGGGGTTGGCCGGGTGCCCGGAAACTGGTGCGGCCGTGGCCTTCTTCCACTGCTTCTGTGGTTCTGGCCCATGGTTGGGGCGCCGGGCTACAGTTCCGGGGGGGTGGGTGGGGCGGCGGAGCGCGTCTTGTGACTGCACCGGGGGGGGGGGTTGTGCTTGGTTTGGGGGGTTGGGGCCTGCATCGCCAGGTACCCCCGGCTAGTGCATGTATCCCTCTCGTGGACTGGGGCTGGGGCTGCTGGCGCTGTCTGGGGGGATTGGGCAGGCTTGGTGGGGGCTGCTCTGCTGGCTGTCAAGTGTGAGGGGGGGACATCGGGGGGGTGGGGGGGAGGGGTTGTATCCCTTCTGGGATATGGAGTCGCCGGCGTTTGGTTTGGTGGTGGCGATGGTGGAGCTGAGCTGGGAAATGTTTTTCCCCGGGCAGTTGCAGTGGCAGGAATGTTGGCAGGAATGTTTTTTTTGGCTGAGTGGGACATTGTGGGGGCGTGGTGGGGGCACTGACCCCGGGGATCGGGTGGGTGAGTCTGTCCCGTCATGCTGCGGGGTCGGGGGGCCGTTGTGGGGGGCGGTGCTCGGCGGGGTCTGCCCTGTTGCGCCAGTGGGCGGGGGTGGGTTTGCGCGGGCCCTTGCCTTGCTGTTGTCGGCGCCCTGTGTGGTGGGGAGCGGGATGCGGCGGGGGTGCTCAGAGCGAGGCTGTATGTAGAGCTTGCGCTGGGGGGGTGTGACCTCATCGGCCTCTGGCTATAGAGTTCACCCTTTGGGGGGGGGCCCCTGGGGGGGGGGGGGGGGGATTCGTGGCGTTTTGGGTTCGGGGACGTGTGTTTGATATCGGTGTCCCTGTTGGGGGGGCCCTGTGGCGAGGTTTTGTTTTGGGGTTCATGGGGGGGGGGAGAACCCTGGGGTCGGGATCGGAGCTCGTTGGGGGGTCGGGACTGCTCCGTCCTGGGGCGGCTCTGGTTGGGGGGCTGGCTTGGGCCATGTGGACCCCTCTTTTTTACATAGCCCCCTCTCCCGGAGGTGGATGGGGGTTTTTGGGGGGGCTGGGTTCTGGGGGGGGCCGGCCCAGACCCCCCGGGTCTGGGCCTGTCTGCCTGTCTCTGCCCCCCTGAGGAAAGGGGACCACCTCCTTGGTCCGTGGGCTGGGTTTCCCCTAGGGGGCGCCGGCGCCCGGACCTTGGAGTATAAAGTATGCATGGGGAGTGTGAGTGAGTGTAGGACGTCCATTTTTGTTTGTCTTACGTTGGAGCGAGTGATTTTTTGGGTGTGGATGAGGGTGGGGTGGGGACTGTGACTGTGAGTGCCTGTTTTTTTTTGGACAGGTTGGGGCTTGGACTGCTCCCTCTCCTGGATCAGCTTAGGCCCCCCCCCCTATTTTGGGGTGGGGCCTAAGCTGTGTGTGGCTCACCCCCTGTGTGCTGGCTCACTCCCGGTGGCTGCCCCGCGGGGCCTGGACCCCCGGGCTCTGTCGGGCCCTGTCTTGGGGTGGCGTGTCCCGGGGTCTTGGGTCTCTGGGTCCATGGCGGATCTGCTCGGGAGTGGACGGCTGCCGGCGGGGGCCTGTGGGCTCGTCGCTGCGGTTTTCGGGGCTTCTGCACTGTCGCTGCTGGGTGGCTCCCCTGGGGCCTCCACTGCTCTTCTCTGGGGGGGTTGCGGTAGTCCCGGCGGTGGTTCTCTTGGGGTTCCTGTGCTTTGGGGGGCCTTTGGATGTCTGTTGCTCGGATCTCCTCAGTGTCCGCCCGGGGACCACGGGGCAGGTCGGTGGGTCCTCACACTCGCTATTGCATATTTCTGTGGAGAAACCTTGTATACAAAGCGCATCCACACAGGTGTTGATAGATACACAGATGATCTATATTGGGCTGCACTTCTCACTAAGTACATTTTACATTCATAAATACCGTGTGTTATTTTGTGTATAAGCAAGCAGGGTGTAATCTTTTATTCTTTTCATCCTTCTTTCTCTCCTCCACTCTCTCCTCCTTTTTCCCCTCTTTCCCTTTTGCCCCATCTCTCTCTTTGTCAAGCTTCTGTTTTCCTTTTCATTTCAGTCTCCGTGTCCGTAACAATTGAAATATTCCCAAAGAAGTTCATAATAAAGTTTCCTTTATAAATATCAAGCAGAGCCTTAAAGCAATAGCTGTGATGCTCCGCTTGTGAAAGTAAATCTGTTGGGCAATTTCTTGGCACTCAGACAACAATTCTGAGCGCTACTCTGCTGGACAGGACACGGTAAAAAAAAAAAAAAAAAAAAAAAAGCATTTTGCTGGATCCTCAAGAATAACTGCTGTATAAGCACCCTTATGGTCTTCACCCTCTTGACGAATTCCTGATTGTGACCTCACTATGGACTCTGTGCTCTAACTGAAGCTTTATTGGAACCTCTCTCTGAGGAAAAAAACCCTCAGTGTTTGGGCATTACTCCTGATCCATTCTCTTTCCAGCTCTGACAGGTGTTGCAAACAACAGTTGCGAACACATCTCGGCCACCGCAACTATGCCATCCATATCATTGCTCAGGGAAAATCCTTCATTTCAAATCTCTTCTCTAAAGCAGCTAGCATCCCACCTCTTCACAACCCATTGTTTCTTGATTACTCATGCAAAATGAAAAATACATATTTGGCATCACTTTCTTTCCTGTTGGAACAACATTTTTTTTCTTTTAAAACTATTTCATTACTAATCCTGATGACATTCAGCTCTACAAAGATGCCTTCCATATGTTTTGGTGGCTACTACAATGGTTTGCATCTAAGCGGCCCCCAGAATTCAGATTTTTACAGTCACAGTCAATCAGCTCTTTACAAGCTTTATCCCATTATCATCACGTCAATCCTTAAGCTGCATCAGATCTCCTCAGTCGTTGCATCCTCACACTTTCCTTTGGCCATTCATCTCATTCTACTGACCTGACTCTTTCAGATCTTTCCATTCATAGTTATTATCAAAACTGACCAGCTGGTAATCTTTTTTCCAATCTATCTCTTCCATCTTAGTTCTTTTCTCAGCCCCTAACACCTCACCTCGAGTACCACTTTTCATTACTGAGTCAGAAAGTCCTGCTACAAGATTCTGGCTCATTAAACTCAACTTCTACACTGGTCCAGCATTTCACCAGAACTTCATTCAGTCCACTCCTTCTATATGGAAGCTGTGTTCATAGCATCCAGTCAGGGCATCTGCAATCAAACTATTCAAATTCTCGGACATAGGTCATCCAATGCATACCGTTCCTTTATCCATAATACGTGTCTAGGTGATAGACTAGTATAGTCTAGGTGACTTGCATCAAGCTCAATCTCTCCTCTGTTTCATTCATTTCTGAAATTTTGGCGGTCCCAAGTGGGATCGGAAAAGGCCATTTCCTGAAGACTGCACCCCACGCTGAGTCTTGTCATCCGAGGCTTTCATCAGAAAGTCTTCCCAGATGACCCATCTTAACACCCAATCCATCCATTCACTTGACTCATTCTTTTAATCAGCCTTCATAGATTTGTCAAATTCATAGATTTGTGGCATGGTCCTTGCTGGTGAACTAACAAATTGTAAATAAAATACCTCTTGCTCTGGAACACTTGCTTATCATTCAAACATTAATTGAAAAAAGTATGAAAGGAAGACCGATAACCTAAATAGTCAGAATCAGAATAATTAGAATCAACTTCATTGGGCAAGTTTGTGTGCACAAACAAGGAATTTGTCTTTCCCACAGTTACACTGAATATCAACATCAGTTCAAACAACAACCAAAATGTGTACAAACAATGCATCGATGAATATACAAGATGGAAGGCAGGTGGTGAAAGTACAAATATGCATATTTGTTTTCAGCAGAGTAGATGACTACTTCTACTATTATGTGTTCATTTAGGGGCTGTTCTCCAGAGGTCCACTGTCATCTCCACTGTCTTTAGTGGGTTTAGTTCCAGGTGCTTTTGAGCACAGCAGTGGACCAGCCAATCCACCCCCTGTCCACTGTCCATCCATCACTGTCCTGCCTCAGATCAATAACAGTGGTGTCATCTGCAAACTTTAGGGGTTTCACAGATGGGTCTGCTGAGGTGCAGTCATTTGTGTACAGAGTGGGGGTGTTGGGGTGAAGTGGGGAACATGAAACTGAAGTTTCTAAAAAGAAAAAAAACCCCCAGCATATCTCTATGGAGTAAATTATGCAGCTAAGCGTGGAGACAGAAGAGGGAGGGTGGAGATGACATAACAGGATGACAAAAAACTGGAGGTTTCCAAGGTTTATGTCTTGTTCCACCAGAGATGATGGAGGAAGGTAATCTCTGCTTCCCAGAGGTCTATAACTCCTCCTGCAGGAGGTTTAATCTTCCTCACTTTGAGGGTTGTCCTATATTACATTGTGCATCCTCCATTTCTGTTCCTAAGTGGCATGTTTTAACTTGATGGTCATCATCTCAATCTCCACAACTTTCAGGTAAACCGTACAGCATTTTAAAGAGTGTCTGTTTATGCTCAGACTTTGCAGTTAATAAGTTATAAAACATATAGACACCTAAAGCACATTTTCTGTTCTTCCACAGGCAGCTGACACTTCTGTACCAACGCCACTACTCCTCTCGTTGGAACCTCAGACTTTTCTTGGGCCTATTATTGTTTTTCAAAACTGTTGCTCATAGCCGGCCTGTGGTTTCCTTGGTGACCTTAGTGATACTGTGTATTCAATATTTAGCATATGTTATCACCTCTGCATCAATAGGGAAAACCATGGTGCTCATATCATTTTGAGCCGATATGTAGCCATTGTTACCCTCTGCATTATTTACCAAAATCAAACAAGGCAGAGAAAGATCTGCATCCTCCTATGCTGGATCTCTTGGGTATTTCAATCTGATTTCTGCATGGACAAACTTAAAACAGCCAGGAAAGGTATAATCTTGCGTATGGAGGTGTGCTTTGTCATTAGCTTACATTGCAGGATATGCTGATCTAGCATTTTACTTTATTGCTCCAATTCAGCATCATGTCGTTTGTAACCTCAGAGTGTTTGTGGTAGACATGTCGCAGTCTCGAGCCATGCGATTCACATTGCAGCGTCAAATCCGGACATTCAGTGACAAGCTATAAACCCCAGGTGAAGCAGCAAAAACCTTGGTCCGTAGTGTTGGTGTTTCTCGCTGTGTATGTGCCCAATTATTGTGTTGCTCTCTCAGGGAACAATAACACTCTAAGTGCTTCATTTGGACAAAATTATGTAATTTTGTTCTACTTTAACTCCTGCTTAAACCCCATCATCTATGCCTTTTTTTAACACCTGGTCAGAAAATCCAATAAGCTCATTTTTTCTCTTCAGATATTCCAAGCATGACTCCTGGACATCAAGATGTAGTAATATGGCTGTATCTGAGATCTATTTTTGTCTCTATGAGAAACTCCAAAAAAGATGTGAAAGTTGAGACATTGTTTTTTTTAAACACAGTCATATTACTCTGTATAGGTCTTTATATTCTGAACATTATACCATAAAATAGAGAAAAAACTTGTCGTTACAACTGTATTTATTCTATGTAGGAAGACTGTGGGGATTTTTGAATACAGATAAAGATGACTGGGGACTCATTGAACGGGTTTACCCAACATTCTTTCAAACAATATATAAGGCTAAATTTTAGATCTGAAGTTTTGGTTAATTTAACACAACCAAAAAATTTTTAATTTTTTCAATATTTTCTGGGCTAAATAAACTCAAGATATGGAACAGCCATAAGAAAATTTACAGGGATATCCAATATTACACGGTAATGTAGAAACAAAGATTTCCACTACATAAAGTATTGTATCAGTGGCTTGAGATTAATGGATATATCACAAGGCTATTGAAGGAGCTAGCATTTACCTATAAAGCTAACAAGTGTTAGTTGAACAGCAAGTTAATACTTTATTACTATGTTGGAAAGTGTTTGCCCCCTTCCAGGACGTCTTCATTTTTACTTTTTGTCAAAACTTAAGTGCTTTCAGATAAACTAATTTTACTATGGATAAAGATAAAAGACAGTAAATACAAAGAGCATTTTCAAGTGATGAGTAGTTCATTCATTAAGGGAAAAACTATCCATACCAAGTTTGGCCCCTTATGTGCAGAACAGAAGTAATTGCATTCTAAACCCTAATATACTAGGTGGTGCCAGCCTAGCAAGCAACAACTGACCACAAGAATTTCAACAGAAGGAGTTACTTTACCTGTTAAAGACTAATTGCTAGTTATTGCAAACTCTGTTAATTACTTTGGTATAAAAAGGAAAGTAAAAACATATATAATACTAAATGTTTTCAGTTTAGGAAGATATGAATGTGTCAAAATTTACTACTAAAAAATTGTCCATCTGCATCAGCTCCTTGAACTGCAGTCGGGGGTCAAACAGAATTATTCCATGGGGCACAAATGGCCCTCGGGCTGCATTTTGGACATTGTTGCCTTAACATCACAGAATTAATCTTATAATGGTAAAAACAATAATAACACTTTTAATCTAACAAACACAACTTTATGCTTCCACAGTAGCAGGTAAAACAGGTGAACAGAAAGAAACTCCCAGAGCCTGGCGGCCATTGAGGGGAAGGAAGGGAGGAGAGGATGGGTCACAGATAAAAGACCGGGGGACCCAGGTGCTGTCCTCAGGACTATAGCCTTCTCAGTCGACGAGATACTGCCAACCGCGACCCCGCAGACGGGAGTCCACAATCTGTCGGACCGCATAGACTGGGTGCCCCAATCCATCCCAGGTGGGTGGAGGGGGTTCGGCCGGAGGGCAAGAAGGGCTTGTGATACGGGTTTGATCTGGGAGACGTGAAACGTTGGATGAATGCGGGGACTTGAAGGAAGCTTCAGGGGACAGCTGAAGGACTGATAACTGCCTCAATCTCATACAGGCAATAACTGGGGCGAGTTCTGGACATTGATTTTAGAGGGGAGGGATGTCACATGAGAGAGTCCAAAAACTAACTATGCTCCGGGCTGGAACTGGGGAGCTGGAACCCTTTTCCTGTCTGCATACCTTTTGTTTTGCTCAGCGGTGCATTGAAGGGCCTGTGGGGTGGCTGTTCAGATGTGTTTGCATCTATGGATGTGATGACGTACAGAAGTGACTGAGATCTCTTTCTCGTCAGCGGAGAACAATGGTGGTTGGTAGCCCAGATAAGCCCACAAAGAAAAACCCCGCCCCTAGTGGAGACGATGAGGGACAAATGATGCCTGCAGCTAGGGACGGATATATTGATATCCGTCCCTAGCTGCTATCAGTCCCTAGTGATATATTTTTCGAGGGTCTGTTAGTTCAGGGTGTGAGACATTAGAGAGTCTACTGGAGGGCAGAGGTGCCCCCGAGAGGTCAATGGCACAGTCGTATGGCCTGTGAGGGGGTAGGGACAGAGCCTTAGTTCTACTGAAGACCTGTTTTAGATCCATATACACTTCGGGAACTGAAGTTAAGTCAGGATACTCTGCTGTTCCAGGATCAGGTTCTGGTTGTTTGGGTAGAACGGCTGAATGTAAACAGGATGAGAGGCAATTAGTGGACCAGGAACTAATTTGACGTTTTAGACCAGTTTTGAAGGCTGGATTGTGCTTCTGGAGCCAGGGAAAAACTAACACTGGGGATTCTGAGAAACAGAAACATGGAAGGCAGGATATCCGTTCACGGATGATTTCCAGAGATTATTCAATTCTAAAGGCTATGGTCTTGTGTGTGATGTTGAAGGTCCCACCGTTAATGGCAGAAACCAGGTGAGGGATGGAAGGAGTTCTGTGTCGATCTGAGCCGTTGCACCAAAGTTGTTGGTCGTTAAGTTTTGCCCACTTTCCTGAGTCAAAGGAGAGGCCTGATAAATGAAAGTGAGGCTTGGGAGAACAAGAATGGTAAGCTGTTTTAATGTGAATCTGTTATTGTAGGTGTGAAATGTGGGTCGTCAGGTTCCCCTTTACAAAATGGCGGATACCCTCTCTTTGGTAGCACTGGGCATGAGGGCGATGAAGTGCTCGTCGTGTGGGCCACAATTTAAACACTGCTTGGATCTCCATTTCTCGATTGACGTTCCTCTGGGGAAAGCCGAGTCTGATCAATTGCATGGGTTTGGACGAAGCGTGTTACGTGGTTCAGGGCGACGTCTGCAGCTGAGCTCAGAGGGCCGCGTGATCTTAAGCAAACCCCTTTCAAAACCTGACTTTCTTCTATCTCTCAATTGCTATTAACTCGAGTAGCTAAAGCGATATAAATTCTTAGAGCTTTGTTCATCTATCAAAACAGCTCACTCCTTCAAAGATTCGTCAATGGGACTGGAAAAAAAAGCGGCTTTAACAGCGCAGGTATCCACAACCTGAAGCAGCCGCCGCTAGTGTAACAAAACTCTATAGAAACTCTGAAATTGGTTTGTTTCTTTGTTTTTAACGCCCACAGAGGTCGGGTGGGGCTGTATTGGTCTGATCTAATTCGGTGTCAAAAATCTGCTTGAATTCACTTATATATAAAATCACTATAGTGCAGGCCACGAAGCGGTTATGATCGGTAAAGCAAGGCCTCAGCCCATCTTAGTGCCCTTTAGGAGTCCTAAAATTAACAAAGAGAATTTATGTATTCATGGGGAAAAGATTTTGGAGAGCGATAAACACTAGGGAAGCACTTTAGGAGGGAAACCTCCACAAACTACCGAACTCACTGGGAAAACTTCTCCGGATTGGGGGAAATGGCCCCCTTTGGGTGCAGGGGGTGTAGACTTTTTCAGAGCACTGGAGTTGGGGAGGAAAACTGTTCAATCTGTTGGTTTGTGTGGCGTTGTTGTTCCAGGAGGACGAAATAGTTTCCGGGGGAAAGGGATCTGGAGGCTATGACTGAAAGGTCCCCCTTTAAATTTGCTGGGTCAGAGGGCCCCTGAGGTTTGTCATCGTATTTCACGCTTGCAGAAATACACTCAGGAAAAAAAGGAAAAGTTTTAACAAGTTTATTTAAAAAAATATTTTTTTGGTGCAACGCTGGGGTGTAGGGGTTAGGGGCCCACCAAAATATAGAGGAATGTCCTCGAAGCCGCGTCCCGGGTTCGAGTCCCAGACCCGGGACCCTTTGCGAGTGCTCCCCCCCCTCTTTGCCCCCCCTTCCGCTGCCTATACAAAAATAAAGGCCTTAAAAGGCCAAAAAAAATCTTAAAAAAAAAAAAAAAACATTTGTTTTGCTAGAGAAACAGAACTCGCCCCTGTATGGAGAAGGGCCTCAATGGTGAAGACAGGAATATTTTGGGGTTTTGATCTTTATATATTTTTTTGCTTACGAGGGGATTAGGAATCCACAAGGGGGGGGAGAAAAGAAGTGAATGTTTAAAACTCTTTGAGTTGGGTAAGGGTGAAAGGGGTCCAGGTAATTTCTGTTTTACTTGCATGGAGGTGGAGGTGGCCCCAGGTGGATGACTTGGAGGGGAGCAGGGGAGGGTGAGCCGGTTTTCATTCAAGGTAGCGAGAGGAACTTGAAACCCAAATGCGCCAATGAGAAAATAATCCGTGATTTTCTCTTGCGGAGAGAGAGAAGGATGGGAAAAATGAAGGAAACCTGGGAAGGGAAGGGGGAAAACGGGGAGAAGGAAAAATACTAAGAAAATAATAAAAGGAGATTGCCTTGGCCAGTAGTGTTAGACTGCAGGTTTTAACACTCAGGGCCAAAGTTTTGGCAACTTTGGGTATAAAAACTCCTCTCCCTGTGAGGCTGATGGAGAACCCCTTTAGACTTAGCTCCTAGGTGCACTGGTCCCATCTAGAGGTTGGATGGGGTTGTAGCAGGTAAAAGGGGTAAAACAAAAAAGAAACTCCCAGAACCCCAAACAGCTTCTGTATACTCCTCAAAAATTCCCTGCCCCCCACTCGGGAAGGCTTTTTTTTCTTGTTTAGCAGGCCCTTCGGTCAGGGTGATCCGGGTTTTTGTTATTGGGGAAGCATCTCCCCGTTTTTGGTGGGGATGGTTGGTTTCCAAACGAAGTTTATATAGTCCGTTCACATCATCATGGCTTTGATGTCCTCTCATGTGGCGGCACAGTAAGCCCCAGTTTGTAGCCTTAAAAGAAACCCGAGGGCTTTTTCGCTTCCCCGTTAACCATTTTTCTACCCCTTTTTATTACAGGTTGCCTCTGAACAAGGTGCTTATATTTCGAGCAGAAAAAAATAAGATTTTGATCTGATTTGCTTAGAGGAGGTCTTGGTTTTGAGATGTATGAGTCCTTGACATTTGTATAAAATAAATCCAACATTTTGTTTTCTCTGGTAGAGCAGCTGACAAACTGTTGTAGTTTGAAGTTGTAAGGATTCTGATACTTGATCATAATCAATTAATAACAATATTTATCAAAAATTCTAATTAAAAATCATAATTCAGAAAAATTTCTAAACCAAAAATCATTGCTTTTGAATAGAAATCAAAAATGTCCTCTGGTGTTGTGATTGGGAGGATCAAAGCACTTAATTATTAACCAAAACCACGCTAAATGTCATCGTTTAATCAGATGCTTCACCGAACGGTAGGGGAACTTTGACCTTATTTTGACAGATAAATCACTCTTGCACTAAAATAACACAAACGGTTCTCTTATATATGTGAAAATTTATTGAAACCACATAGCCCTGATGTAATTACTACTCTGGTCCAGAAACATCCACCTTACTAAATCAAAGCACTATTCTACACAAAGGGGATAAAAATACCTAACAATAATAATAAAAGAAAATATATGCACATTGAGTGTCTATGTAGATCAGACCAGCAGTTTTATGGACAAAATGTGCATTTTGGGTTAGAAAGAGAAGCCCTCCTTGTGTGATGATGTCTTGACTGCAGCTATCACCTTTTAGACGGTGGGCTGTGCCCTCAGCCACTAGCAGCTGATTGCCCCAAACCTTGAACAAAGGGTCATAAAACTCTCACGCAGGAACTTAGTGGAAAAACTTCAGTAATAAAACTGGGATAAAGGAGTGGTCAGGCCACGAGGCCCAGACAGCAGCTGCTTTCAATGGAAAACTTTTAAAAGTCCAACTTCTAACTCCTGGCCGATTTGGGATCAGCCAGACAACAACATACACACCCACCTTGTTGATCGCATCTGCACCCTGCAATTCAGCAAGCATAAAACACAATCAATATGCATGCAACAAAATGATACCTTGGATTAACTACTGGTGATTCTAAATCACCTTAACTATACCTCACCCTGCCCAGACCTCTAACTACGCCTATCCAATTTAATATAAAAAGAACAAAATTACTTTGACCTAGATTTCTTCTCTTCACCGGTTTGGGGATGGGTCAGGTTTGAAGAAAAACGGAGGGGAAGTCAGAGTGTCACGCATCCGTGATCAAATCAAAAACGGTAAACTTCTCCAAAACGGGAAAAAAGATGAGGAACCGTTGCAGTCAACTGAATCAACAAGGAGGAAAACTCATTTCCTTGGAAACAAACTTCATGAATCTTCTGACCTTCTTGTATCAGTCAGAATTCCAGCTTTCAAGCTCTTCCAGGAATGGCTGTGTGGAGGAAAGGTTTGCCTACGAGCTTTCATCTCTCTAGATATGCGCCTCCGTTGCGTCGTCCCGTGAGACACGCAGGAAATGGCAACGAAAGTTTGGTTTCCGCGGGTTTTATAGTCCCGGGTGACGTCTGAGCTGTGATGCCTGTTGAGCTGCGCATGTCGAACTGCGCAGCCTAGTCGGTCTGTCTGACCAAAATGGACGACCCCAACAAAGTGTAGCAGAGATTGAAGCATGGTTAAAATCACCTGATATTGCCACAAACGTATTGAGGTATGTGTTTGTAGCTTAGCAACAACTGAGGTGATGGCATCACATGCAGTGTCGGCAACAGATAAAGGTGGAACGTATACTATTAAATAATATGGACGAAAACTTACTGCTAACAATTCAATATCTGAACTGCAGAGACGACACTTCACAGTAACATGTCTTGGATGACACGTGTTCTTCACAAGTACTGCCAGCCCACCTCCTTTGCGTTTGACATTCCTCTTTAAATCTCTGTTTGCTCGTATGGTCAGAAATCCTGGCAGAGAGAGAGGCTGGAGTCAGGGATATGATCCTCCAGCCATGTCTCAGTGAAAAACATAATACTGCATTTCTGATACTCTGGCTGGGTCCTTTCTAGGGCTTGGAGTTCATCCAACTTGTTTCTCAACAATCTCACATTGCCCATCAT
This sequence comes from Crenichthys baileyi, assembly GCA_036173005.1. Taxonomy (NCBI): domain Eukaryota; kingdom Metazoa; phylum Chordata; class Actinopteri; order Cyprinodontiformes; family Goodeidae; genus Crenichthys; species Crenichthys baileyi. The sequence goes on along the minus strand of JAHHUM010000067.1, from coordinate 309,927 downwards.
AATTGACGGAGGAGATGCTTTGAACTTCCCCCTTCTCTCTCTTCTCCTTTTCAACGTATTAGGGATTTGGGATTGTAGTTGAAGTATTATTTGAGGTGATATATATTTATAGGCGTATATTTTTCAGTAAAATGTCAACCTAGCAATTGAAAGTGGGCAAGTCTGTCAGCAACTGGCCCGCTTTTTCTCCTCCCCTGTTGTCAGGTCAAGGCCAAGGCCAAGGGAAACAAAATGGTTAGTTTAAAAAGGCATGAAGGGCTTAAAAGGAAAAAAAAAATTGCATTTCATCAGAAGCCGCTAGCCATATTTTATGGTATTTGGATTTAAAAAACACAAACATATGTTAAGGGACCTATGATATTTTATTGAAATAATTAGGGGTGGGAGAAAAAACATTTTTAACAATTTTACAATGCATCAAGATACAGACATGGACGATTATGACTCGATGACTTAAAAATCAAAACACAATTATCTTAATTTTAATTTATGCCATAAACTTTAAGAACACAGAAGGTAGAACTCTGAAGCAGCCCAGACAGTTTATATTGAAAAACACATGCAAAGAGAAAATCACTTGGACAAGATAGATGTCATACATGTGAAACTAAAAGGAAATCTTTTAAAATCACATTGGACTTTAAGCAACATGGATTCTGTGCCTCTTTACTCTTCCTCCAGACCCTGGGACCTTGATTTCCAAATGAAAGGTAAACTTTAATCTAAAAAGAGGACTTTGGAACACTGGAGTTATTCCTGTTGCTGGTACGATTTTTCCTACCACACTTTTTCCATCCGCTTAACTTTCTAGGAATGTTCTTGGGTACAGCACTGTGTGAACCAGCTTCTTTAGCAATTACCATTTGTGGGTTATCCTCCTTGTGAAGGGTGTCAATGACTCTCTTCTGGACATCCGTCCAGTCAACAGTCTCCCACATACTAACAGAGATACCATTTAGAGGCTGAAGAAACCTTTGCAGTTGTTTTAAGTTAATTGGCTGATTAGGGAATTACACCATAAGTTCAAAATATTTTACTTTTACACAATATTAAAATTTTTTGAATTTTTTATTTTTATTATCTATATGCCATAGTCATTAAAGTTACAAAAAATAAAGGCTTGAGATATTTCAATCTTTGTGCAATGAATCTACATAATATGTGATTTTAACTTTCCGTAATGAGTGACAAGAAATCTTGAACTTTTTTACAATATTCAAATTTTTGGGTCTGTACTTGTACTGTGCACAACCCTCAAGTTCCTGAGGCCTCAGGTAGAGGATATGAGGAGGAAGGGATCTGCGTAGGTGGATGGGACAAGTGGCACATTTTTCAATAGATTTAAATATTTTGGTCTTGTTCAAAGGGCCTGGAAGTTGTGGACAAGAGAGGAATCTTTGGACAGATCACCAGTCCATAAAAAAAGACTCATTGATATTAAAAGTAGAGTTAGAAACTGACCTTGTTAATGGGTAAAAAATGGGTATCTGTAATTATTGCATCACTGCTACACAATAAAGGAAGGAAAGATACAAGCTCCATCCCATAAAGCTTTAGTTTAGCAGCTTCCAGTCTACACTCTGGCTGAAGCCTGGCCATCTCTAGGTGAGATGTATTTTTCTTTTTCTTTTCTTTTACCTTCTGTTCTAGCTGTCTGGGCAACAGTTATCTCTCTCTTTTTTTTTTTTCATTCACGCAGACCTTATGTTCCTAAGCACGCCAACATATCACCCCGGCTGCCCTCCAAGATCCTGCAGGGACAATATATTAACCTGGTTTCCCTGATTATCCCTTCCCCAGAAGTTGATCATAAAATCGCTTCATCAGAAGGCTTCACGGCTATTTTTAAATCTGCCGATCCTCGCCTGTCCAAGGATCTTTCCTTCGACAAGTTCGTAGCCGCCTTTAGTATTTACAGGGATACTATCTGCTCCGTTTACCCTGACCGCCGAATGGAGCTCGACGGTTATCTTTCCCTGATCACAGACCATCACCTCTCTTACGGCTTTTGCTTCCAAAGCTGCTTCTACTCTCACTCAGTCTGGCATTTGCTTAGATTGGTCCGTCCTGGATACCGAAATTCTTATTATGCTCACTCAAGCCATCGCCTGTTTCTCCTGTGGCATGATCGGTCACCAAAGCTCTCTCTGCCCTCCACTTCTCTTCTCCTCCAACGCCCCCTCCCGCCCTCAACCGCTTCATCGAGGTTATTAACAATCATCCAATCTGTAACAATTTTAATGAAGGCGTTTGCTTATTCACCCCTTGTAATTTTCTTCATGTTTGCAGTTTCTGCAGGGACGCTGATCCCAAATTCATCTGTCCTCGCCGTTCATCTCTTCCCAGAACCCATCGGGGTTTGAAAAATGTATCTTCCGTTACCTCTCAACTCCCGTAAATGTTCCAGAATTGGCACTCCTCTTACAATCCAACCTAGATCGCTCATTTACTGATTTCCTCATCTCTGGCCTTTCTCAAGGTTTTTTCATAGGCGTTTCCCCCTCTTTTACTCACACCCCTGTCTGCCATAACCTCCAATCAGCTCAGCTTGAACCCTAAATCGTGGCTCAACTGCTGCTTAAAGAAACATCAAAAGGCTACATGATGGGCCCGTTCAAATCCCCCCCATTTTTATCTTTTCGAGTTAGCCACTTGGGAATCGCCACCCGGAAATATTCGGGAAAGAAACGGCTCATCGTTGATCTCTCGGCCCCTCATTCCGGCCCCCAATCTAGCATTAACTCTATTATCCCAAAAACACCTTTTTCCCTCTGTTATGCTACAGTCGACCATGCCATCGCGCTTATTAAAGCTGTGGGGCGCGGAGCCTGGCTCGCCAAAGCCAACATCACAGACGCCTTCAAAATAATGCCGGTTCATCCCCCTTAATGGCACTTGTTAGGCGTCAAATGGGATCGGCGCTTTTATTTTGCCGTCAGGCTCACCTTCGGCTGCAGAAGTAGTCCCTCCCTCTTTAACAAATATCCGAGGCTCTCTGCTGGATTCTCCTGAATATAGTTAGGATCCCCTCTGTCCTGCATCTCTTAGACGACTTCCTTGTCATCGACCCCCCCTCATCCTTCCCTGGACCCTCTCTCCCTCGGCTCATTAAGTTATTTCAGCAGGTCGGCGTTCCTCTGTCTGCCGAGAAGATGCTGTGCCCGTCAAAAAAGCTTGAGTTCCTCGGCAGAAGCCATGGTAGCCCCTTTGCCCGAGGATAAGCTGTCTCGCATCCGGGAAGTCTCCCAGTCTCATGTGTCCTCCGTTGTCGTTTCCAAGCGGCAACTTCTGTCTTTCTTAGGCCACCTCAATTTCGCTATGCGCATTATTCCCCAGGGCCGTTTATTCATTTCTCGTTTGCTTGACCTCACTAACTCCGTCCCCTCCTTGCTCGACTCAGTGACCTTAGATGATGGATGCTGTTCAGACCTTAGTTTCTGGTCCCGTCTCCTCCGGGACTGGAACGGCATTTCTTTCTTCTAGGATGATGTCATTCAGTCAGCAGTTTCTATTAAGTTTTTCACAGACGCAGCTCCATCCGTGGGTTTGGGGGTTTTTTTCAAGAGGAATGGTTCGCGGGCACATGGCCTGCCTCCTTTCCTCAGGATGAATCTTCAGCGTTTTATGAAGTCATACCTATAGCCGCAGGATGTTGCATTTGGGGTCACGTTTGGAAGCGGAAACGCATTGCAGCCATGTGCGACAACTCAGTGACAGTTGAAGCCTTAAATAAAGGCTGCTCTTCTTCAAAATCCATAATGCCCTTTCTTCGCCGTATTACATGGCAATCTGTCTTAAATAATTTTATCATCTCCGCCCGCAATGTTCCTGGTCATTTTAATGCGGCTGCTGATGCTTTATCCCGCTCCAAATTGCAGGTTTTCCACAGGCTCCGTCCATCAGCCAAACTGCATCCCATATGACATTCCTTCCCTTCAAGACCTGAAGATGGATTAAATCCATCTTTTTATTCACTCCTCCAATCAGCTCAATTACATTGCATGTCCGGTCTAGCCCCTTCCACTCGCTAATCCTATTCATTCTCTTGGCGAACATTCGCTAAATTCTGTTTAGGACCTATAATTGGTGCGCACTTTTCACGCGGATCCGTGCTGGAATATCACCACTGTTGTTAGCCTTCGACTTAACCTACTGTATTTTGAATACTGAGCCGCTTTAAGCTCCCTTACATTAGGAGTTTTTTAGCTGGTATTAATTTCTTTTCCAAACAGCTCATTCTTTTTTCAAATCATTCTATTAAACTCTTTCTTAAAGCCATCAGCAAACATTGCCCCCTTCAGTCTGATATTCGAAGACCCGTCACTCTCCCAATCCTAAAAGTGCTAATTTCATCTCTCCATTCAGGCCCCCTCTCTGAGTATCTTAAATTGCTTCTTTCTAGTGCTTGTTCTTTGTGTGTGTAAGCTCTATGTTGCCCTTCCTCAGGGATAGTGTAAATTCACCTCCTTCGTCTATAATACCTTTTTTCACCTTTCTCTATATGGGAGTTGTTTTATCCCTCTCGCATCGTGAATAATTCCTATATCCCAGTTCAGCTTTAACAAATCTCTTTTCTTTCAAATATATACGCAGAATTGGAAAGGGCCCCTAGCTTCTGCTCTCCTAATTTTCCATCGCCCCGCTGGTGACTACTAATTGTCCTTTTTTGTGTGTCAGCATTTTTCTCGTAGGCAATGCCTTTACATGTTCCCTCTTCACCAGGGCAACCTCGAAGAAATCACCTGATAGGGTTGTGTGCGTCCCCCTCCTAACAAATGGCGACGCATGCTTTTTAGTTTCTCACTTAGTTTGAGGCCAGAGTACAACGCCCCCGCGCTGGACACCCTGGTATCGGGTACTGCAGTGGGTGGTGACGTGGTCCATCAATCTGAGCGACTCTTCACTAGAGCAGGTCCTAGGTTTTCCAATTGCGACATTCTCAATCAGAATTTTAATGAGGCAGCTCAATTCTTGCGCATTTTTGACAACCACTACAAGGCTCATCTCGTTCTTTCAGCCTACGTTTAACAGCAGATGTATTGGACGTCCGCTGCTAAGGCCTCTCATGCGTGAAGTCCTTTCGCTACTGTACGTATGGAGTCGCTCGCGGCAACATGTTGCCAGAGTCACTGTTGTGTTCTTTCCTTAATGTTAGTGCTGCGCTTGGTTACTTTTCTGCTTCCTTTCAGTGTCTTCTCAATTGCTCAGTCAAGATCCCCTTCAAAGTTGACTACCTCCCGGTGCAGTTGATATGTGGCTATTATATCCAATAGTCATTGATGGCTAAATTTTGAGTGATGTGTCTGCTATTCTTCCTAGAACTCTTCATGCAGCGCTGCACCGGAGGTCTCAGCTGTCTTTCATGAGTTAGTATCTAGCAACTCTGTCGTCTCCACCCTCGCTCGTACGATCTTCTATGATTTTTTCAGGTACATCGTCTCTATTTGTTTCGCAGTCTGTCAATTGGAGGCCGATTATACCTTGTCGTTTTTCAATGGCCTTCCTTGCTTTATACCTTGACGTCGATTTTTTATATTCTACCAACGCCCCTTCTTTTTTAGTATTTCTTTATGGTTTTATACATCACACTCTTTCACTCCATTCGTTATCTTCATCTGGCATTTTATCGTTTTATACTGCAAAAGCTTAAAAAAGTACACACATACCAATCCTAAATCAATAGTCAAGCAGTGTCCATACCTGACGGCTCAGACTGCCACAGTCAATTCTTTACTATCAGCCGCCGCTCTACACTAACTTTCTCCACCGGTTCATCACTTATAACTCATCATGCATTACCAATTGCGGCATATCTATATTGCCACCTTACTGGCTCGCATCCTCTTACTCCTAATAGTTCTCTGTATTCCATGCTAAGCTATTGTTCGTGTGACCAAACGCCGGTATTAATAACTACGCCTCGCATTCCGAGGCTCTCGTCATATCTATCGACCTTTCTCTCTTGATCTGAAGGTCATAATAAATGCAAGCATTACAACCAAACTGTTCAATCTATATTCTACACGTGCTCGTCAATGCCTGCCCTCCCTCTCACCCAGTAATCTACAATCATTGCGTCCTTTGCTTCTCAATTACGTGCTTCTCTTGCTTCCTATAACCATACTTCGATAGAGAAACAGCGTCTTAGCATACTTCTCTTTGTCGTGCTAATAAATACCTTTCCTGCGGGGCGTGTTCGCTTCCATCTAGTCCATCCTTTCCATCTTTCATATTCCTTACTCTCCTGATAGATGCCTCCCCTTCCTTAGTGAACTTCATAGGGGCCCGTTCCTCGTGCACGCAGGTCCTTCGACCTGATCTTGCTATTGTGTGTTCCGGCGCGAGGAAATGACATCTCCTATGAGATCTAGAGGGGCATATATACAAATGTTTTCATCTTAGCTCATGTCATTCACAGCCTTCATGTCTTCCCTCCCAGGGGCGCATCGGGCTAGGCTCGGCCGATACAAATGTATTATTAATCATTGTATGCTTTCTCGGGCGGTGGTCTATAGCGGTGTACTAATTGGCCCTTTGTTCATAATGTATGAGGTCGGAGGTCGTGGAGAGTTCAGGTGTGCTGCTGCTACACATCTCGAGAGATAGGTGACGCAGTGGGGTGAATCGATACATTTACGATGGAGGGGCGTGGAAGCTGACATGAGAGTCAGCATGAATTAGATGCTCAACCCTGCTCCCGTGTCTACCTCCTACCATCAATTGTGAACAGCTTCTCTGACTGCGTTCTCCCGGCACGCTCCATTCGCTAAGTCATGCAGTCCCTGATTCTCTCGTCTTGATTACTCCGCATTACAGAGTCACATAGTATTACTGTAGTATCGCCTCTACGGTGTTGATTGATAGCAAGACCTTTTCAGCTGTGTTCCCTCTCCGCCTCTTGTCAGGCTGACTCTCATACCGACCCGCTCCCTACGGACACCTAACTCTCCCCCAATCGTTCCCTACGCACAGCTGAGCTAGTCTGGGAGCTTCCTCGACTCTCCTTGTAGGCCATGCCCCAAAATCTCACCAATCTAGTGTCCGGATCATGGTGGGAAGACAGTGCCTCCGTACTCTAACAGTTCATCTACAAATATTGTACGGCTAATCATGGCTACTGTGACTCGACGACTATCCATTGATTCCGTATTTACACAACATTACTATGTGCCTCGTTTCCGAAGCGATGTCCGTAGATCTGGCGCCAAAAGGGAAAGGTTTATATCATCGTAGTGTGTTTTCTCCATCATAAACTTGTTTTAATTGGCCAACACTCTCTTTTGTGAGTCTTTCAGATTGAATTCGTTGGGTATTGCTCTTATGGAAAGACTGAAGATTTAGGTGGTAGCTCAATAACACAACAATCAATGAACAGGAAGACTATTCGTGTGTCACTCAGCATGGTTAGGTACACATTTTATCTGACATGGGTGTGATTGTTAACAGCTTGTGAATAGATACTCAATTAGTCATCAAAAAGCGTGATTTGGTGTTAGTCATTCAGGATTTGAACTGTGTGGAAAATTTGTGTATATGGGGGCAGTTCGTCATTGTAGTAGTAGGCATAAAGAGAGTTGTGGTCTTTTCTTGAGGTGGGCATGAAAATATAACAATAGTTTAGCAACGATTAAAATTTTTGAAATAAGGGCAATGTCTGCCATTACCCTGTGGGTGTCTTTGTGTGAGATAAGTTGTTCATGGACCGTCGTGAGGAGGTGATAGGTGGGGCTTCACACGTGAACGCGGCCGATTTACATGTTAATCCCTATGTTAGTAAGGCGCGTTCAGGAGCGGACCGGGCTGCGCGGTTGCAAGGACAACGGAGGACGCGGGCGTCTGTAATGGTGCACTGCCGAAAGAAAGCGGGAGCTGCGCGGGAGAAGCGTTATGGAGGAGTTGAAATATCTGACTTTTCCTAAATTCGCGTGGTCGCGATCAACTCATCAGGGACTGGATGGTGTCTGTTGAACGTGGTGTGAAAGACCGCAGCGTGAGAGAGTACAGATGGCGAGGTTGTCCAGTGAAAGAAATGATGGACGAATGAAACATCATATGTGGCGTTGTGGTGCGGGCTCATCGACCAGAGTTTGCTATGACTCCCAAAACTGAAGTTACTTTGTACCGAGACAGGTGCGTTGACGAGATAGGATTATACGTGAAACCTGGCACTGGAGAAGATGTCGCGTGGAGTGAGGACCGTGGGTAGGGTAGTGGCATGCTCCAGTTGTGCGATCAGTTTTGATAGCGGTCGCGTCGAACAGGAGGTAAGACGATAAAATAGGAGGTGCGCTGTGTGATGACGTGCACAATACTCATTGACATAAGAGTGGTCGTAAGTGTGGATGTCAAGTATAGCTGAGTACAGGCAGTCGATAACAGTACGGATAGAGACCAACAGTGCGAGAGGCAGTTTTGAGAGGAAAAAGTTTTATAATAAAGTGCGTGGGTGAGTCTCAGGAGTGTTTCACTCGGCACGCCAGGAATGAGGGACAGGGAGGTTGGACACCACACAGGCGGATCAGAGCGAGCGGTAACGCAGTGTACTGCGAGCCCAGTAGTGGGTGAGATGTAGGTGCATAGTCCCCGCACGGAGCCCGACAAAACAGTGGTTGAAGGCGGGGGAGTAGCTTTCCCTGGCAGTGAAAGGGCATCATACGGGAACATGCATGAACCGTATCTATCAAGTAAAAGCTGTGTGGGTGGTGCACTCGAGAAGGTAAAGCGGGACGCAGTAGCAAGACGAGTAGTCGTGTAGGATGTGCGGGAGCCTGTTGTGAAAAGCAAACGGAGTGACAAAGAAGTGTCGCAGCGACAAGTGGCAGGCGCTCCGGGGGGCAGAAAGAGTTAGGGTCGGGTGGCGACAACTGCGTCCGACTGTGATCCATCTCTGTCCGCTGAAGAAATCTACAGGTGCTACTATCACAGTTCGCTGTCTCGGAGCTCGGTCGGAGTGTGTTTTCCGGCGTGTGCGCGTTTCGGGTGTCGTCCGAGGGCAAAGAAGATCCACAAGTTAATTACCACGAGGTCAGTTATGCTGTGACGTTGTAGGACACTTGACCGAGGGATGTGCGCAGGGGGCTGATCAGGCGGTGAGATGTGCATAGTTGATGGCATGAGTCAGGCGGTGCAGCTAGGATGGTGCTGAGCTCCTCCTATTACGTGAGGGACTACCGCGGCGTGTGAAGGCGATTAGCGCGAGAAGTGAGTGCGTGTGTTGGGACGCAGTTTAGTGTGTAGCGGGTAACTGGTGGGGCATGGTGTATCTGGATGTAGTCCAGCACGCGGCAATAGGTGATTCAAGCGTTATAGGCGAGGGTGTATTAGAAGGGACGAGAACAGGGGTGAATAAAGGACACGAATCAAAGGTGATCGTCGCAGGGAAACTAATTGGAGCGTCCGGACGCATCGCCCTGTGTTTAATGCAAGACGAGGGGTTGTGACCCTCACTAGGCACAGTGTAGGGTTGCTCCACAAAGCGGTCTGGGTAGTGGGTAGTGTCATTAGTGTGCCTATTTGTTCTTTCGCTTGAAGGCGTTTAGTTATGTATAGGCGGAATGAGGGGCGTCGGGTGTGGTGTCTCGTGGGGGTCGCAAGAGGTGCATAGGAACGCTAGGGTAGGTGGGCAGAATAAATATACAGTCTGACCTCCGTGCAGGGTGGGCTCTCATCGGAATTTCCTAGCTATTCTGCGCGTCGTCATACCTGTCGGACTGTCGACACTAGAGTCCTGATTTTGGACTCGGTTTCTTGTAATCGTCATGTTACTCGGCGGTGGCTGGAGAACACTTTACGTTAAATGAGTTGCCATTAAAGGAGGGAACACTTCTCTACGGCTCTTAATTTCTATACTCACGGAGTCCATAATCACGCATGTCGTTGTGCTTTTTAGGTACACCATTGATCCCTTTTCCTAATGCTCAACTTAACTTTGAAGCCTCTTCCTTTGATTGTGGCAATAACTTCTATGCAGTTAGTTTTTAGTGATTAAGGGGGATACCTCTATTGAGGGCTCTCCGTCTTACTCCAGACCCTGACCCCCTCTGTGTGCAGTCGTTCCTTGCTCTGCTGTGGTGGTTCTATTCAGTTTGAGCCTCGGTGACCTGTCGAGATTCAAGGCTGGCGTTTGTGTTTTTAACCAAGCAGTTGCGACTATTCCTCTGAGAGTCGCAAGGTGAGTGTCAAAGTCTTCTCGGTTATTTAATACAATTGTGACGAGAAGTTACAAGAGCCAGCAACGAGCATTGACGATGACAGACAAGGAGAGTCAGGCACACAAACATTTTCATGTACAACACCTGCGTCTTGCCGACGTGATTCGGCGCTGCAGACAAGAATGTCTTCAGGGTGTAGTCTTGGACGATGGTGCGCTGCAATAATTACAGCTCGGTGGTTGCTATACTACACGAGAGTGGACATCCTGCATGTTGGTTGGGTTGACCAAATGAACGAGCAGGTTAAAGAAGAGTCTTGTGTAGTAATCTGGAGGGAAGTAAGAGAGTGCATGAGATACCAGCCCATACTTGAAGGCACGTGGTAGCCATGTATAAATCATAGGATAATTTTGGCAACAGTCTGTTGTTGGAACTGTTGTGTCGTGGGTCGGTGGTATGGTGTACTTCTCCGAGGAAAGGTCGCCAGCAGCTGTGACACCGAGGCGATCATATACGAAACTGTGTCGGTACATATTAAACTGTGGGGACGCTATGTGTGCATTGCAGCTGGGTGCTCTACAGACTGCTGTGAACTGGGTATGACTACCGTAACCCTTGGCTGACGGACTGAGGCATCTCTAACAACAGAGAACTAGAGTTGGTAAGGGGGGACCTATTAGATCAAATAGAATCCAGGTGTTGATCCACAACAGAGATTCGAATATGAAAACATAAAATAATACACATTGAGACACGTTGAACATCCAATACAATCTGCCGGATGGTAACACCACCGTTGAGCGCGATAAACGACATGCATAGTAAAGTAGATAAGCTCCGGTAACTAAATTAAGCAGGATAAACTATGCTACGCACATAAACGCAACTGCACTGAGTCGCATATGAGTGCTAAAAGTGTGGACATCAACCAAATTCTCGGGGACACACGAACGACGTCAGCGTCGAGAACATCACAGACGACTTGTCATTTTTTAGAGGATCACGGCGTGCGAGGGATGTGGGCTCCAGCGGAGTTAGGAATAGTGGCGCCTGCTTGGTTTCTCCATGTGAAGTCGAGTCTCTTGCCACCTTTTGTTTTGATAGTTGATGTGAGGTGCTTTTTCCTTTGTTATTTGTTTATTGCCTTTAGCGTTTCCTTCTACTGTTTTTAGCAGCAGATTTCTTTAGTGTAGCAGTACTGTGTTGGTATCTGGTGAGGTTATGTTAGTTGTGCCTTCGTTAGTGCCTAAATTTCAAACATGCTGTGGTGTGTGTAGACGGCCCCAGTTTTAACAAAAACATGGCCTCGATCCTACTGTTTCGGTGGGGATATTTTAGGGCCCCATCTCTCCCAAGGCTTCCCTGCTTTGTGCAAAAAGTCTGGATAAATAGTTTATTTCACAATGTTAAAATCCTGTTTCTGATTAGCTATCTAGTCGATTGGACGGGGCCGTGAAAGTTTGGATTTCGGATCGGATCAGGTGTGAGATGGTGCGTTACAAAAACACATCGGGGCTGGCATAGCTACGCCGTGTCTCGGAGGCTCCTGAGCTATTCGCTAGGATGTGGGAGGATTTTATAACAACAGCTAGTTTGCTAGCCGGAGGTGCGCGGGTAAAATGGCAGGTAGTCGTAGACGATTGCTAGTTGGTACGTGGTGAATTCGTTGCTGGACACCTAGGAGCTGAGTGGGAATGAGAAGTCTCGGGCCACGCGCTGGAAGCTGGCATTTTCTTGGAAAGTAGTGGGGTAACAGGACGTCAGGTAGCAGGAAGCCTGTGGTCGGCAACTAATAGTGTGGATAGGGATTCTCCGCGTAGCTAAAACACTTGAGAGTTGGGGTGTGAGAGGTGGGGGTGTTGTAATCATTAAGATACTAATTTATTCATATTCAATTGTTGAAGGATTTTAATAAATAATAATTGGGCCTGTTAAGTGTTGTCCTTTGAGTACCAGCCCGATAAGGTAGTGTTATTAGAACAATAGTGAAAGGCGTGAGCCAAGCTCTGGCATTACTGAACGGCAAAACTCTGTACACACATGAAATAAATTCACACAATTTCTTAACATACAAGAATTTATTAACAAAAATAAGTCAAGTCAAAGATATTTCAAATCAACAAACTCTTTACTAACCTTGAAAAATTTAACTAAACTACCAAGCAAAACGAAGGAATAAGGAAGACCAATGAACTATCTACAATATGAACAAGTGAATCAAAGATGGTTACAAACCATGACCAATAAAATTATCCAACATTACCATTCAATGTTATTTATGTTTGAGAACCAATGATTATCTTGAGGGATCTGTAAATTATTTCAAATTAGTCTTGGAACTAACTTAACCTAACCTAGCATACCTTCAAACCACTATTCACAATGCAACATCAGATAAAACATTATTTAAAAAAATATAATATTTCGAAGAATAATTTGAGAGAGTGAGAGTTGGATCAAAGACAGATCTGTTTCTTTTGGTTCAGCTCTTTATTCACCATAACAGACATAAGCAGTGTTGGTATTATGGGAGGCAAGACCCTATCCATCTCCTGCCCCATTCTACTATTTATGATCAAGAGACGAAAGGCTGACTCCCGACCCCAAGGGAGCAATAATTTTTTTGGGTTCAGAACCATGGCCTTAGATTTAGAGGAGCTGACCATCATATTATACTCTGGCTGATCATTATCACAGGACATGTCCCTTGTATTAAAATTTGTACTCAGAAAAAAATCTGGTCTTTGACATGACACAAGAGCAGCCCTAGACAATTAACTACGTTAAAAATACCAGAAACATGAACAAGAGGGAGTTGTTCCTACCAAACAGTATTTATAGCAGCTTTGTGTTTAAATTGCAATAATTCAATTTAAATCTAATTTCTTATCATTTTATTGTGTATTTCCATCACAGCATACTTTAATATGGAACAGCATTCTACTGGGCTCTTTAATAGATTATTGCTAAAAATCACAAAAAGTTGTGTTTAACGACACAGATCTCTAGCATCTTTCTGCACACTGCTTCCTAACTGCCTTGTGGCTCTTTGTCTGGGTTCAGTCCCACATGTGTGGGCATCCAAGGTCAGGTGATTCTGATTAGGCCAGCATGAACAATGGCTTTGGGATTTACATCACACAAGTTCTGTGTGCAGAAATTCAAAAGCCATATTGCTAAATTAACAAAGAGATAAAAGCATTTTGACCTCAGAAGAAGAACAGCAATCAACTGACCCAGAGCCGTCAATGACTGTTGTGCAGCATGTACCTGTTGTTGTTGCTGGAACATCGTGGAAAGTCACATAGGTTGTCAGTTGTAGCCTTGTCAGTTGTCAAACAGACATGAATGGACACAAAGCACCTGTAGGAAAAGGAACAGCGTGGAACAAGCAGTCAAATCGAAGAGTACAGCAGAAAACAAAGACAAGACAGGAGCTTATATACACTGAGGCAGGGTAGGGGAAAATGGCAAGCAAACCAGAAGGGCTAATCAGATAAAATTAGGAGCAGCTGTGGTAGAGAGAAGATATAGCACCTGAAGGAGGAAGACAAATTAACCCGGGCAGAGCAAAAAGAGAAATACAAGAAAACACAGGGAAAAGATCTAACAGACCAGGCAGAAAATAACTAGATGAATAAAGACCACTAGAAAAAAAAACTTAAAAGAATGAGGAAAAATACCTTAATACCTAAAAATAATGAGCACAGACACATAAACCTAAGAAAGAAGGACTTTATTCTCTGGACCTTGTGCTGACATATGGCATTGAGTGTAAAGACATAACAATATTTTCTCAAAACCCTGTGCTGTCTGACCATTTTTTAATAACCTTTGAGTTTAATTTAACAGAGTACTCCACACCTGAAAGAAAATTTCATTATAGTAGATCATTATCAGACAATGCTGTAACAACCTTTAGAGAATCTGTTCCACTTTTAATTTCCTCATTATCACAGAAAAACAGAGTGGAGGGCAATAATTTTGTTTCTTCCCCTTCCCAAATTGATTCTCTTGTTCAGAGTGTTACTTCATCATTGCGTGGTGCATTAGACAATGCAGCCCCCTTGAAAAAGAAGGAAATTATTCATAGGAGGCAGGCTCCCTGGTTTTAATTCAGAGCTGCGTACTTTAAAAGCACAATGTTAGAAAATTGGAGCGAAAATGGGGGCTCAACCACCTAGAGGATTCCTACTTAATCTGGAAAAATAGCCTACTGTGGTATAAAAGACACTTCACCAAGCTAGAACAGCTTATTTCTCATCCTTAATAGAAGAGAACAAGAACAATCCTAGGTTTCTCTTTAGTACAGTTGCTAAACTTACACAGAGTCATAGCTTTATTGAGCCATCCATTCCCTTAGCTCTCAGCAGTCATGACTTTATGGGATTCTTCCAAAATAAAATTGATTCTATTAAGAAGAAAATCTTTGACATACTCCCGAAGATGATTACTTCAACCTCAGCAAGTGAGACAACATTAGAAATAACTGTAGAACCTGATCTGTGCTTAGACTGCTTTGATCCTGTGGAGCTTCCTGAGTTATCAGAAATATATGCTTCATCTAACCTTCAACTTGTATGTTAGACCCAATCCCAAACCCAAAATTTTTAAGGAAGTTTTCCTCTGATTACCAGCCCCTTTTAGAAATTTAATTTTATTTTAGTAAAGGGTATGTACCATAAGCTTTTAAGGTAGCTGTAACTAAACCTTTGCTTAAGAAACCTTCGCTTGATCGAGATGACTTAAAAATTACAGACCGATATCCAACTCCCCATTCTTATCTAAAATTCTTAAAAATAGTTGCTAATCAAAGTGGGCATTTACACAGCAATGACCTGTTTGAAGAGTTTCAGTCAGGTTTCAAGCTCATCATAGCACTGAAACAGCTCTGCGAAAGTCACTAATGATATTTCTTTTGCCTCAGATAATGGACTTGTGTCTGTACTGGTTCTGTTAGATCTCAGTGCTGCATTTTGATACAGTCAATCATAATATTCTCTTAGAAGGCTGGAAATGCTGTAGGGATCAGGGAACAGGCCTAGGCTGGTTTAAAAACTTATTTGTCTGACAGATTCCAGTTTGGTGCTGTAAATGATAAATCATCTTTAAACTCCAGGGTTTAATTTTTGGAGTACCACAGGGTTCAGTACTTGGCCAAATTTCTTTACTATATATATGTTCCAAAAAGGTAAATTATCAGGCAGCATAGAAAAAATTTTCACTGTTACGCTGATGATACTCAGCTTTACTTTTCCATAAATCCTGATGAGCCCAACCAGTTAGACAGACTACAAGCATGTCTTGAAGACATAAAAAATTGGATGACTTTAAATTTTCTGTTGTCGTCTTTGGGACCGGAGTCTTTTAAAAAAAAAAATGCTTAGTCATCCTAACCTGGATGGCATTTAAAAATTGACCTCCGGAAAAAAGTAAAAACCTTGGTGTACTTTTTACCAGGACATGTCATTTAAACCCATATTAAACAGGGGTTTTTAGGATTTTCCTTTTTTCATCTCCCGGAACATTGCCAAAATTAGAAATATCCTGTCCAGGAGTGACGTTGAAAAAAAAGTCCCTGCATTTGTTACTTCAGACTGGACTATTGTAATTCTTTACTATCGGATGTCCACAAAACAGTTTAAAAACCTTCAGCTGATTCAAAATGCTGCAAGAGTTCTGATGAAAATTAAAAAGAGAGCTTTTCCCCTACTTTAGCTTCCCTTCATTGGCTCCCTGTTAAATCCAGAAAAGAATTTAAATTCCCCCCCCCTCACATATAAAGCCCTTAATGATTTAGCTCATCATACATCAGAGATCTGATTGTTTCATACGTTCCAAACAGAGCACTTCGTTCTCAGACTGCAGGTTTACTGGTGGTTCCTAGAGTCTCTAAAAGTAGAATGGGAGGCAGATCCTTTAGTTATCAGGCTCCTCTCCTGTGGAACCAGCTCCCGGTTTTGGTCCGTGAGGCAGACACCCTGTCTACTTTTAAGGCTAGGCTTAAAATTTTCCTTTTTGATAAAGCTTATAGTTAGAGTGGCTTAGGTTATCCTGAGCTATCTTCCTTATTTTTACCTCCGTCTTCTTTCCTCCCTGTTGGATGGAGTAAGGGGGAGTCAGGATTAGCCTAAACCGGCTCAGTTATGGTTGAGGTGGAAACACACCCTCCATTTCTGCTACCTGTATGACCCCTTCTCTTTTCCAATGGTTATAATCAGTCTGAAAGAGAGGTATCCCAATCGTTGTGGTTTTTAGTATAACAATGGCCATCAGTGGGCTCTAGATGGACAAACTGTCTACTTTTAAGGCTAGGCTTAAAACTTTCTTAAAAATTTCTTATAGCTTATAGTTAGAGTGGCTTAAGTTATCCTGAGCTATCTCTGTAGTTATGCTGCTATAGGCTTAGGCTGCTGGAGGAGATAATGACCACTTTCACCCTCTTCGCTACATTCTCACACTACTCTCCAATTTTGCATTATTTGCTGTTATTTCAGCTTTTAACTTTGTTATCTCTCTTTTCTCTTCCTAGAAACTATACCTTGCCTGACTCTGTGTCTACCTGTGACACCTTTCTGGAGAGGGGCATCGTCCAAGCTTCTGCTGGCAACAACTTAATGCTCACCCTCTACCGATGATCCACATGGCCCTGTCTTTCAGTGTTTAACCCTTTCTCTCTCCTAGACATGGCAATTGACTGAGCTTTTGCTGCGACTAACTCTATGTGCTCTCTTTCAGACTCTAACCTTGAAAACTGGCTCAGAGTGTATCTGTTCTTTCTTTCTAGGTGAAACGACTAAAGGAGCTACATCCATTAACATTTACTTTTCCTTCCCATATAAAGGACTCCTGGATCAGTGCTTCTTTGTTCTTTTTGTGTCTCTGCTCTGTTCTCTCTAACCCCCAGTCGGTCGTTGCAGATGGCCGCTCACACTGAGCCTGGTTCTGCTGGAGGTCTCTTCCTGTTAAAAGGGAGTTTTTCCTCTCCACTGTCGCTACATGCATGCTCAGTATGAGGGATTGCTGCAAAGTCAACGTCAGTGACTGTCCACTGTCTCTACATGCTCATCCGGGAGGAGTGAATGCTGCAAGTCGCTGACTGGATGCAATCTGCTGGGTTTCCTTAGATAGAAAAACTTTTTATCCAATTTGAATAAATAACTGAACCTGACTGCACTGTTCAATGATTAGGATTAATTGGAATGTATGTACCTGAGTTTTGTGAAGTGCCTTGAGACGACATGTGCTGTGAATTGGCGCTATATAAATAAACTGAATTGAATTGAATTGAGTTGAAATATGTGAAACATTTTGTGAAAAGTGTAGGGAGGATTCAGAGAGAGGATTCTACTTGCCTTTAGATAAAGGTTTGTGATATTTTTCACTATTGTGATGAATTCTCAACAAGATACCAGTAAGGCATCCCATTTTCTAGGTAATAGCTGTCAACAGCTGTCACCTAAAGGTAACTGTTTATGTGTTCAAACATCTGTTGTTCTGTACCAGTAACACTTCGAGAAATTAGTTAGTTTCAATGTAAATTTTTCAGGACCACCAAAATGAGTCAGTTAGTGTATGTGGTTTTAGAGCAGCTCTAATATAACTTTGGGTATGTTAAGCAAAACTGCCCTGAGACTGTCCTCAACTGGATCAAATAAGTAATTTTCCATAAAAAGCGACTGTTGTCTATTCAGATCATCTAAATGTTGACATGTCTTAATCTGAATATGGCCATGAGGGAAAATGAGTCCTTAATAATGAGTCAAAGTGCACTTTCCACATAAAGCAAACATGTTTGTTGTTTATTTACTTTTCATCTTATGACTCAACATTCTTGACCAAAAGAGATGTTGAATACCATCATATTGTTGTTTGGTGACATGACTCAGACCAGTGCACGAATGACACACAAACATCGGCCATCCTGACACAGGGTGGGTAGTGATTCTAACAGTGATGGATAGTGGATGAAAGATGTGAAGAAAACATTTAAATAATTGAATTTGACATGCTTTGCAGACACCTGTCGGCATTAGGGTTGGAGCAGAAACCAAAACAGGAAGAGTCATGGAAAATGCCACTGCCTCACTGACAAGCATCCAAAAGACAGGAACTGGCACACACACATGCTGACCTTCAAACTTAGAAATACCACCGTACTTAATTATCTACACTACATTTACTTATCAGAACTTTGGAAAAGTATTCATAGACCACAGTTTGTGAGACTGAAGGATTGTGTTTAACCAGGTAGTCAGCAGCACATCAGCAGCACAGGGGACTGTACTCTCACCATTCCTTTTCACTTTGTACACATCCAGACCTCCAGTACAAGACAGACTCCTGTTGTTTGTATAAATACTTGGATAATTCTGCAGTCATATGGTGGATCAGAGGTGGATAAGAAGCTGAGTAGAGGGAGCTGGTGGACTGCTTTGGAGTGGCGAATGCTGGTCTTTCAAGGAGGGGAAGCTCAATTTCAAGATCGTGTTATGATTTGTGGGTGTTTTTGGGTTTTGTTGGTCTGTTTCACAGTTAAGGTTTTGGATCATGTTTCTGTTTATTTTTCTGGTCATGTTTTGTCTTGTTCATGTTTTGTCAAGTTTGGTTTTTGGATCTGGTTATGCTTTCGTTTCATGTTTTTCTAGTTCTGTTTCTATTAGTTTGTATTTTTGAATTCCTGTTTGGCTCCAGTCACGTTTGTTCTCCCCTGTCAATTAAGTTTATTCGGTTCACCTGCACCTAGTTAATCTGTCTTGCTTCACCTGGTTCACCCTCCATAAATACACACCCGTTCAGTCACATATTGCGGAAACATTTTTCAAACCATGATGCTCATGTCTAGTTCTCGGATCTTGCTCATTTCTTGTTTTGTGGATCATGCCAAGCCTGTCGGTTTATTGTTTTGTTCCTGCTTCCTCCGTGAGTGAATTTTTGTTTATTAAATCCTTTTTCACCTACCGTCATGCTGCCTGTTCATCTGCATTCTGGGGTCCTTTATCTTGCAAGCCCTAACAGAATGTTTCCGCCAAACTTGGAGCTCGCGGACAAGCAGAAGGCAGACGCCTTGGATCGCTGGGTGGAACGTCAGAAGGAGGAGGCAATGAGGAATCTGCCGACCGACCTGGAGGTGCTGCCCTCTCCACTGCTGCTGGTACAGATGGAGCGTGAGGCAGCCCAGCGCCAGAGAGTTCGGGAGGGTTGCTCGGTCCCTCCGCCTCAGCTCCGATGTTCCCCGCCCGCTTCCGTACCAGCAGCTAAGCCGTCATCTTCCTCCCGCCGCAGGAATCACCGACGTGCAGGGGTTAACAGCCGGTGGGCTGGCGAGGAGGTGGTTTCCCTGCCAGCTGACGTGAGGGCTGCAGCAAGCAAGCCCGCATCTTCGTCTGCTACAGCAAAGTTTTCCAGGCTTGCTGCAGCTCCGGCCATGCCATCTTCAGCCCGGTGTTCTGAGGCAACACCAGAGGAGCTGGAGGAGCGATTAAGATTTTTTGTCCGCCAGATAAAGAGCTTCAGGAAGACCAGTCTCCTGTATTTCTCTCCTGAGCAGATGCAGAGAATCAAGCAAATGGAGGAGGATTATGAAACGGCAGTAAGGCTGTTTTACTGCCGTTCTCCTTCCCCCACACCAAGCCACAGAGCGCTGCCTGCTGAGCAGCCCACGTCAGATCTCCAGAGCTACTGCTGAGCAGCCCACGTCAGGTCTCCAGAGGGCTGCTGCTGAGCAGCCCACGTCAGGTCTCCAGAGCACTGCTGCTGCTGCTGTTAAACAGCCCACGTCAGGTCTCCAGAGCGCTGCTGCTGCTGTTGAGCAGCCCACGTCAGGTCTCCAGAGAGGTGATGCAGCTCAGTCCACGTCATGTCTCCAGAAAGCTGCTGCAGCTCAGCCCACATCATGTCTCCAAACTGCTGCTGCCGCTGCAGAACAATCCACGCCAGGTCTACAGCCTGCTGCAGAGTTTCCGGAGGGGCCCGTGGGCGGGCTGCCTCCACTTCCTCGCCATGTTTCGGAGGGGCCCGAGGGTGGGCTGCCTCCACGACCAGGTCCTGAGCACCTCCTTGGTTTCCTCTGGGGGGTGCTCACGGAACTCAGGTCTGACGCACAGCCTGACTCACCACAACCTGGGATGATGCCTCAACCTCTTCCACATGCCACAGAGGACGTCGTAAGAGGGGCGCCTCGGCTCAATTCATCGAGGGTCTCGGCGACGCCTCAGCCTCTGCTCATGCTACTGAGGGTCTCGGCGACGCCTCAGCTTCTGCGCACACCATTGAGGGTCTCTGCGACGTCTCAGCTCCTGCGCACGCCACTGAGGGTCTCTGCGACGTCTCAGCTCCTGCGCACGCCACTGAGGGTCTCTGCGACGTCTCAGCTCCTGCGCACGTCACTGAGGGTCTCTGCGACACCTCAGCTCCTGCTCACGTCAGTGAGGGTCCCGCCGACGCCTCAGCTCCTGCTCACGTCAGTGAGGGTCCCGCCGATGCCTCAGCTCCTGCTCCTAGTCTGCAGGCCTTCCAGGGGTTCAGTGAGAAACTGGTCCTCGTTCTGGCCTCTGAACCCTGCGACGAGGGGTTCGAGGAGGAAACGCTGCCAGACCCTGTCTCTGAGGGGTTCAAGGAGCAATTTGTCCTCGTTCTGGCTTCTGAACCCAGAGATGAGGGTTTGCCAGGCGCCGCTTCAGCCTCTGAAGGTTCGCCAGGCTCTGCTTCAGTCTCCGAGGATTCCCTTGGCTCACAGCCTGTCTATGAGGCCCTGGCTCATTGGCGCCAGCCTGAACTCTGTGCCTGCTGGGGACGACCTCCTGGTCGCCCGCCTGAACTCAGTGCCTGCTGGGGACGATCTCCTGGTCGCCCGCCTGAACTCAGTGCCTGCTGGGGACGACCCCCTGGTCGCCCGCCTGAACTCAGTGCCTGCTGGGGACGACCCCCTGGTCGCCCGCCTGAACTCAGAGCCTGCTGGGGACGACCCCCTGGTCGCCCGCCTGAATTCAGTGCCTGCTGGGGACGACCCCCTGGTCGCCCGCCTGAACTCAGTGCCTGCTGGGGACGACCCCCTGGTTGCCCGCCTGAACTTTGTTTTTTGTTCATGTTTTTCTAGTTCTGTTTCTATTAGTTTGTATTTTTGAATTCCTGTTTGGCTCCAGTCACGTTTCTTCTCCCCTGTCAATTAAGTTTATTCGGTTCACCTGGACCTAGTTAATCTGTCTTGCTTCACCTGGTTCACCCTCCATAAATACACACCTGTTCAGTCACACATTGCGGAAACATTTTTCAAACCATGTCTTGTCTTTCAAATGATGCTCATGTCTAGTTCTCAGATCTTGCTCATTTCTTGTTTTGTGGATCATGCCAAGCCTGTCCGTTTATTGTTTTGTTCCTGCCTCCTCCGTGAGTAAATTTTTGTTTATTAAATCCTTTTTCACCTACCGTCATGCTGCCTGCTGGTCTGCATTCTGGGGTCCTTTATCTCGCAAGCCCTAACAGATCGCTGATTCACTCATTTCGCTGTCAATCAAAAAGGGATTCAGCCTCAGACATATCATCCAATCATCATGCAGAAGCTGAGCGTCCGGGCCAGCCAAGGCCAGCCCACTGCCCCATAGACCCCCAGAGACGCTGAGCGTCTGATGGGCGGGACAAAGCCCAGCATTTTTGCTTTGCTATTGAACTCACTGTTCAAAGCACTGTACAGCTGCGGGAATGAGTGAGAGGAAAGCCGCGTCGTTACCAGTGATAAGAAGTTGATTCTGAACAAAAGTTGAGCGCGTTGTAGCGCATATTTAGTCAATGACATGTACACACAACAATATATATTTGATCACTTATTTTTGACATTTTAGGGGAAGCTGAGCTTCCCTTGCAGTCTTAGAGCAATCGCCACTGCCGCTTTGTGGCATGGTGTAGAAACAATCATCTTGAATGTGAATAAAATAAAGAACATGATTGTAAATTTAAACAGAAACAGAAATAGGTCAAACATAATTTCCATCATGGGAGAAGAAATGGAGGTGGTGTATAAATACCTTAGCGTTCACTTGGACAACAGACTGGAGTGGATGTGAAGCCTTCTTCAAGAAGGTACAGAGCAGACTGTACTTCTTGAGCAAGCTTAGGACCTTCGGTGTTTGCAGCAAGATGCTGTATAGTGTGATCTCTTCTGCCAGGGACTTAAAAAAGCTCAGCAAGCTAACAAAGAAAGCTGCCTCTGTTGTGGGGAACATCTGGAGATCATTGTGCAAGGAAGCATTCTTCTTAAAATGAAGAACATTAAGGAGAACCCTGAGCATCCTCTTCATGAGACTGTCATACAACAACAGAGTGTCTTCAGTCAGAGGCTTCTTCAGATCTGCTGTAAGACAGACCTCTACAGGAGATCCTTCCTGCCCACAGCCATCAGCATCTACAACGGCATGTTTGACATTTTGTTAAGTCACAACCAAAAACCTGAATGTATTTTTTCAGGATTTTATTAATACAAATGAGTGGATAATTGTGAAGTAAAAGGAAAATTTTACGTGATTTTTATTGGGGGTACAACAAAAAGTCTGCTAAATGTGCTCTTTATATGTATTTATGAAGTTTTGACGAAAATTTATTCCGGAAGACTCCCTCCTACCTCAGCTGGTCCAATGGCTCCTTCATTCATCTCCGCCCATCCAATCAGCGTCAAGTCCGCACCTTCTCTTCAGCCAATCATCTCCAAGGCTTCGCTTTAAAGATCCTCATTGGCAAGATTCTCTCACTCTTCCGCTGAGCTTTGACCCACCTCCTCGCCATCTCCTCTTTCCGGACTCACAACAACCCAATCCTTCAGGGTCCACCACCAGTCAGATCCCAGGGGGAAGGCAGCTCTAATTTAATCCTAAAAATACTCATTCAAGCACTCATCATTCGCAGCGTTCAGGTCTTCCCCCGGGCTCTGAGCACCAAAGCAATGTATATAAAAAATAAACGTCTAATACCATTTCTTTGTGTTTTCCATTTATGAGTCTTACAGGATTGAAATCCCATTTACACTGACACCTGCAAACAAAATGAAGTGCAACCAGCTTTGTTCAAAAGTCATATAAATATTGTAAAGTCCTGTTGGGACCCACAGCCATGGATTTCAACATTAAAACTCCGGTACAATCTTTTCTGAAACTTTCAAAATAAATTGCATTTCACTGACTTCCAGCACAACTTCAGAAGGGGAAGGGGGATAACAGTGGACTTCCCATGATGCCACTGGCCGTATAAAACCCCCACCTATCCAATGGTCCAACCTCTTTTACGCGGGTCTCTGTCAGGTGATCTGGACAGAGAGACAGCGCGATAATGTCTCTTTGCTGGCAAACAGACATAAACTCTTCAAACTGGATCCAAGGGTGTCATAAGATCGTCGATCATATGCACTGAGTTAAGTACGGATTAATTACTGTTTGTGTACCCGGTATTCATTCATAAAAAGGGGAAATTAAGGTATAAGCATTGCTTGACTTTCTCTCTGAGGCCTGCAGAAGCAAACTGTGTTCCAGAGAATTCCCTGCAGAGTCTCTACGAAGCCGAGTGGACCGGTTTTCCCAGTCTGAAAGAAGGACAACAGTAGCCGCATCACTGTGGTAACGTGCAGTTTGGTCGGCCCGACAGAGCGGCCCCCCAGTCACTGCTCCGGAGGTTAGCTGGAAGCTAACCCTTTGTTCACAGAGCTTTCTTCAAACTTCATCGTCACCGGGACAACTCCTCCTCAACACAATTCAAACGAGGTTAGGGTTTGGGCAGAAAGAGATTTAGGGTGAAATGATCTGAACGTTTTCATTTTATGAAGTTTGGTTTTGTTTGTGTTGAACTCAGCTATCTTAGTGCTAGCAGGCTATCTGCAGCACACGTGCTCAGTTTTGCGTTCTGTGTTTGTGTGTTTTTAAAGCTAAGACAAACTTTACTTGAAGGGTGATTTTAAACACAGAAGATTGATCATAACGCGCTGTCCGTGCTTATGCATTTTAAACCTTTTATTGACGGTATTTTTAAAGGTGTGTGTTTGATTCTGGTGCGAAGCTATCAGCTTCTTTTGTTAGCTTTAACTGCAAACAAGTAAGAACACGTGCTTGCTGCTAAAGAATATTTACCCAGAAAGGTTGTCAGTTTTCAATCCAGTAAATAATAGTCTAAAAACATTGATGTCATAACAATTTTTAATTGGTGATTCTAAGTGGATCATACAGATAAGCCTCCATAGTTGTGTGTCTCTGGGTTGGCCCTGTGATGAACCAGCAATATGTTGTGGTTGAATCCTGTATTTCACCTGGTGACAGCTGGCATGGACTCCATGACCCTGATCAGGAGAAGCCCGTTATGGACAGTGAATCAAAACACATTTCTATAACATTTTTAGGCTGATTTTATTTACAATATTTGTTGTTTAGCAAAATGTTTTAAAGGGATACCATCCTTTCCTCCACACAACCCAAGATGATACTAAAATGCTAACAAATCTGTTTTTTCCTGATACAATGTACGATAAATATGACTGCAAAAGGGAACTGGTCCAAAACCCAACTCTCATAGGATAAAAAGGTAGATGCTAATATCCAGCAACAAAACTAAGAGCGGTATATTTAAAATATGCAAGTCATTTTTAGTTTGTGGCTTACTAAACATTACTTCCCATCCTTTGAAATAAGTATTTTAAAGGCTCTTTATCCACATTTATGCTATGTGTTGCTAACCTCTTGCTTTACAGTGCAGTTTCAGAGGAGTAACTCTTCACATCTACACTCTAAATGCACTAGCTCACTGTTCTCACCATTGACTGTCCCCATATACTCTTAGATTTTTCCTCCACTCTGAAGCCGGAGTTTCCAGCCATTTACTGAACCTCTGACTGGAGCTACAGGTCAGGACCACTGGGGTTTTTCCATCAAAATATGTTAGCTTTAACACTACACCTGCTGCAGGAAGGTTGCATTCATTAGTACAATAAAGGTGTCTGTGAAGTGTAATTTTTCTTATATTTTTCTTATATTGCACTCAGGCCAATCAAACAAAAAGGACTAAGAAGAAAAAAAAATGTTGTACTTGCTGTTTTTGTTGTATTATCAACTAAATGCTTTGCCACTGAAGAAAGGCTCCTATTGTGGGGACTTTGAAACAGGAGGAACAACAGATGGACACAGAATGTAATCAATACAAGTCAAGGGAGCAGGTGTGTTCTGTGTTTCCTTTAGTTTGCGCACATAAATGTTCCTGCACGCTGCAGCCTCAGAAAGCATGAGCTGCACTGTGGCCCCATGTCTTTGATCAGTCCCTTCCTCTGGGATTTCAGACAAACAGGCCCTAACCTTATACTTGTAGTTAAAGCTGTGTTAGCTAGGCCTAGCTGAGCTGCGTGGGTTCCACCTACACACTTTAGCTTTTAGTCTCTATTTCTTACGGCGCCACATCCACACCTCCTCATAGCTCGCAACACTGAGTGCTTATCAACATCTCAGGATAATGCTTGTTACCATTAGTTGCTTTTTACTGAATAGGGCTTAATATAAGGCATTACATTTTGGTTATTTAATTTAATACTGAATCAGCATCCCAGGCCAAAAAAGAACATTAAGAGATTAATGATCTTTTGTTATTTCAACCAATATCTGTACTAATCCAAGACATTTTTTTTAGTCAAAGAATTATAGGTTTATATTTAGTGATTATCTTATTTTTCTTTATCGAGAAACATTTGCAATAAGGTGTGTTTTTCTTTCTTAAATAGTTTTTTGGATGTTTTCAGTCAACAATTTGCAGGAAATGTTCTTCTACATTATTTGTGCTTTTACTTTTACAATTAAACCAGCATCAAAAACATTTTTTTCTCATCGTTCCTTATTGAACTGCATGTACAGTGCATGTATGCACCAGACTCACTCTGTCTGTGCAGTCCACATATATTTGACACTTTCTATTAAACAACTGTAACTGTTGTCCAGGGACCAATCACTGACTTAACACAACTCTTCTGGCAAATGTGGACATTATAAATAAACAGTAAAATGTGACCTATCATACTGAGAAGGGAACCTTTATGTTTACTTGGCATAAAAATATCTTCTATTTCACTTTTAATTCTTGCGGACAAATGAGACTTGTTTGTCTTATTTAAAGAAATAAATAGTCCTATTTTTTTTTTTAAATGTGACATTCAGTATCAATCTTTTTCTCAGCATGGGCAGGAATTTCTTTAGAACTGTTTAACAGTCTAGAACAACATCTAAAGCTCTGCATGCCTTACTTATCTCAGAGTCTGACAAAATGTCATCCATGGTAGAGTTTCAAGACAAAAATACCTGCTGACCGAAAAGAATACAAAGGCCTGTCTCACCCTTCCCAAGCAACATCTTGATTATCCAAAACGTTCGGCAAGATATTGTGTGGGGTGATGAGACTAAGATGGAATTTTTGGAAGATTTGAGCTCAGCTACATCTGGCATAAAACACAACATTTACAAAGAAAACCCATCATACTGACAATCAAACATGATGGTGGTAGTAGGATGGTCTTGATATGCTTTTTTTCTTCTGGACTTTAAGGCTTTTCTTAATTGATGAAGCCATGAATTCTGCTCTCTACTAGAAAATAATGAAGGATAAAATCAGGCAGCTACTAGGGTTGTACAGTAGAACAATGATCGAAAGCGCACCAGGAAAGTTGTGCAATGGCCTAGTCAAAGTCTAGACTTAAATCCAATTGACATGCTGTGGTATGACCTGGGAGGATTCATACCACAGCTCTTTTGGTGTTTAGTAAATCCAGTCTAAAAAATCTGATAAAAACTGCTTAGTTATGTAATTATTGACTGTATGTGTCTGTCTGTGCCTGTGTATGAGTCTGTGTGTGTGGTCTGAGTAGACACCCAAGAGACAGCAGATTAAGCTTAGCCATACCCTGGTACAGTGTATCAAATGTTTGAGCTGTATACTTTTCCTTTTTAAATAAAGTTTAATAATAATAATAATAAACAGGTCGTTTATTTTCAAATTCCACTCAAAGGATGATTTAAAACGATTTTGCAAATTAGATGGGGTCAAAATTCTTCCACAGCAATGTACTTTTTTTCAGTTATCACAAATGCTTGATGGCTGTGTTTCCAGCCAAGGGCGGCACAAGCAGGCGTAAACAAAACAAATAAATTTAAAATTATAATAGTTTAAAAGGTCCAGCTAATTAAATATTTAAAATTATAACAAAGTTTTCTACTGGGGCCAAAGGTGTTTTGGGAACTTCCACCTTAAACTGAGCGTGCAAAAGACCCCTCCCCGAATGACCGTGGCTGAGCTGGGCTCGCCTAACAATAGTTATTGGGGGAAGGTTAAAGAGCACCAAGAAGGCTCTGATTCTTGCTCCAGACTTGACAAGTTTTAAAGAAATATTTCCCCATTACCAAGTAATGGGCCAGAAAGGTTCTAAGGAATTACCTCCTCCCCAAAAAGAAACATTTGATTTTATGGTAAAAAAATATGGACCAAAAAGCACAGAGTGCATCAGTGAATGGGTTAAAGATTGAAATTTTCCTGCAGCGGGTTCATTTAGTCTTTTGATTTTACAAAAACGTTGAGGTCATTAATTTCAATCTGTAGTCTAACTTTTCTTTACTTTTTTTGCTTTCCTTTAACATGCCACTGCAATGTACTCAATGTTTTTTGTCATCATGTAAAGCACGTTGAAATGTCTTGTTGCTGAAATGTGTTACACAAATAAACTTGTCTCGCCTTATTAGGATTAAAAGGCAAATGCGTTTTCACATTCACATAGGGCCAGGTTGGTTTGAATAGCTTTTTCCTGTAATAAATCAAATTATAGTTTGAAAACAGCACTTTCTATTAATTCAGGTTATCTTTGACTAATATTCAGATTTGTTTGGCGGTCTGAAACATTTGAATGTGAGATAAGAGCAAAAACAGAAAAAAATATGGTGCCAACAGCGAAGCCTGTATTGACCATAGCTGAATTTTTAAAAAGCTGGAAACAAACTTCCTTCTCCAACATAAAAACTTTCTCAACCAGAAGTCTTATGGAAGTTTAAAACTTTTCACTGAGCTGTGCCCTTGAAGCTAAGGTAACAGGAAAAAATTCTGAAGACAACATGACTTATACAAAATGTCACACGGGTATAAAAAGTTGTGGAATTTGTATGCAGGGGCAAAAATTACAAAAATATACATTTTATATTTACATTCATATATTACAGAATTACAGACCGTGGGAGAAGTTTTACTGCATCTTACTGTATCTGGGGAAAGGTGTCGTTTTTGTGTCGTCTTTTTTTTATTAAACAACTGCTTTGTCGTTTAAATGTTGACATTTGAAGATGAAAAGGTGTGTAAGTTTTCTACTACATATATAAATATTGTTGCAATAATAACTGAATTGTAAATATGTATATTCTGTAGTGCAAAAACAAAAACCAAAGAGCAAAGTGTACCGGAGTCAAATTCCTTGTTTGTATGTACAAACTTGGCAATAAAGCTGATTCTGATTCTGATTTTGATTCTGAATAATACATGGGCAGTCTGATAGCTTCAACTATTGGTTTAGCTACTGGTCATGATGCTGTTTGTCTTAGTAATTCCTCAGTACTGTAATAAGACCAAAGAGGTTACAGAGTAAAAGGCAGAAAACCCACAATGCCTGACAGTGTAAAACAGGAGGAGAAACTTTACGTTTTAATTGAGTTACGTTAAGCTGCTGATTTAATCTCTGTCTGTAATGAGAGTTGGTCATGTGTGAAAAGGCTGTACCTGCACTGTAACACAACTGTAGATAGTGCTCATTAAAAAAACTGAGTTGGATTTGTGTGTGTGTGTGTGCGCGCGCGCATGTGTGTGTGTCTGCTTGCACATATTGTATATCTGTCTGTATCTCTATATCCTCAAACTCTGCAGGGGTGAACTTGCCTTGTCTACTAAACCTGTTCCCACTGAGATACCATGAAGCGGTATTGTAGCGTAGGAGGTACCTGGGGAATTCACAGCAGCTGCTGTCCCTTTGCAAGATGACACACTGCTCTAAGGAAAAATAGGCAGTAACTTGACATACCTGCTTTCTTCTTTTGTCTGAGGAATCCACAAAAGTAAAATATACTGAACTGATAACATTATCATATCAAATCCTTTGTGGGACTTGGATTTCATTTCAAAAAGAGAGAAGACCATACTCAAAAAGATAGCACCTGTTAACAGAGAATAACATCTTACATCAGCATTAAAATAACCTTGAATACATTTCTTCTTGATTATCAAGTTTAGAAGTCAAATCAAATTCACCATTGCAGCTAGGGAAACTAATTCTGATCACAATTCCTTGCAATGCGCTAAATTTGTGGATTTATTTGTTGTTTTGATAAAATGAAAAGATGAGCACAAAAAGCTTTCCAGAGCTGTGATAATGAGGTCTGGATATTATTCAGCACCCAAAATCTCCAATAAATGTTGATGTGAAAGCTTTTGATATAGATAGAAATGAAAAGCAACAGAGAAGAACAGATGTTTGTTTTTTTGAGAATGCATCTGTGAACATATCTGGAAAATGATCAATTTTGTACAGAGAGAGGAAATAAGACCCAATCTTGGTTCAGTTATAGACTCAGTCAATATGAAAATCAAACAGGCTGCTGGGAAAAGGCTACCCTGTGACTGTTTTATTATTTTATAACTGCAAAAAGAAGCTTCGGAATTCGCTGAACACAAAAAAATCATACTTAAACCTGGACTTAAAACAGTCATAAATACCCAGACATCATGTGTGCTCTTCCCCTAATGAAGGGATACATTTTGAGCTGATTTTCATAGACTTATTTATCATGTAGACATTTCCTTTGGTTTCATGTTTTTTTTTTCAGACATAAAATGTCGATGTACTGCAGATGTTTGCTTTTGCACATCCTGACTCGAGCAGAGCCATACTTTATAGAACTTCAATGCCTCATTCAAGCTTGTGCTTAGAAATTATCATTTAACAGTTTGAAAAAAAGTAGCAGCTTTTAGGGCCTAAAATGTACTTCTCCATGTCCATATATGCAAGTTGTGGAATCTCCTGAGCATGCATCTGCATTTACTTTTTTGGGTCAGCTGGACAGGGACAGTTTCCACTACATCCAAAAAGGTTGTGATACTGAGCTGGTTTGTCACCTGTCTCCTCAAAAGGAAACTGAAAAAAGAAGAGATTGACCTCTCAACAGAAACTTGATGTAGTGTTTCTGTTTTTGTGATTCATCAGGAATAATGGCAAAACTATAAAACACCCTTTTCTGCTTATGATCTGACAGCTCAAGTTAAAATGTATTAATTTGCCAATATCTATGCACATTTTGTCCCTTCCTGATTTCACGTTGCACCACTATTTCCTACCTATCAATCATCAAGCATCTCATATAATTTTAATTGATTATACATTATGTTCAAAAGATTTTATATTACACCCTATATCTACTGATTGTGGTTCTGATTACCATTTGGGTTAATTGACTTTATGAAACATGACAGATCATTATCCCTGATCAAACTAAAATAGCCTTGTTCAATGTCCTGCTGGTATATCTCTTAGAATCATTTAACACTCGTTACTGTAGACTATTTGTAGTTTAAAAAATAAATAAAATAAAATAAAATAAAAAAATAAAATGGCCAAGGGGATAAGTCACCAACATCCGATCGGACTTAGAGTTTTCTTTAACTGTTGTATTTGGCGCCAACTTTTAAGAGTAACTGAAGAGAGAGCGTGCTAAAATTGTTAGTCGGTGTGATCACAAAACTGTGGGCTTTCCATGTTGCCCTCCCCTAAACATAGACCACGATGCACTTATTGAGAGGACGCTGTGTCTTATGGAGTAATGACGAAAATTCAATCTGGGAGACTCACCCACTCCTCCAGCTTCATCCAATGGCTCCTCCGTATGTCTCCGCTCCAACCAATCAGCATCAAGTCTTCAGTAATCCTCAGCCAATAATCCTTCAAGGCTCCGCATTTAAAGTCTCCCATTTATGGATCTCCCAAACTTTGACACTCCTACACCCCATTGCCTCCATCGGATTCTCAGCTTCTCCAGTTCTCTTATCATCAGGCCTCCTCTCCATCACCAGTTTCGGATCCCGGGGGTAAGACAAGTCTAATTCTAAGACGTTCAATTAAGTTCATGCATTATCAGCATTCATGTCTTCCTCTGGGGTCTGAGTGCCAAACAAATAAACATCCATTGTGTAACTTCTCTAATCGCATTTTGTGTTTCTTATTGTGGGTCTCTACAGGATAGAATTTTTATTTTTAAAACTCAAATTGTCTAACAATGTTTTTCACTGCAACACGAAATTATTAGCCTATAGAAAAACAGCATGATTTTTGTAGCAAAGAATTCTCACTTTTTCTCTCAATACAATGCAATTTTCTTGGCTAATTCAGATTTTTGTAAAACTCTAACTTTGGGTGCATAAACAGTGTAAGGATTATGTTTATTGATTAATGAATATTTATCAAAAATTACAATTAAAAATCATAATGCAGAAAAATAATTTTCTTAACCAAAAATCATTGCTTACATTTGTGTGTTTTGGGACAAATGTTTGTGCCTCTGAACAGCTGATTTTATGTGTGATCAGCTGATTTAGGATGTTATCAAATACAGTGCTCTGCCTGCGTGTAATTCTGAAAGCTTATTTGTCGTTTTTCTTTTAGCTCTAAAAGCTGATTGCCCCAAATCTCGAACAAAGGGTCATAAAACTCTGAGGCGGGAACTTGGTGGAAAAACTCCAATAATAAAACCGGAAGCGTCACACGTCCTTGATCACTAAAAACAGTCAGCTTCTCCTCCATCCTGAACAGGGAAAATATGAGGAACCATTGAATCAACAAGGAGGAAAACTCATCTCCTTGGACACAAACCTCTGTGGGTTTCCACCTGGCCGGAGTGTAGGCAGGATCTTCGATCGGTTTTGAATCTTCTGACCTTCTTGTATCAGACAGAATTCCAGCTTTCAAGCTCTTCCGGGAATGGCTTTGTGGACGAAAAGTTTCTCGCCTGCGAGTTTCTGTTGCTCCAGACATGCGCCTCTGTTGTGTCATCCCGTGAGACGCTGGAAATGGCAACGAAAGTTTGGTTTCCCCGGGTTTTATAATCTCAGGTGTCGTCAGAGCTGCGACACCTCTTGAGCTGTGCATGTCGAACTATGCAGCCTAGTCAGTCTGTTCGACCAAAATGGATGACCCCAACAACAGTAAAAATTACAATAAAATATTATTAGATTGTGTCCAACACAGCATTGTCTTTTGGTTTTGCTCCTTTTGCACATAGATAAGATAAGGTTATTGTTGTTGATCAGTTTTTCCATGTTTTCATAACTCAGTGGGACCTTCCCTGTTTACGTTTTTAAAAACTATATATTTATATATATAAATTTTATATATATATATATATATATTATATATATATAAGGATGAAAATAAAACACCTGCTGTTCTTAAATACCACAAAAAGGCAATATTTCATCTATATGAAATAGATATCAGGTTAAAAAACACATAAAAATGTAATTTGAGCAAGAAAGCTGGAGAGTATTTTCAAGTGTGTTACATTAAAAAAACTACTACCAAAAAGTCAACTTGTCTCTAACAGTGTCAATATATCAATTCTTTCTGTGTAAAATTTAACTTCAAACCATCACCTAAATGTCAAAGACTTTATTAAAAACTTCCAAAAATCAAAACAGAGCTGTAATGTGTGGTAGTGAAAGCCTGTCTAAAAATAATGTGAGTGTACCAAGGATACACTCATAACTGAATACAGGCTTCTCGAATGTCCCGAGGGATCCTGCAGCACAAAGAGGCAAGGGTATCATGCTTGTAGTGATCTTGCCATCTGTTATCCAGGGATTGATTTCTGGAGCATCTGGCGGAATACATGTCTACATTTCAGTGGCCTGGATCATTCTCTGCCTCGTACATATATTCACTCACTAGCAAGCAACCTTGTTTGCTTGAACAAATGCATACATAATGACAACCAGCTTTATTGCCAAGTTTGTACAGACAAACAAGAAATTTGCCGCCAGTACACTATGCTCTCAATATGCAATGCAAAAATATTTTCAACCGAAAAATGTTAAGAAATTGTTAGATGGACAGTGCCTTTTGCAAAAAAAAATCATATCCCTTGAACTTTTTTAAAAGTACATAATGATGTTTGACTGATGTACCAAAATCCTTGGAATTGTATCTACCAGGATAACTAACACAGCACACAACTCTAGAGAAGTGCTCATATATGTATAAACAACCAGCTATGGCTAATTTTGAGTTGTTAGTATCATTGTTTTGCTTCACTTCAACAAATGCCATCTGGCACATGTGCAACAAGATGGTTCGAAAGCATAATTCTCACACTGCAATGTTTTAGAGATGCGATAAGGTTCTTTTGACAAAATAAAAATTTATAAATTCAGAACTTATATAAATGCATTAAAATGAAACACATATACAAGTCAAATCTCACAAAAAACACAAATGAGTTTTTACTACTTTTGGCTTTTTAAAGAGTCAGTATATCATAATGGAAGGTGGTGGACCGCTTTGTGGCTCGGTGTGGAAACAATCATCTCATCTTGAACGTGACTAAAACAAAGAAGATGATTGTAGATTTTAAGAGAAACAGGAATAAGTCAAAAACTACAGGGGTTGGACAATGCAACTGAAATACCTGGTTTTAGACCACAATAATTTATTAGTATGGTGTAGGGCCTCCTTTTGCGGGCCCAAACAGCGTCAATTCGTTTTGGGAATGACATATACAAGTCCTGCACAGTGGTCAGAGGGATTTTAAAAATTCTTCTTGCAGGATAGTGGCCAGGTCACTACGTGATACTGGGGAGGGGAAAAAATTTTTCCTGACTTTTCCCTCCAAAACACCCCCAAAGTGGCTCAATAATATTTAGATCTGGTCTGTGCAGCCCTTGGGGGTTTTCGCTTCACTTTCATGTTCATCAACCAATCTTTCACCAGTCTTGCTGTGGGTGATTGGGGCTTGTCATCCTGATACACGGCACCGCCCTTTCAGGATACCAATGTTTGAACCATTGGATGCACATGGTCCTCAAGAATGGTTTTTTGGGAGGTTTCCTTGGCAGGGACGCGCCCATCTAGCACAAGTATTGGGGGCCACGGGGGAAATTCCATGATATGGCAAGGGCCAAAACCATCACTGATTTTTACCCCATGCTCACTTGGGCATGCAACAGTCTTGGGGGGTAAAGCTTCTTTTTGGGGGTTTCCCCCACCCCCGTAACTCTCCCAGATGTGGGGCAAAACAGTAAAGGGGGACTCAGCAAAAAACAATACATGTTTTCACATTGTCCACAGGCCCCAAGATTTGCGCTCCTTGCTTTTTTTAATTTGAAACCGGAAAATTTTTTTTTTTTTTTGGGGGGGGGCCCCCCAAAGGGGCCAAAGTTGGGGGCTATAGCAGCCCGCCCGTGTATATTGACCCTGTGGAGGGTCCCGACGGACAGTTCTGGTGGAAAAAGAGAGTTTTAGGTGCACATTTAATTTTTGCCGTGATTTGGGCAGCCGTGGTTTTTAAAGTTTTTTTGGGATACAATCCGGGTTCCCCCCGAAAACCCTTTTCCAGACAGCTTCCCCTTGCGTCCACAGTTATCCTGTTGGATGTGGTTCGTCCCTTCTTGGTGGTATGCTGACATTACCCCGGATACCGTGGCTCTTGATACATCACAAAAACTTGCTGTCTTGGTCACAGATGCCCGCAAGACGTGCACCAACAATCTGTCCCCTTTTTGAACTCTGGTAGGTCACCCATAAGGTTGTTGGGTGCATTTTAATTTTTTGAGCAAACCGGTGCTCTTACCCGCTAATTGAACCTTCCACTCTGCCCCTTACTGGGGCAATGTGCAATCAATGAAAAAGGGGTTTCCAGGCTGGTCCAATTTTTCTTGAAACCTCCCACACTAAAATGACAGGGTTTTCAGTTTCATTGTCCAACCCCTTTTATTTCCATCATGGGAGAAGGGTGGGGGTGGTGCAGGGGTATAAATAGCTCGGTTTTTCACCTGGACAACAGATTTTGGAGTGGGATGCAACTGTGAAGCCATCTACAAAAGGGACAGAGGAGACTTTACTTCTTGAGGAAACTTAGGTCCTTTGGGGTTTGCAGGGAAAATTGCTGCATATCTTCTATAAGTCTGTTGTGGAGATTTGATCTCTTCTGCCATCATCTCTTGGGGAGCAGCATCAGGCCCGGGAACTTAGAAACCTCAACAAGCTGATAAAGAAGGCTGGTTCTGTTCTGGGGGACTCCTCTGAAACCTCTGAAGATCTTTGTAAAAAATTTTTCATAAATGAAGAACATCATGGAGAACCCTGAGCATCCTCTTCATCAGACTGTCCTACAACAACAAGGGGGGTGTCTTCAGTCAGAGGCTTCCTCAGATGTGCTGTAAGACGGAGCGCTACAGGAGATCCTTCCTGCCCACAGCCATCAGCATCTACAACGGCTCTTTGAAGAAACCTTCATAATGAGCTACAACAACATTTAATTTCCCTTTGGGATTACTAAAGTATTTTTGAATTTGAATTGAATTGAATAAGGTGCCACTGTCCACTAATGACCCCTGTGCTTCGGGTAATCTCTTTGGATGTTGCTCTAACTACTTAAAAAATAAATATATATATATATACAGTATATATATGCTTTGCCATGCTTTTGATTCAAAAATATGCAAATTCATGAAGCATTTACACTTTTGTTTTCACCACATTTTACAAATATTTGTTCAAGATTCAAATACAAATTATTATGAAGTGTGACCTTAAAAAATTATCTCTGCATAACCCTTATGTTAAAATCCCGTCTAACTCTGCACTGTCTAATGAGCAATAAACAGAGAGCAAAGTTTGATTGGAAAAGTAGAGCATACAGTATTTCCTTTTTGCATTGCTAATCTTTATACTAAAATCCTTATTTTAGTATGAAGCCATCCTGATGGGGCTGTTGACTGATTCATGAAGATTAGTATTAGAGAGTATGTTAGATGTTAAAGGTTATCCTCTTCTGTTTCCAGTAAAACTAAATTGAACACTCCAGTTTTAAAACCATTTCTAAACCCTCAATGTTTCAGTGCTTGACATGGTCTATTTTTTTTTTAAATGAACATGTCTTTAAAACACTATATTTACAAACAGGGGTTGTGATTATAAATAATTAATATATTATTTAATATTAATACCTAAATAAATAATATTTTGGTCTGTTAATGGTTGTCCTGTAAATACCAGCCCAATAAGGTGGTGATATTAGGACAAAATTGAAAGGAATGAGCCGAGCTCTGGCATTATTGAACAGCAAAACTCTGCACACACATGGAATGAATTCACACAATTTCTTAAAATACAAGAATTTATTAATAAAAATAAGTAAACTCAAAGCCAAACATATTTCAATTAACAAACTCTTTACTATGCTAATACAACCCAACTAAACTACCAAGCAGAATGAAACAATAAGAAAGACTAATGGGCTATGTACAATATAAACAAGTGAAACAAAGATGGCTGAAAACCATAAACAAAAGAGTGATGCAACATTACCACGCATATGTTTGAGAACCAAAGATTATCTTGAAGAATCAGGAAATGAAGTTAAGTTAGTCTTGGAACTAACATAGGTAATAATTGGTATACCTTTAAACAACCATCCACAATGCAAGATCAGATAAAACATTATTTTAATAAAATAACATTTTAAAGAATGATTTGCTGAATAAAACCAACCTTCTGGATGACCAGTTATCAACTGTGTTTTATTAAATTCCTTTATTTAATAAGATAATATTTAAAGAAATATTAAGGAAATATTAAAATAATATTTACTTTGAATAAGAACCAAACCTTTCTGGATAAATGGGTCTTAATTGTGTTTAATTAGCTGCCTTTATTTATTAAAATAACATTTATGGAAATATCATTTTGAATGAGAACCAAACCTTTTGGATAAATGGGTCTTAATGGTGTTTAATTAGTTATCACGTTTAGTAAAATAATATTTAGGGAAAGGAAGCTAATAGGTTGTCATCAGAATCAAGCTCCTCCCTTTAAAATACCACTAATAAAACGGTTGAAATGCATAAGCAAGGATGGCGCGTTATGGCCGATCTTTATTTAAAAACCACCCATTAAATAAAGTTTGTCTTAACATTAAAAACACAACACAGAACACATCATTAGCTGAGTTTCTCAACACAGACAAAAACCAATGTCATTAAATGAACATTATTTAGGTTATTTAACTCTAAACTGATCTTCTCTATCCAAACACTACCTCTTACGTGAAACGTGCTGAGGAGAGGTTGTCGTGGCACTTGTGGGAAACAACAACACGTGTGGGTAAACAAAGGGTTAGCTTGCAGCTAAGCTCCGTAGCTGTGGGGAAGGGCTTTTAGCTGGCCCGGCTGAACCGTACGACAAAGGCATGTTCGGCTCTTCGAGTGGCCATGATGCAGCGGGGTAGCTCTCGCTACCTGGACGTACACGCAGGAAGCCGTCCAATGCGGTCCTGTCCTTCCCTTCCCGGCTGAGGGAAAATCTGCTTCGATTAGGGCTGCTTCTGGAGGCCTCAGAAGAAAAGCCAAGTCAAGCTTGTCTCATTACACCCTTTATATGAATGAATGGCGGATACACAAACAGCGAATCATTACTTAACTTTCTTGCATTTAGTCACTCTGGATCTAAGTTGAAGAGTTCTGTCTGCTTGCCAACAAGAGACATTAGTGCTGTCTCTCCTTCCAGCTCCGCTGGGGACCTGTGTGGAAGAGGTCTGTTTGTTGGAATGTGGGGTCTTTATTCAAGCAGTGACGTCACGAAGTCTGCTCTCCTGCTGGTCCTAGGCTGGGTTAGGAGTAGGTTACTGTAGTTTATTTTGAAAATTCCAGAAAAGATCAAACTGGCCCTTAACTGTTGTAATCCATGGCTGGATCCAACAAGAGTATTTTAAAACTTCTGAAACAAACTAAAAGGTTTTTTAAACCTATGGAAAAACAAAATCTATCCGTTTGTTTTTTTTAAACACTAATCAGTGGATTATGGGAAATATAACTAATCTTGGGTTGACATTTGACCTCAACTGGCATTACTCACCATGGTCTTAAATTTCATCAAACTCTATGTAGTCAGTCCTACTGGAGATAGATGTTCTAATATTTATGTTATATTAAACTTCTGTAAAAGAACCATTTGATAATCAAACACATATTTTCAAGGGGGAATATTAACTGAATAGTATCTTAACTTTTGCCACTTCTTTATACATTATAAACATTTTAATACATATATACATATATATGTATATATAATCAAAACTGTCTTAATCCTTATCGGATTTAAGTCAGCAAGGTGTTACAAAGATCACTCTAAAATTTTTGTTTATGCTGACATGATAGCATCACACAAATAATGCAGAATTGTCAGCCGAATCTCAATAATGCAAACCTCCCATTCGACAACATCCAAAAGGTGCGTGACTAGATTGAGATCTAGTGACTGCAGATGGACATGGGCAGCATAATAGTCACGTAGGTTTTAGCATTTAAACAATGTTGAACTGTTGTGAAGGGGCCCGAGCATGCCAAGAAAATATCCCCATATACTAAACCGTTGATACAAGGCAGAATGGATCCATGACTTTAGGTTGGCCACATCAGTTACTGACCCTACCATCTTAATGCTCCAGTTAAAATTGAGACTCACCAGAACAGGCAACAATTTTCCAATCCGTTAATGTGTAATTTTGGTGAGCCTGTGTGAGTTGTAGCCTCAGTTGCATGTTCTTAGTAGGAGAAGCACCTAGTCTGGTCTTCAACGGCTGTAGTCCATCTGTTTCAAGGTTCGAGGTATTGCGCATTCAGAGAGAATATTCTTCATGTCTTTGAGCTACTGTTGCCTTTACAGTCATCAGAAACCAATCTGCCCATTCTCTTCTGACATTGGTAAGGCATTTTTGTCCCACACAACTGCCACTCTCTCTGGATATTGTATGTTCTATATAGATAGCTGTGTAAAAATCCCAGTACACCAGCTGTCACTTATTTCAAAGTCACTTATATACTCTTTTTTTGCCCATTCTGATATTTAGTTTGAACATTAACAAGGCATCTTCACTATGTCTGTGCAATGAGTTGCTGCAATATAATTGTCTAAATCGTTATTTGTGTTTCTAAGTGACTGAACTGGCATACCTAATAAAGTTGAGGGTTAGTGTAAAACATGTGTATACATTTTTATATGGATCTGCACACTGCAAAAGTTAACAAAAATGGTCTTACTATATATTTTCAGTAGCAAAGTTTCTGTAATTGTCACGTTCTGAGTTTGGGTTGGACCAAAGCGCAGACAAGAGCTTGGCAGCAGCATGTTGTGGAAAGACTTCATCTTTTATTCCAAGGGGTTTCGAAAAACATAGCAAAAGAACTGAAGGTACAATCATAAGTTGAAAACATCAAAAACTTACAAAAGATGACTGCAGGAATTGATAACTCAAACACGTAGACAAGGGTAGTGAACGGAGTGTGAGCGAAAGTGTAACGGGAGGAACCAGCGAGGAACTAAGAACACAGACCAACTAATATACAGAGAGACATGAGAGCGTAACAAAGGGCAGATAATCAAAGAAACTAAGAACAGGTGTGATAAGGAGGCAGGGAGGCTGAAGGGACAGGTGAAACTAATGCATAGACTAAAACATGGGCGAAGGGACTAATTAACAATAAAGAGACACAGACCTAAGCAAAACTATAGACCAAGATAAAATAACCAAAAGAATAAGAAATCTAGAATAACCAAGAACTAAAGGAAACAGAGAAACTGGAGGAAACAGAAGAAGAACAACAACAACAACCTAAGATCTAAGGACTAAACAAAATAGAAACTAGCCTGACTAACCCTGACTACAAAAGTAAACAAACCTAAACAAACACTAACTGAATCAAACAGGGAAATGAAGCAGAGGATGTGAGGACTAAAATACAAACCAAGATGTAAACAATAACTAAAGCTGACCAAACAGGAGGAAATAAACAAACAGGAGTAAGAGGAAGAAACCAAAACAACCACAACTACCAAAATACTAAATGTAAACATCTTAGCTAAAAAGTAACTAAACACAAAGTCCAAACCCTGACAGTAATGCTACTCTGCATGGCAACAAGAATACATGTGCTCCATTGATTTAAGTTGTTTTGGAGCATTTCAGTTGATTTGCACTGTGTATCACTTGTGTTATTTATATGTAAAAATATTTTTACAATAACTTAAATTTAAAAAAATCATAATAGCTGTTAAATAAAATCAGATAATCAAGAAATGATCTTGTGGCTTTACATACACTCTGAATGCTTCCTTTTGTGAAAACCCAAATGATCTCTTATGTCTGTGTTTGCAAAGAACCATCAATGTACTGCACTCCTTCCAAGCTGTGGCCACTTGGGAAAAAGATTGATTGCTGATCTGAGGGAGCTGGAAAGTGCTGTGTGGGATACTGAGTTCCATGCTGTTTCAGGGTGTCCAATTGAAGTCCTACTTCAAGCACAATGTTACCACACTATGTGGGAGGGTTTGCTAATGTACTCCTCTGCACGTAGAGCTATTTATTTGCTTGCAACATTCTTCAGCCCATCTCAAAAAGCGCCTGCTTTCAAATTCTTGGATAAATTGAATGGGATAATGGCAGCTTGGCGTGGTAAACAATCCTTTACTTGGCAATATTTTGAAAAAAAGCCAGCAATCAGCCTTAGGCCTCTAAAGAAACAATGATAGTTCCAGTGTGGTTTAGTTGTTTCAAAGGGCTGTTTCAAAACAAACGAATACAGAGCTGGAAAAATCTCTGAGGGGAAAAGCATTACGTCCATTTTCACCTGAAATTCTAAAACAGTTAGCCTTACTTTAGATAGGGATATGCTCACTTATTTGCATTCAGCTCCCTAATTGCTGATCAGCCTACTATAAAAACACAGAGTAACAACCAGTTAGTTTCCTGGGGCAATTAAATGTCCTGATGGCTCTGTTTATTAAAGAAAGCCAAATGGTGCCTTCAGGGAGTAAAATCACAGCACTATGATGTTTAACTTATGGCTGCTTGCAAAAACAGCCGAGCAAACATTACTGGTGCCAAGGCACTAAAGAATAACAACACATCCCTCTATTTCTCAATAGATCAGGTTTACTTCCAAGACCAGATAGTTATTATGTGCAGTTGTATTAGACCTCTCTAAAACCATAAAGCTTAAAAGATTTAGTTAGATATTAGAGAAAACACCTCAATTAGCCTCTACTGACACTAACACTCATCCAATAAAAGGTATTAAACTATAGGCAGCGATTAACAGCTGAAGCATATGTGTTGCAGTTATATTCTTATAGTTTAATTTCACACATAGATTTCCAAGTCACACCTTTACTACATCCACAATCAATGTGGATACAGACAAACAAGAGAATATCATCACCCACTGACATTACCTATTAATTTATATCGCTGACCCTGATAAGTGTTAAAAAGAATAGAAAACTACTATGAGAAAGTGGAGAATATACCCTTTCACTGTGCCAATTGAAAACTGTGGCCTTATTTCCACCATAACACCTCTAGAGTTTCCAGGAGGCATTCTGGCCTTATTGTCATCAGCAGGATGGACACTGAACATGGCTAAAACCGCACTGGAGATCATGTGTGCATACATATTTTATACCATACGAATGGTGCTTTAACTGCTTTGACTGATGCTTACTGTCTGTTCAGAACCAGAGATATTAATGAGAAATCCACCCATGGGCCAGCTTCACACAGTGCAGATTAAGACACATTTAATATTGATGTTTGCACTGAAGCTGAGAAGAGTAGTAACTGCTGCTGCAAACAGTGGTGTTGCTTCAGACTACGACTTTAGCATTGCAGCAAAAAAATAAATAAATAAAAAAGATTTGGGGGCTTAAGTGCCCTCAACCCTTGTGAGGTGTTAGCCAGTGTTAGGGGATCCGTTGGACCCATTGCACGGTACTGTTTGAAATTCAACACAAGCGAACAATTTACATTCAAATACAAAACAAATGTTCACTTCACTTCAATTACATCAATACAAACAGCAAACTGTATATGGTTCATTTTTGCCTTTTAACTTTGGAAGAAAACATTTGATTTGAAAAGTGCCACTCATTTATGTTTGTTTTAAGACAATAACACTAAAATTCTACTCAATGTATAAGTAAAAAATTATGCTTATCTTTAAATTTACAAATGAATTAAGGCTTTGTTATAACAACTTATTTTTATCTTCTTTTTTTAATGCAACTCTAATGCAAATGGTAACAATGTCAGTCTATAGTCCTTCAACGTCACTGTCAGACTCTTCCATTTCAAAAATGTGGTCTTCACATTCTGAGACATCATCCTCTATATTGTTATCAGAATCTACTGTGGCATCAAAAATAATTTGAAAGGTAATTTTTCTATAAATAATTTTTGTTATCTTGATCTGTTCTGATAAGCAACTAAATCAGAAAATGTATATCCCCCTACCACACACACACACACACACACAAATGCACCAACATACACTCACATCAGAGGGAAAAAAAGCAGGAATGTGAAAGCAAACATATGTTAGTGCTTCAATTTTGCATCAGTGTTTTAACTTTTTCCAGACATAGCAGCTGCAGAAAGACAACATTGTTACACATACACAAAGCATGAAAAGTGAGGACCATAAACATGTCCCTACTTTCCAAAAATGAGCTCTCTTTAGTGTTTCAAAACGTTTGCCTGACCTCTCTCAGCAGCATATAAAAGAACACACACAATAGGCCCAAAAAGGACAGAATGAAGGTTCATACTTTTATCAGCTCTGGGTCCAACATCTGGGTGTAATATAAACTGGTTTGTGGGGTGTACAGTGTTTACACAAATTGAGCCAAGGCTAATGAGTTTGAAAAGTAAATAATTCTATAAATTTTGCTCTTATAAAAAAGAGAAAGGGTCCCACGGACCTCAACACCATACAACGGTTAAATATCAAGTGTTGGCTTTTAAGCTATGAGGTGGAGCAGGGAGTCAGTGTGTAATGTATTCATTCATCATGAGACATGCAGCAGATGGACTGGAAAAAATAAATAAATCAGTGATTTTACCAGCCAGCCATCAGTGATACATGTGTAAGAGCAGAGGAGTCAACAAGTTGTTAATATACACTGAAAATGAATGGGATTTCTTAATACTGCCCCGCTGTATCAGATGATATAAATTAAAAAAGCTAATAATGACAACCAGCACAACTATAAAACTATATTCACATAAATTGAGGTAACACTGAATTTCTGCTTCTTGGTACATGAAATATAGGTGCATCTCAATAAATTTGAAAATACTGAAAAAGTTATTTGTTTGAGTACTGCCTAATGCATT
Source organism: Crenichthys baileyi (assembly GCA_036173005.1). Classification (NCBI taxonomy): domain Eukaryota; kingdom Metazoa; phylum Chordata; class Actinopteri; order Cyprinodontiformes; family Goodeidae; genus Crenichthys; species Crenichthys baileyi. The sequence goes on along the minus strand of JAHHUM010000067.1, from coordinate 266,309 downwards.
CAAGGCTGTGCCAGTTTTCATGTTTATCTGTGGTTTTGACAGCTTACCCTAGAATCTTGGCTGCGTGGCCAACTCTAGTACAAATGTCTGTGTATTCCAAAACCTATCCTGTTTTTAGACATGTTCTCATTTTTGAATATTATGTCTGTCATTTGAGTCTTATGAGGTTTGATGTTAAACCTCAGTGGTTTCTTCCACATGTATTGTCTTCCATATTGTTGTTATTTGAGGATTCCTGTCTTGAAACACGAATGACACTTTCTCCATCATGATTTGCATTCTGTTGATCCTCACTCTCAGTATGAACTTTTCTTAAGTCTTCGAGCAGTGTGCTCTAATGCAGGTTCCCCCGTGTCTGACAAACACCACTGCCCCATCTTGACCAATGACAACTCCAGGTCCATTTCACTCAGGGCGGTCCAGCCTCTTTGTAGTGTGCCTTGTCACCCACTTCATATTTGTCATCTGTGTGATGAACTTGTTTACGTAGTGCTCTTTGTATTCTCTCTGAGAATTCTGCTTCTGTGAATGCCTTTTTTGATGCATGCAGCACAGAGATGTGCTTTGCTACCCACTCTTTTTTTTGGTGCTTTCTAAAGCTGGAGGCTTGTCTGTCAACCCATAAGGCAGATTGGGATTCTGTCCAAACACAAGTTATGAAGACTAAAACCATGTATACGCTGCATGGTGTTCTTTTCCATCAAAGCCCACTCGAATGCGGTGTCCCAGTAACATTTGTTGCTTGCTTTCACGTTCATTATTCAGTGTTTGGTTGTGTCATTCTACATGTCTGTTACTCCATAGGCTGTATTCAGCAGTTGTCTTTATTTCTGTGTTAAAGTTTTCTGCCGTGTCCCTCGTCCCATCATTGTTTAATTCTACTCCGTTGTCACTGAACATTTTTTGAGATGGACCTTGCATACTAATCCAGATGTGATAAGTTACACTTTCAGAGGACCTGTTTGTTGCTTCCTGCATGAAATCGTGTGAACTGATCAATGATATAACAATACCAGACGCTTGGTTCAAGTTCGTGCACATTGGCTATTGGCATTAGGCTATTGGCATGGTTTTATTTTACTGTGATACTAGTGGGAGACCGATAGCAGGTTTTGATTTTGTTCTGCAATATCACTGGAATATCTCCTATTCACCACTGAATTTCTGCCTGAGGATTTCACAGTCTTGATCTTTGTTGCTCTTAGCTGGCCAGACGAAGATGAAGTTTCAATAGGATTTGAAGTTTTTCCACATTGTCCATTTTATCTGTAATGGTCAATGTTCCCTTTTCACCCAGATTTTCCACTTGCCCATTTATTTGCTCTTTGACTTAGTCATTGTCTGTAATGTTGATGCAGTGATGACCAGAAGTTTCAAAGTCAGGTTTTACAGGTTTATTGAACATCACTCCTCTGTCATTTTCCACGCCTAGCATTGTTTCTCCTCTCTTCAAAGATGCCTTGCTCAGTAGCAAAGGAATAAGGCAACTTCAGTATCAATGCGACATTTTGTCTGTCCAATTTTTGTGGGCATTTTCAATCTTTTGATGGATTTGACCATCTGTCTCCAGACTTGAAGGGTTTAAAATGCATTGCTTACTTCACTTTTATTTAATCTAGTGATGTAGCTGTTTAGCCATTCTTGCCCACACATAGTCATGGTGCATGTGGATCTATTATTGCTGAGCAAACACATTCTGTCATGAACATTTCTGCTTCTGTAGGTGACTATTTTGTACAAGTAATGTTTCACTCCTCTATGTCATCTCTTGTCTTATCTTCAGTAAGATTGACATGCTCACCTCTGTGTGGACAATCCAGGTGTCTCAATGGAGAAATAACAAATTTTAAACACACGCCTACTGAAGCCACATATTAAACCTGATTTGATTGAAGGTATAGCCGCAAACAGCAAAACAAGTAGGACATGTCCCTGCAAAGCATGAACATGTCACTTGGTGTGTGATTATTGTAACAGACAGAAAAGAAGAAATTTAGCTAAACTGCTCACCAGTTATTTCAAAAATACAGCTCAAAACATACCAGAACAGATCGCTTTGCTGCAGCTGCTGCTATCATACCTGAAGTTGATTATATACCCAATTCTCCAGCAGCACCGCCAAGAGTATGAAAGATAAAGCTGATAATGTCTAGTGCTTCTCAGAGATATATACCTCTGTTTCTTTTATTCATAGAACACTGTCCCTGTAATATACTGTATTATCAATAAAAGTCTTTGCCAATATTATTATTGCCTTTGTGCTTCTCTTAGTATCATTCTTGTCCACCACTCAATTATGCTCCAGATCACATGAAGCCCTGTATTGCATCACTAAATTCAGTGCCTATAACCCTAGGATATACTGTTATCTGAAACTGAGGTTTATTATCCTTGAGACAATGTTTCCTTGTGAAACCTAAGTCCAGACATTGTTGTATCACTATTACATCATCAAATGGCAGTTGGCTTAGTATGCCGCCTACCTTAACATTGTTCCATGCAAGACACAATTTTCTGTCTTGGCAGGTCAGAGCTGTCATAACAATGCCAGAAGACTTGACAGCATACAGTCTTAGAGAAGTTAACATAATGTTTTGCCCAGGTGCATTGCAGTCTGGTAAAAAGAAGTAGACCAGTAACGGATCAACACTGCCTTCCCTAGAGTCATGACAGCAGTACGGCTGCAGACTGCATTAAAGCTGGAACAATTTAAACAAACTCTGAGAATAATGTTCAAAAATAAAAGGATTAAAGCCCAGCTGTGCATTGCCTAATGTATAAAGAAGTCTACTGCACTGCAATGGCTGTTAGGTTCCCATAGTGCTAACTGAGGCATGACAGTGCCCTGTGCAGCAGAATCCTTCCATCATTTACTTCAACTATTCAACTAAACAGAAAAGGAAATAGACACACTGAAGGGACAAACATTTCATCTTACTTTAGCTTTTGCCCCAACACATCCTGCATACGCATGGATTCCTATCTGTAAACCACATAACTGGTCCAAGCCTACATAAATCCCAGCAAACCTCTCTGCAACAGAACAACATTCCTAGTGAATCAGGTCAAACTACAGCCCTTAAATGCTCCACTGACAAACCAACCAAGCCACCACTGTAATAAATTAAATCAATTAATATATTTCTTGCTGCCATGTATGACCCCAAACAATCCCCAGATCTTTATCTTTATAATATAGGACCAAAGGATAAATATTTATTATATACCTAAGATATTCTTCTGGAAATCAGCTAATCCCATTACAATACTTGATATAAACAGTACTCAGTGCTTGTCTATATACTGTATGTCTATTCTCTTCATGTGTAAAAAGGTGAAATTGATAACCTATGACGTTATGAGGGATTCAGACTGATGGGGGAATGAGGAATGTCAGGTGAGCTGAAGAGACTTGTGGGTAGTGCTGTATTGGGGAAACTTACGGGCTGGATAATTCTAGCCTTGGGTAAGTAACAAATAGAGCCAGGGTGCATTTATACAAAGATGGAGAAACAAAGACAGCAGTTTGCCTGCCACAAAAAAGTCCTCCGCCATTGTTTGCATTTCAGCGGGTCTATTCTTTGTGCTGCTTTACACAGTTTATCGTTTCTTTTACCATGTTTGAAGATAAACATGTTTTTTTTAGGTTAAAGATGTGTTTTTTGAGACTATCTAGTTAAAATTTCACAAATTTAGGTGGTTTTGAAGAAGATTTTATGACAAAACTCACACATTCTGTACAACTTTTTTGTATTTATTTTAAGTAAACAATACAAATAAATGTTTTACTATTTATTGTGATCTTTCCCACCAACACCTGTCTCTATTATTCCTTATATTCAATCCTTCCAATCGGTTTTCATACCTAAAAGTCAGTGGATGACAGAGAAGAGAGAACCTGCCTGACGCTTTCTTAAAGTCAAAATGTTTTTCTTTTATCCTAGTTTGGACATCATCATTTTTGAACACTGTTGTTATCATCTAAGCTAAAGTATGTTGGAGATATTCAAAAAACCCGTTAAATCCCCACTTAGACAAGGCAGCTCCTTGATAACTCATTTAATGTAGGGATGTCCTGACCGGGTTTATTTTAATTTCATTTTAATTTAAGAATGATCAGAGTGATTTCAGAATAGGTGTTTGCCCATATTGAGTCCTGGTCTAATATTTCATAAAAGAAATAGGTTAAATATCATAGTAATTCAGTAAAATATCACAATACATTTCATTCGTTTTACATCGGGGGTTGACTGTTTCTTCCCACTACTTCTCTGTGCATATATAAACCACGAACTGTTCAGCCATTATCAGATCATCCCAATACCATGCTCGTGTCTCAGTGGGTTATTTTTTCTTCTTGTCCTTTTGGGTCACATGCAGTTTTTTAAAGTTGGATTTCTTGTTGTCAAGAAATGTACCACTTTAGTATGATCTTGTCTGCCTCCAGCTTGCCTTTGGATTCTACTCTGCACAAAAAGGAGGAGGATGAGGCTTGGGCCAGTTGGGGCCCACAGCAGCACCTGCTGCTTAGTTAAAAGAGTGAAAACTAGATATGTTTCACAGTTGCTAGTTTTCTTTGTAAAAACAAGTTCCTCATTAACAATTGAAATAAAATGATATGCAATGATTTTAGGACATGAGTTTGAAAAGGTTTATTAAACAGAAGCGAGAAAGGCTAAAATGGTGTAAATAGGTATGTTGACCTGGAACCTGCATCATTCATTTCATGGATTGAGGCTCCAGGACCAGGGACATCAAATCAGTCCAACAGTGTGACAAAACTTCTACCATGCTTTACAGCAAGTCAGTGGCATTAATTCTGCTGACAAGGTCTAGATTGGCATTTTTACATCCACAGTGCCTTGCAAAAGTGTTCACCACCTTGGCGTTTTAGCTGTTTTGTTACATTCCATCTTATTTAATGTGATGGATCTCCACAAAATAGTCTAAGTGGGTGAAGTGAAATGTATACACCCCTCATTGCTATGAAGCCCCTAAAAAGATCTGCTCCGTCCAAATGTTCTGCTTCAAAATTGCCTTCAAAAGTCACATACTTGAAATGAAGTGTTACATGATCTCTCAGTATAAATACATCTTTTCTGAAAGGCCCCTAATTTATTTTGCAATACCACTAAGCAAGAGACATAGGTTAGACCATGAAGAACAAGGAGCACTCCAAAGACGTCAGGGAAAAAGTTGTTGAGAAGTACAAGTCAGGGTGAGGTTATAAAAAAAATATCAAAATCTTTGATATTCTCATGGAGGACGACATCAAATCCATCGTCTTTTAATGGAAAGCACATAGTACTACAACAAACCTGCCAGGAGAGGGCCTCCCACCAAAACGCACAGACCAGGCAAGGAAGGCATTTATCAGAGAGGAACAACGGAGACTGACGCAGACATGAAGGAGTTCCAAAGCAGAGACATGAGTATCTGTCCATAGGACCACAACAAGCCGTACACTCCATAGAGCTCCATGGAGCAGGGTGCTCAGGTCAGATAAGACTAAAATGTAAGTTTTCGGCCACCACATAAAACTCTATGTCATTGAACCACTTGAACACTGCCTGATATAGGAAAAATTAACCTTTAGCAAAACTGAATTCTGTATAAATAATGCTGGAGTCTGCAAACAGAAGTATGTGTTTTTGCAAGAGCAATAAAGTAAGATAAAGACCCAATATGTCAGAGGCAGAAAAATGCTCAAAAGCCAGAAGGTTGGGGTTACAGTCCTTGAGCTCTGCAGTCTAACTGCTGAGCTCAATGACTTTCTGTCTGTGTTGCTTTACAAAAAGAAAAACTCTAAGACTCTAAGACTCTAAGTGACAAATCACCTTGGCAAATAAGAACATTCAAATCTGAACTGCCTTCAATGCTAATCTGTCACTGAACAATGTCTTTTGATTGACTCATTCGGTGTCAAAGCTGGTGTGAAAAGACTCTGCAACTATTATGTACAAAAGACACAGCTGATGTAAACTGCAGAAATTCATAAGCTGTGTGTCACTGAACAAAAGCTTTTCCATTTCTGCTCTATTTAATACTCCTTGTAAACACTTCTTGACTGGAATCCTTCATACTATAGTTGAAAGTCAAGGTTAATTCTCAGGGAATGGTGAATATTTTGAGATATTACCAACATCAAACTGCAACTCTATCAAATCCTCCATTCATCCATCCATCTTCAATAACTGGAGGTGGCGCTGTTACCTATCTGCAGAAGGAGGAGCTCACACAGGTTGTGTTCAGGACTACAATTTATTTAGAACACTAAATAATTTAGAACACTCAACACTAAAATGAATTATCACTTTCAATAAAAATTAAAACAAGAATCAGCAAAAGCTAACTTATGAATAGAATCAAATATTTCTCACCACTAATCGAGCACAACAAACAAATGCCTTTCTCACTTAATGGGTCTCTTACTATTTAAATTGTAGATACTCACCAAAGGCAACAGAGCTATGAATGAACACACATGGAATTATGTAGTGAACAAAAAGTGTGAAATAACTCTAAACATTTTTATATTTTAGATTTTTACAAAATAGCCACCCTTTGCTTTGATTACTGCTTTGCTCTTTTGGCATTCTCTCCATGAGCTTCATGAGGTGGCCACCTGAAATGGATTTCCAACGAGTCTTGAAAGAATTCGTAGACGTTCATTGAGAGACGGCCAAAGGTTAATATTTCAGTCATCACAGAGAAGGGCGGCTACTTTAAGGATTCTAAAATGCAACATATTTAAAGTTATTTTACAATTTTTGGTTTGCTACATAATTGCATATGTTTTGATGCCTTTATTGAGAATCTATGTGCAATGTAAACATAAATATAAAGAAAACCATTAAATGATGGGAAGGAGCAGCAGCTCTATTCCCTAGATGATGGAGCTCCTCACCTTATCTTCAAGGCTGAGCCCGACCACTCTATAGTGGAAACTCATTTCTGCCCCTTGTTTTCAGTATGTATCTTTTAGTCATGATTCATACCACCTGACCAGAGGTGAGGGTCAGAAAACAAAGACAGGTAAATCGAGAGCTTTGCTTTTTGGCTCGCCCCTTACTTTACCATGACAGATCAGCGCAATGCCTTTCTTACTGCAGCGTAGGCTGCTATCCATCTCTCGCTCCATTCTACTATCACCCCCCCACTTGAGGCAAACACTGACACCCCACCCCCCACCCCCCCCCCCCCCCCCAACCCAACTTGGAGGAAGCAATCCACGTTTTTCAAATTGAGAACCATGGCCTCAGACTTTTTGGTTCACACTTGGCTCTGCTTCAAGGTTTGCTGAGGGTCATGACTTAAAAGATGCCAGGAGAACCACATCCTCTACAGAAAGAACAGATAGGACTCTGAGCTTTCCATAACAGACAACCACCTCTTTATGACTATGTCTTGAGATCTTGCCGATGAACACCACAAACAGTATCAGTGAAAAGGGACAGCACTCGCGGAGTCCAACACGCACTGTAAAAATATAAAAATAAATAAAAACAAAATGCCTCTTCTCTAAAAAAAAAAATCCCATTAAGTTTATTATTGTTTACGATCATGCTGGATAAAAATCAACATAAATACAGAAAATATGAAAGATTATATAGGACTGTAAACTGGTTAGTATTACTAAATACTACAATAAAAAGGAGTAGCTGTATTAGCCGTTTTTATCAATAGTGTTATATTCTTTAATGTGCAATCTGCAAATGTGTGACTTAGGTCAAACATATGAAGCTATATAGCTGTATAACACTCCCATCTAGATGTTTCTGTTCACAGCAGAATGGGATTACTTTAAAAAATCTTAAGAAAATAAAGCATCAGGAAAATATCCATTTAAACGAGAAGAAAGTTTTTTTTAATATATGACTAACTGATTTATCCATGTAAAAAACTAAAAAGAAAAATTGCAAATAATTTCTATTTCCATATACATTTTTAAACAAAACCTTGATGCTAATAAGTGCCTCGAGGAGAATGTTTCAGTGCATGCATTACACAGTAAGAAGTATCAGTAAAGAGCTGGTGCACTTAAGAGAAAGTAAAACATCAAATTTCAGTGTTAAGCCCTGGCCTCAGAGCACCGGCTCTTGTTTCCCCAAGGATCCGCTTCGGAGCTGGGTTTAGCCTTTTAAATGAAATTCAATCAGAACAGAAACTACTGGAACAGAAGCAGCTTAAGCATCCTTTATACTTCACTAGCAAGAAAGTTTGATTCTACACCCCAAACAGTCTCTAGACAGATAGCAATTCACATCATACAGAAAGGAAATTGACTATGAATAATGAAAACTGGTGAAATTTTCAAAAGGTAAAATCATACGAATGTGTAGTTATTCTTACGTTATTCGTGCGCCCACTAGATAAACTTTGCAGTGCTGTGGTCAGAAGGAGAAGTTAATGTTAAAGAAAGTTGTTTCACTTAATAAAGTCAAAAGCAAATATGCATTAGAAACTACTGTATGGTTTTTGTGACTGCTCCACCAGTGTTGGGTTTAGCAGGTGTTTGATGGAGAACTGCAAAAACTATTCCAGGAAAACAACTGTTGCTCACACCACATTGGCTCCTCTCCATTTAATTCTAATCCTTTTATTTCAGTATCACTCTATTCATCCTAAAATCTAAGCAAAAAATTCCTCAGTACTTTTGCTTTTACTCTACTTCTCTGGGAGTAAGCCCAGAAATGTAACTAGAATGAACTCCCGCGAGGATGATAACTATGACAAACCCACAACAGTTTGGCTCACATGTTGGCTGATTAGTGCAGAACTGCTTGCTGGGCTGTTGCAGATAAAGTTCACAAATATTTGACTTGAGCAGAAGCTTTATAGACATTTGTTTTTATACAGATGGCAGGAAGATGATCAAAACAGATTATTGCTTTGCAGATTATGACTACACACAATTTATATTTGACCACTAAACTACTAAATAAGATTAGTAAAGCTGCCATTACACTTTTTTTTTCATTGCCACATATGCTTGCCTATCTAAAAAAAAATTTTTCATTTGGATCTAAATATGAAGATATTAAACACACTTAAACGATAAATTAGAATATTACTGAAAACTGTTTTTGAGTAGTTCAATTAATGTCATATTAAATAGATTAATTACACACAGAATTATACATTTTAAGCATGTCAGTAATGAAAGACTGCTCACTGACCTTTCCTAACTGAAATTGCCCATTGAGGGATAAATAAAGGATTATTCCTGTTCAATTCTGACATGAGAAGTGTCCAAAAAGGAGGGTAAGCCAGAAAAGTTAACTACTAAAGAAACTGGCTGCTCAAAGTTTGCTGCATGCAAGCATGCCAGTAAAAAGTAGAGTGGAAGGGAAACGTGTGGTAGGAAATGGTGCACAAGCAACAAGCATAATTGATAGCAACCTTGAGAGGAGTGTGTAGCAAAATACATTCAAGTTTGGGGGATAGTCACAAGACATGGGCTGCAGTTGGAGACAGCACTTTAATAGTCACCACGCACAGATCTATCTTGGACAATAACTGTCACATTCCTTTGGTAAACCACGCTTAAACTAGACCACTTTATGCTTGCCTCTGCTGACAAGCTTTATGATGATCCTGATTTCATTTTCCAACAGGATTTGGCACCTGCCCACACTGCAAAAAGTACCAATATCTGCTTTATTGTGTTATGTTAAGGCTTTTACCTTCAGGTCAGCACTACAGAGCACTGTTTGCTAAAACCAGCTGCCACAGAGACAGTTTCTCCCCACAGGCTGTTTCTCTAATGAACACTTGACAGAGTTCCAGAACAACACCATGCATACTTGGACTGATCTCACAATATCTTCGCTTGTAAAGTCAGTTGTTTATATTAGTGCATCTAAAAGATACTTATTTTCTTCCATTTATAATAAAAAAAAATTAAATAAATAAAAAATCTTCACTGAGAGCAAGGTGTAATGGAGTCTAATTCCTTGTTTGTGTGCACAAACTTAATAAATCTGATTCTCATTCTGATTATTGACAATGGTATCATTCTGCTTGGCCAACAAACAGGCACTGATATAAACCCCATAAAGAATCTGTAAAGTTTTGTCAATAGGAAAATGAGTAAATTGAGTAACCACACCTAACAGTACAGGTGAGCCAAAGGCAGCTATTAAAGTAACCTGGACTTACTTAACAACAGAGCCAAAGTGCATTACAGGACAACAAAGGACAGACAAAGAAAATAACAAAACATAAGCCTAAACGGATTGCATAAAAAACATATATTTTGCTGTCAAAATATGTAAGTCATGATTATAAAAATTATGTGGTGTGAACACTTGAAACATATCGATTTCTGGGTATAAATACTCTATATAATATACTGTATGAGTTTTACTTTTCAACTGAATTACTGAAAAAAAATGTTTTTGTGATATTTACATTTTTGGGATGCACCAACATTTGAAATGTCAATTCTTTTTGTGTTAATAAAATGTTTTACTACACCTTTATTGAATAAAAGCTGCTGTCTTCAACTGAGACAGGACATTGTTAAATCTATTTGCCAGATTGTAAAGTATTTTCCCCCCATACTTAATAACCTGTACATCTTGGGATGAAAGATTAAAGCCAAATACACTGTGTCTGTGCAATATCTCACGAAAGTGAGTACACCCCACATACTTTTGTAAATATTTTATATATTTTCATAGGACAACAAAGAAGATATGATGATGTAAAGTACAGCTTGTATATCAGTGTTTTCATTTTGTTTTCCTCAAAAATTTCCTCAACAAAAAAGGAATTAAAATCTAAGCTGCCTGGCAAAAAAAAGTGAGTACCCCCCCTAAGTAAAAATCCCCCAAAATTTTGCCCAAAGTGTCGATATTTTGGGTGGCCACCCCTTTTTTTTTTCCCCCGCACTACCTCAAATCTCTTGGGTGGGAGTTCACTAGAGCTTCCCCGGGGTTTTCCTTTTGGAATCCCCCCTTCCCCTCCCCCATGCCCATGTCATGGTGCTGGTGGATGTTAGAAAACTTTTCCCCCTTTTTCCCCTTCCCTTTTTTAGGATGCCCCCCAAATGCTCAAAAAGGGTTTTGGTTTGGGGGCCCCCGTTGGCGTTCCGCACCTTTGTCCTCAGTTTCTTTTGCAGGCCCCGTGGGGTCTTGGAGTGTGTTTAGGGGTTGTTATCATGTTGGGGAAAGGGTGCCCTGTGGCCCGGGTTTCTGAAGGGTAGGGGATCCATGCTCTGCTAAAATTTTGTCGCAGACATGTTGGCCCTCATGGTTCCCCAAGGAAAATGTGTCCCCACAGCCAACCCGCGCTCAGCAGCCCCAAAAAATTGACACTCGTACCCCCATGGGTTGACCTGAGGCAAGACACACTTTTTACTTTTTCACCAGTTTATTTTTGGTCTCATCAGACCCCACGACCCTGGTTCCAGTATACCATGCTTTTTTTCTTGGGCCCCAAAATATTTGATCTATTTTCTTTTCCCCCCTCCTTTCTTTCTTTTTTCCCTTTTTTCCCCCCCCTTTCCCTTTCTTCCTTCCTTTTCCCTTCCTTCCTTCTACCCCCACCCCTACAAAAATTTTGGCCCAAAAATGCCAGTTTCGTTTTATTTTTTTAAAAAGGGAAACCCCTAAGGGTTATGAGGGTTTAGTTTGTTCACTAACTTCCTTTGGTTTTAAAAATTTACTAGGTTTTTGTGTGAGTGGGGAAACCCGTCCTGTTAAGCAGCTCTGGCCGGCCACCCCTGCTGTAGTGGTGGCCTGGACCCCCCTTTCAGCATGGTTTGTGGGCAGTTTCAGGGTGTTGGGGAAAACTTGTTTTTTGCCTAGGGCCCTGTTTATGTAGAAAAACACCCTTCTTTTTTTAGATCCTAGAGAGGTTTTTTTTGCCATTTGGTGCCAATTTTTAACTCCCCTGACCCGGATAAGAGTGGGTGGCAATTAAAAAACCCCAAATTTTATGCAAACCCGCTTTCCCCTTAGCCCCCATTGTCCCCTTGGAAAAAAACTTTGAGTACCCGAAAACCAAAGGGGGGTGAGGAAAAGGCTAATTTGGGCCAAAAATTGGGGCCCAAATTTGGGACAATTTTGGGCCCCAAAAAGTTTAAAAAAAAGCGGTTTAAAAAATTAATGGCTGTGGTTTAGTTTTTTTTTGAAAGGGGACAAAAAATGTACAAATTTTTACAAGCTGTAACCAAATGACTATGTTTTCCCTTTTTTATCCCCAAACTGGATTAATTAAAAAATAAAGGGCCCGATTAAAACCCAAAAAAGGGGAATGCTTTTAAACTTTTGGGATACTGATTTTGTGTTTTCCCAAAAAAAAAGTTTAAAACCAAAAAGAAAATTTAAACCCCTGTTATTATCACGTCATTGCTGAAATATTTGCATTCCACTCATTCAATTTCTGTAGCAAATGTGCATGGGGCTGTAGCTCTTGAACAGATTAGTTTTTTGGTATACCTTTGAATAATACCAAATTTATCCAAGTACTTTGATAGACGTGCACTACACCAAGCATTCTTAAACTACTTAAATCTACAAACAGCTATGCCTCCCATTTTTTCTGTTTTTGAACTATGCATGCTCACATGCAGCATAGTCTAGCCCACCAATTTCTGTCTATTCAGTCATTTTTTATACCACAGATACTTTTTGCTAGACATTTCTTCTATAAAAAATAAGAACAGGGATAAGATGTTAGGATGTCTATAGCATCAAGTTAAAAGGCTTTTGTTTATTTTCTTAAGGTGCTTCAGCCTCCAACAGGTAAGCAGAAAGAGTATAACTTAAAACTCCTTGTTGTCATGACTGAGTGCAACAGTGTGCCAGTTGATAATCCAAAATATTTTGCCTAACTTCCTTTAAAAATGTTTCTTTGACACCAAATCGATCTTAAGCCTGGCAAGCTTTTCATATATATTCTAAGATATTTTAAAGTACAGAAGTCCACCAACTCATGACACTTTTGAAAGAATATGTCAAAATGGATCAAATAGGAATTATTACCCTATCTCTTTCTGTTGCTGTAACAGAAAAGATTAGTATTGTCCACTGGTAATACTGTTAAGAATTAGAAATGCATCCATCCTCAAAGTTATGGTTGATGATGAACTTTGTCAAAAGCTTATTTCGTTAACTGTTCCCCAATTTTTCCACATTATCTTCTGTTTTTTTGCCATCAGATTTAATGTCAGAATAAACCTCTCCACATCCATGAACATGAGCTGACCAACTTGAACATGCTCTGTGTTCATACTATTTTAAGCTAAAGCTACACAACATTTGAAAGTCTTGAGATGATGATATCAGTTGCCATTAATGCAAATTTTATTTTTTATTCTCTTTCTCATCTGAGTTTCCTACACTCTGTGACCTTTTGCACCTTTGGCATTGTCTTTTGTGTCCAGTGTGAGCATCTGCTACTGTGAAAACTCTGTTCAAATGGTTAAATATTACATTAGCATGTAAAGTACAAGTTCATAACTCTGTGAATACAATATTATATATAAACAGTCCTTTATCACATGAATATTGCAGACACTGATATTGCAATGAAGACATAGTTGCGAAATATTGTGAAGCCTTATTTTAGGGGTTCCACTTAGAGATATAATCTTTTTAAGCGCATAGGGGGGATAGAGCACTAACTTGTACTCTGTTTACTTAGAAGAGAAGAAGAGAAAAATAACAAATTGTGATTTCTCATTAGAAAGTTAATGAATGTTTATATTGTGGTATTACCTGTGAGAAATATTATCCAAAAGGAGAAAAGAAAAAAATCTTATCATGCTATGTGTTTCTTGTCACCTTCTGAATGGTAGCTTCTACTGTGGATTTTGCTATGAAGAATGGCACAGTCACAAAAATCTAGGCTGCAGCTCTAGAGGGCGGGAAGTAATGACACAATTAATGTCACACGGGCAAGCAGACTGGGAGATTTGAATTAGGCTCTAATAATTGTCCCCATTAAAAACTTGGCTGAAGTCAGTTGTTACATGTTCATGTGATTGCATGCCATGCCACAGAATTTTTCGAATGTCCAAAAATTCAGGACCGCCTGGTTTAGCTGGACAATGAATAAAATTGTTGTTGTATTAGATTCATAAAAAGTCAGTGGAGGAAAGTTAGGGTTAGTTTATTTCAAGCTGTTTATCTTCATACACTATTAAATTGTAAATCACACTGAGGGGTAAGGGTTGTACACCTTTCTTGATTCATGTGGGAGAGAATAATTTTAGTGTTGATTTAAACTGGACAGTTTAGCACCTAATCTTCCAAGTCAAACTAAAACTGTCCCACAAAAAAGCATGCTTGACATTTTGTTTTGTGCAGGTGTACTCAGTTAAAAATTACTAATAGAATTTTTATTTTATATTATGAGTTCAACAAGTGGTCTGCTGTGTCAGTGCAATATCCTTTGCAAAAGTATATGCAAAACAATAGCAATAAATCTCTGGCGTAATATTACTGACATTTATCAAGCTCATTACCATTATCTATGAAACTGATGTATTCCAAAATATGCTTATTATTTATCATCTTTGTTCACTATCTAATTAAAAAGATGAAGTCTGAAGGAGTTCAAATGTAATCTCATCCTGCATCAGCGGTTTGCAATGTTTCTAAAGACTCCAGAAGAGCAAACAGACAACTCTATGTCTGTCTTTGTAATCTGCTGCTTTAAAGACTTCTCTGGTGTGGGCTGTTAAACTGCTGCTGCATTCACCTCCACAAACCTCCCTCCCAGATCGCTGCTGACCTGGGAGGCGATCAACCAAGTCTTGATTAATGGGTGCCTGAGCTTCCGCCAAGGCAATCACCAAAGGCTGGGTCAAACAGTAACAGAGAGCACGCTCAGCAGTCATCCCTTATTGCATCAATAACCTCAGTCATCGATTTATCAGTATTAAAATTTTAATAGGGGAAACATGGCTGGTTACGTGATGCATCTATAATCGACATTTAAAATTCCCAGCTTGCTTTTGAGAGAAGCCTTTTATTCAGAGTTAAGATCTATAGAGATAGTATGCCTCTAGTCTCAAGGAACATGGTGATCAGCATGCACAGAGGCAAGCTGGCACTGATGACTCAAAAAAGTTAATCTCTAGTAGTAGCACAATACTTAAATTGATATTGTCACTTGAAGCTCTGACGGCGCAGAACAGATTTCTCTGCTTTTAACTCCCCAGGAAAATGTTATGGGTCATTTGGTCTGACAAAGAGTGGCCTGTTTTTTGCCTGAATGGTGCAGTGATGGCCGTGAAGGTGCTGGTGCATCTCAGGCAAGGAGGCAAAGATTGCCCTCATCAATCTAATGCCTCTCCTCCTGAGGTAATCACTTCCGCAGAGCAACATGGCATGTCATTAGGGTGATTCGCTCCCAGTGTCAGTTTGCATCAAACACCTTCAAAACAAAAAGTCTGCTGAAAGAAAAAACACACTTTGATGATTGCACAAACTGATGGCATAGGTTTCCTCATTATTGGTGTTATTTTTTGTTCCTAAGCAGTATTTCATGTTGTTAGGCCCTTTGAATATTCTGTCTGAGGTTCTAATGAATACAAATAAACCAATGTTTCACGATTTGTACATGCACAATTGATATAATACAGAAACACTGCTCCCTGTAGACTCGCATATGTTCTGATGCATGACTGCATGTGTAAAGGTTGACACCTAAAAGTATAAAAGAATTAAGTCAAACTATCAATTTTATTTATTTATTAAATTGGTTTTGTTACGTATTTTTATAAATACAGGGGTTGGACAATGAAACTGAAACACCTGTCATTTTAGTGTGGGAGGTTTCATGGCTAAATTGGACCAGCCTGGTAGCCAGTCTTCATTGATTGCACATTGCAACCAAGTAAGAGCAGAGTGTGAAGATTCAATTAGCAGGGTAAGAGCACAGTTTTTCTCAAAATTATTGGAAATGCACACAACATTATGGTGACATACCAGAGTTCAAAAGAGGACAAATTGTTGGTGCATGTTTTGGCTGGACATCTGTGACCAAGACAGCAAGTCTTTGTGATGTATCAAGAGCCCCGGTATCCAGGGGTATGGTGCAAGCATACCACCAAGAAGGACGAACCACATCCAACAGGATTTAACTGTGAACGCAAGAGGAAGCTGTCTGAAAGGGATGTTCGGGTGCTAACCCGGATTGTATCAAAAAAAACATAAAACCACGGCTGCCCAAATCACGGCTAATTAAATGTGCACCGTCAACTCTCCTCTTTCCACCAGGAAACTGTCCTTCAGGAGCTCCACAGGGGTCAATTATACACGGCCGGGCTTGCTATAGCCAAACCTTTGGTCACTCATGCCAATGCCAAACGTCGGTTTTCAATTTGGTGCAAGGAGCGTAATCCTTGGCGTGGGACAATGTGAAACATGTATTGTTCTCTGGATGAGTCCACCTTTACTGTTTTTTCCCCCCATGCCCGAGGGGAGTTATGGTGTGGAGAAAGCCCCAAAGAAGCGTGCCAACCCCAGTCTGTTGCATGCCAGAGTGAAGCATGGGGGTGGATCAGTGATGGTTTGGCTGCCTATCATGTGACACATTCCCTTGGCCCAATACTTGTGCTAGATCCGGCGTCACTGCCAAGGACTACCGAACCATTCTTGAGGACCATTTGCATCAGGTGTTTCAAACATTGTATCCTGAAGGGCGGTGCGCCGTGTATCAGGATGACAATGCCACCAATTACACACAGCAAGACTGGATTGGTGAAAGATTGGTTTATGAACATGAAAGGTGAAGTGAAACATCTCCCATGGCCTGCAGAGTCACCAGATCTGAATATTATTGAGCCACTTTGGGTGTTTTGGAGGAGCGAGTCAGGAAACGTTTTCCTCCACCAGTATCACGTAGTGGACCTGGCCACTATCCTGCAAGAAGAATGGCTTAAAATCCCTTTGACTACTGTGCAGGACTTGTATATGTCATTCCCAAGACGAATTGACGCTGTATTGGCCGCAAAAGGAGGCCCTACACCATACTAATAAATTATTGTGGTCTAAAACCAGGTGTTTCAGTTTCATTGTCCAACCCCTGTAGATGTTTGATGTGTCTTATTTGCCTTGGATAGCTCTTGAATTGTACAGCATAATGTGAACATGTAGCCCATCTAGTCCCCATATGTTTAGCAATGCCTTGATTATCTGTTTTACACCTTATATTAGAATCGCAAGCATCACAACTCCAAATAGCCTTTTAAAGGCAATAGAAGCTTGGCTAGCTATGTGTCAGATATTTATTGTTAAAATTTTATCGTCTCAGATTTTCAAGACGGCAACAATTTACATTCTTTAAAACAATGCAACAGTTATCTGTTATGATTTGAGGGTGTTTGGGTTTTCTTTATTCTTTATTACAGTTTGTTTTTTTGTATCCTGCTTCTGTTTATAATTTTCCTGGTTGTGCCTTAGTTTCTGATTATTGTTTTCTAGTTTATGTTCTGTATGTTATGTTTTCTCCCGATTAGTTTGTAGCATTGGATTTCTGTTTTGCCCCAGTCGCGTTTTGTTCTTACTCCCTGCCTCTGTCAGCCATAGCAATAAGCTTCATTCGGTCCACCTGCATCATGCTATCTATCTATCTATCTATCTATCTATCTATCTATCTATCTATCTATCTATCTATCTATCTATCTATCTATCTATCTATCTATCTATCTATCTATCTATCTATCTATCTATCTATCTATCTATCTATCTATCTATCTATCTATCTATCTATCTATCTATCTATCTATATCTATCTATCTATCTATCTATCTAATAGTTAATAGAAGTTGTTTATAGTGTTCACTGGTTGGTCTATAAACCAACCAATAACCACCAATTGTTCTACTATTATTCTACTTTTTCCTAGGATATTTTATGATACAAAGATTCAATGATATTTCTCACAGAAAATAGATAATTAATATCTTCCTGTTATGGTCAGTAATATCCTATAGACATGTTTACAGACACCTTATCCAATATTTAAATTCTAGATCTATGAGAGACCCCTAAATCACCCACAAAATATTCCTAATGGTCCCTACAGACTTTACGTCTAGACAAGAATCAAGCCATAACAACTCTCTGTTCAGGACAAAGTGTGAAAATGTGAGATTTGAGAACATATGTCTCAAAGAAAAAATGAAACAAGGCATGAAGAATAAAAGGCCTTTTAGGACTGTCCTATTACAAGCTTTATTTCTTTATCTGGGACACCAGTCTGCAAATCTACCATGTTCAGCTTTCATGTGAACAAAATCCTGCAATAATTATGCACACGTTATCATTTACATGTGAGACTATGAAAACAAAGATACCATATGCCTGATTGCTACCAAACTCAACCTATTAAATAACCTATGCTCCAGCATCAGATGAGGTCCATCACACCTTGTTCCCATTCCATGCTTGACCAGCATCTCACTTCTCTGTTTCAGAGGCGAGCTTGAGGTGATTAATGAAATGAGGGCTGGCATGTTCGCTGGACATTTTAATTAGCTAGTCTTTAATTCAACCTGACCCTCTTTCAACTTTGATAAGCAGGCGGGAGCTCTGATAAGGACCTGTCACTCACATGCAAAGACCGGAGTTATTCAACGGTAAATTGTCTCCTGGCCATTCACAGATGCTCTACTTGTGCTGTCCGGGGAAAGAGGTTCACGCCTCAGTGAAAACTAAAAGCCCAGTGAGAATGGAAATATGCCACATGAGCTGTGTTCATTCATCCCATCTCTTCCTTCATTACAGTATGGATTGAGGATGAGCTGAATACAAATGCATTGCTTGAATATTTAGAATCTGGAGGCTAAATTTATGTATTACAGCGTTACAGTAAAATCAAAGGCAAGTATTTTATTAAGTCCCAAATGGTATAACTCTAGTGTATTATAAAAACCCACCAAAAGCAAAGGGAACTACTAGAAGTAAAAGTTTCTCTTTATGGTCTTTTTATAGAGCTGACAAATTTAACATAGGAAGGACATATAGTAATCCAGACAATGGTAGTCCCTAATACACATGTATAAAGTACATATCTAGATTAGCAGAAGTTTCAACTTTATCGTCCTCAATTAACATGCAACAAGCTGCTCTATGGCTAGATGCACAGCACACTGGGATCTTTGTTTTCTCCTATTGTATATTACAGTATTTGTTAAAAATTACTTTTACAAAATTTGCTAAAATTAAACCAAAAACTATTAAATTAATGCAAAAAATGCTCTAATTCCCAACTTGAAGAGTGTTTTCGTCACCAAAAATTGTAAATAACTTTAACCCCCTGGTGAAGTTATAGTATTGTTTAACACTTACAAATCGAAATAAATACTTAATTTAGACCAAATACAGCAAGGTGTTCACAATCTCCAAACAGCCTTAACCAACAAATCATTACGAGAATCATCTAAAAGAAGACTGTGTCTATTTGAGATGTAGTTACTCAGCATAACAATCTCGGCAACAGCACTCTCCACAGTTCCTGGAAGCCTGTATAAAAAATCTATAAAAAGCCTCAAAATAACTTATTCTTCTATTGCATTAAAATATCACCACATGGGAAGAAATGGAAAATTCAGAACTTTTATTTGACGTCTTTATTTCACAGGGGAACAAAATGCTACATTGAGAATTTTACTGGCCCTCTAACAGTTCCTATAAAATAAATTTAACCTGAGCATTTAAATAGTGCAAGTATTTTCCTGTTTCCCACAGGTATACATACATATGATACACATGACCCATTTCTACTAGCTGCTCTTCAGAATGGGAAAACATTTCTTTAGTTGCATGTCTTTCTTTTGTGGCTTTTTGTCCAAGGATCGCTCTAGATTATCTTCACTCATGAGTGGATGCCCACTTTCTGTCTACCTGTCTCCACATGGCCATGTTCCAACTCATAATTATCTTAGCCAGGCAAAGTGATCCATCTATCAGCCTGCACCGGCGACACCATCCAGTTTGGGTGTGATCGGGAATGTGAATGCGAGTGTTACAATTTATAAAAAGGATTGGAAGGTGTTCACCAAAGCTAAAACAATTCTACCCTTCACCACACACCATTGGATCCAGCTGTTCTCCATCTCCTCCCACCATTGCCCTTCATTCTTGTGTTCCGAAAGATGCTGAGGCCATTTTGCCCAACATAGTCATTCATCAGGTTCTTTCTCTACTTCACGGTTTCAAATATCTGAAGTATGATATATCTCTTTCCCTCCCCTCAGTTCCTCTCACTAAAACCTATGATGGTCTCACCTTATGAGTTCCTCACCCCTCTCTACTCTCTATTATCTCACCATTTTTTTTCCACATCCATTTTTTTATGTTCCACATACTGGGTGGTCTTTAATGTTTGTCCCCTCGGGTCTTCGTTTTACTCTTTATCTGTAATTCTCCCCTTGAAAATCATCAATCTTTCTGTCCAATTCTAAACCTCCAATTCTAAAAACCTGTGCCTGAGAAAGATATTCACCGCCATTAAACTGCTACTACACTCACCCACAGAATAGGAAGACACGGCCACTGACTCAAAGAAACGTGTCCTAAAGAAACCTTAAAAAGCTTCAGTGAATGATTGCAGCAGGTTTTCGCCGCAGATTCTAGCAGCACATATTTTACTTGCAAGACTAGATAGCTGAAATAAATGTGCTCATTTATAAGGAACTGTAACATGTGTTGGCGAGAACTTATGGAGGACTGGACTTACCAGTTATACACTGTTGGTAATGATAAAGTTAAGCAGGAGGAGGTTCTTCTGAGAAACTAACAAAAAAATAATAACCTGAAGGACTAAACTGTTTAGCCATTTTATGTTATACTGTGTGGAAAATAATGATCTTATATTACACTTCCAATAAAATTTTATGAGTCTATTTTAACTATTCAGTTTTCAAAGCAATGATTAACCCATCAGTAATTGGACTAATATATTCAATGATTTATTAAGCAAATCAATAAACCAAAAAAAAAAACAAAGAAAAACAAGACACTAATTCAAGTTCCAGGGATGCAAATTAAATGCATAGGTTCTGCACATAATTTAAATATCCAAGTGCCTGAGCTAACTTTAAACTAATGGTTTGGGAAGGAAAAATTAGAGATATGTAAGTTAGGCACCTTTGGTCCACCGGCTCTGGCTACCTCTTAATCGTGATGATAAATCTGATAAGAGGACTCCTTAGTTTGGTCTGAAATCAGCTTGTTGTCTCACCTCTCTCTGGTAACCAAATCTGGAGCTTAGCTGCAATTCAGTTGCAATTCTCACAATCCAATATCTAATCCTGCCAACCGATAATGTCTTAACACACGGCTGTCGTTTGGCCGAGAAGAAATGTCTTAGTGGTTCCTCACTTGGACTACGTAAACAGTGCCGAAAGACGAATCTAGCTGATTATTCTTTCCTGCAGGTAACAAAAAACAAAATGAAGCTTGTTAAAACTTTTAGGTTAATCTTGCTTGTTAAATCAAATTGGGCCAGCCTTATTTGATGCTGGTTCTGTGTGTCACCCTGTCAGTCGATCCCGCACAGAATCCTCTCCTCCTCTAAGTCAGCATTGAGACCTCAGTAAAGTATTATTATTTCGCACCATCTTTCCAGATTTAATCTTATTTTAGTTTTCAAGGTTAAAGATGTGTTGAAATATACTAAGCAGAAACACCCATGAATACTTCAATTCAAGATTTACTGAGTTTTAAACTATCAGAAAAAGATTGCTACATTAAGGATAATTATGCATTGTTAGGGATCTAAATAAACAGCTTCAAGTGTAACAGTGCAGCAAGGCCATTAAAACATATCTTACAGGTTTCAGGAACCCAAATATTATCTCATCTCAATTTAAAGTTATGATGAATGTCTTTGCAACACTTTCAGAAAGAGAAGTGTGAAAGGTGTATGTATGAGTGCATTTTCAGGTAAGAAAAGTCAGATTTTTTGTTGACACGTCAACTAATTGTTGTGCTAAAGGCACTGGATTTTATTTAGGGTTATCAATTTAAAGGTGGTTGAATAAAAATGCTTGCCACACGTTTTAGATTTTTTATTGTAAAACATTGAAAATCACCTTTTGCTTCCCCTCCACTAAGTTTGTGATTAGACAAAAACATAATTAATGTCTGTACATCGCAAAAGTACTAAAACATTTTAAAAGATGTTGTTTGTTGCTTTTCTTAACTAAAAGTAGTTGAATGAAAACCTTTAATGATGTATGTTGAGATTAAAAAGAACTCACATCTTTATTCACATCCAATGCAAAACTAAAAACAGATAAACCTTTTTAGTAAGCAAAACAAACAAATCTAACATGATTTTACACAAGATTTGTTCAACTAAATCATGTTGCCGCTTTTTGGTTGGTTTATTTTTTCCTGAAAGCTAATGACAGCCATCTACTACATGACCCAAAGCTCTATACATCTGTCAAATCACCAGGCCAGATGCTGCCACTGATTACAAGCTGAAAAGCATCAAAGGCATCCTGGTCCTTAGCAATATGTTATTCAGTTGTATTTGAAGCTGTTTGGGATTAATTTTAAACATTAAACTATCAGTATTTCAACAATGCAAAACAGTAAACATTATGAATGTACTAGGTTTATCAGTTATTTTATAACGCCGCAACCCTTACTGTCTTTTTCCCTCAGTTGGTAATCTCTCTCCAATTTAGTTTGAGCTACTTTATAAGTTATACCTCAGAGTCCTGTTTTTTAAGCTTCTCTCACTGTTTTGCATGTATATGTGAAAGGATTTCTGGGTATAAAATCATCCCCCTGTCCCCTGCCCATGCTTGTACATCTGGCTTTTCCTCTGGTTTAATTTTCCAGTAGAGTTGTCACACATGTGCAGGGACCTGTCTACCACATGGTGTAGGGCAATGAACTGTTTCTGTTCTACCACTGTCACACAGTATCATCACCATTGGCTCCATAAATATTGAAGTGGCTATTTAAACAGTTCTGATCAAACACAAGTCAATCAAACAAAACTGAGGGTACCAAAGCAGGGTGTTTGCATAAGAGAGGTATAAAACAAGGCATGGCAAAAAGCTTTAAACAGCTCTAAAGCTCATGTCTAAAGCTGAGTAAACATGCAATAAAAATACAAAATACAAATTTTTCTTAGAATTTTTCTTCAGTAAGATAAAAGTTATTCACGAAGCATCTTAGGCTTAAGGGAGCTACTAATGTGAGGAGATGTTAAGAGTAGTGAGGAGGACTTTTAGTGAGCCTAAGAGTGTCTTAAGCAGAGAAAATGGTGGAAAGACAGAGAGAAAGGAGAGATAATCTCTGAACAATGAACAACAGTGAATTAATAAAACGCTACCGACTCGATCGTGCAGGGATCCACCCCCTAAGTAAATGAGCACATAAACATCTATAACAATCATACAATTATTAATTCAACCTGAAAAGACTCACAAATGAGAGAAACACAGAGATGGCAAGTTTATTTGCCATCTCTGTGTTTCTCTCATTTGTGAGTCTTTTCAGTTTATTTGCTGGTGTTTCTTTTCTTTTGGCGCTCGGACCCCGGTGGAATACATGGATGCTGATAATGACATGACCTTGAATGAACATCTTAGGGTTAGAATAAGAGAAGTCTTCCCCCTGGGATCCTAATACTGGTGGTGGAGTGGAGGCCTGAGGATATAAGGGAGTTGGAAGGAGCTTGAAGCCTGATGGTGGAGATGGGGTGGAGGAGGGTCGAAGCTCAGCTGAAGAGCAGGAGATTCTGCATATGAAGATCTTTTAAAGCGAAGCCTTGAGGGTATGATTGGCTTAGAGGAATGCGGACCAGAAGCTGATTGGTTGGAGTGGAGAACGTAGTGGAGTAGTTAGACGGAACCGGAAGTAGAGGTGAGTCTTCCAAGTTGAATTTTCGCCTAAACTCCAGTAAAGAGATAAGATAAACTAT